>CM076579.1:1506270874-1506839214 GCA_034641835.2 Pinus albicaulis | reverse complement strand
CAACTCCCACAATAGATATGATAGAATGCATTCTTTTAAAAAAAAATCACTTTGCCTCCCTTGTAAAAAACAAATACTCAGTCTTGGTGCTAAGAGAAATAAAATTGTACAATTCAATTTTATTTTTTTTGTAAAAAAAAAAATGGTAAAAAAATGTAGAGGGCTTATTTGGGGGAGGGATTATCTGAGGGAGGTCTTATTTGAGGGAGGGATTATTTGAGGGAGGGTGGAAGTGGGGGAGGGATTATCTGAGGGAGGGTGGAAGTGGGGGAGGGAGGGTGCATGTGGGAGGTCAAAAGGCTGAGAGCGGAGGGCCACGGGAGGCCGAGAACCATAACAGCATGGCTGAGAGGGAGGTTGTGTGGGTGATGGCCGAGAGGGAGGTTGTGTGGGAAATGTAGTGGAAGCGACGGAGAAGCAGTATGAGGGTCGGATGAGGGAGACGATGTAGGTTTGAGGCCGAGCAGCAGTTGGGAGGTCGAGAACGAGCAGTAGAGGGAGGTCGAGTTGTAGTGTATGGAGGCCACACAACAGAGCATTGTAACGCTAGAGGAGAGGCGAGAATTTTAGAGTAATGTATTATTGTGAGGACCACTGTGTGTATGGAGCAGTGAGATAGAGAACTGCGCTGAATTTTCAGTGGGCAGTGAGACAGTCCTACCAAGACCATGACAAAGAGGTAGAGAGGTAGGTCTGCGAGGAGGGAGTTACAAGGGCAAGGATGCCAGAAATATAGCTGGCTCTGATACCATGTCACGCCAGGAAGTAACTCCGCAAATTGGAATATGAATTTGATGGAGGGTGTGCATGAATTTATACATGGAGTTGAGACTGTTGGGATTCATTTCCCAATGTCTCTTAGCCTTTCTTATTTCCTAATTTACAATATTATACAATCTCACCCAATCCCTTAGGCTTAGGTGTCAACAAGAATTAAAACCTTATTAAATAGGAAATTCAGTCTTCCTTGATTGCACAATTAATCATGGGCTTCCCATGGTTTTATAACTACACCTGGGCAGTTTGCTAAAAATACAACTAATAGTTTACTTGCCTTGAACCTTTGTCTCAACTGGGTCTCCAACATAATTAGCATGCATGCAGTTATAAATAGTGAATCATCAGTTACTTGGTAGATCACTACTAGTGAATTAAATCTATTTAATTCACTTGATCTTCCACTAGCTCATCAAACAGTTATAACTAGTTAAACTGATTTTAACTCAATTATTGTGATTTAACTAATCCCACCCACACTACACTAGTGCTACAACTGCAACTGGACCCTGTTAATAATAGAATCACTCTACATGCCTATCCTTTGACCTTCAACTCGAAACTCTTGAGCTAACTAAGTCTATCACACTTAGTTAACTATTACAAGTTGTTATGAGATAAGATAACAATTAATTTTCCAATTTATTTAAAATTTGGTTTGCACACTAATGTGTCGCTAGGATTCATCAATATGTGACCTGTGATCCCACACTAGTGTGTGTTTTTTTTTTGGATGCCAATTTCACTGTTTCTTGTTGCAAATCTCAACACTCCCTCTCAACAAGAAAGGAATCAATATGTCCTGATCAGGTACCTTTGGAATGTTCTGCATGCAACACTTCCTAGTGTTATTCGCACATGCAACTCTCTTGAAACTGAATAGCCTCCAAAAAACTGAATCAGTATAATGCATCTATCATCAGAGTCTTTTGACTACTGCTAGCTACTGCACATGTCTACTGGACCCTCTACATTGCTGTTGACTTCTGCATTTTTGTTCTCTGCACTGCTGCCAACTCTGATCTGCGCTCCAGTATCTTACACCTGTCACTCTAATTTTTGTCTTCCTGACATCTGACTACATCAATCTAACCGATCCTTCCTATTACTCTTGTACTGTGGGCTCCTTGTAGCTAGGTTTGATCCATGAGACACACCATCTCAATGGAGCCTGCCCAAATTTATTATTGGCATTAATTTTTCACATCACGCCACCTCACACCTGGAGGTATAGTTGCATGTAATCCCTCTTCCCATCTGGCTCGAAATTTCTCCCTCCTGGAGGTCTCTACTTGATTCACCTTGTATATCCACCTAGATCCAACCACTGAATTCCCCACTGGTCTTGGGACCAATTCCCATGCATTGTTTCTGATAATGGAGTCATACTCCTCCACCATGGCATCAACCCATGTTTTCTGTTGCACTGCTTCCTCAAAAGAGGATGGTTCTGTCACAATACATTCACTCATAAGAGCCATGTATCCAGTGTACCTATATGGGGACCTTCTCTGCTTGCACTATGATGTAGGTGCTCATACATGCTCTGTCGCATCTAGCATCAATCTGTAGCCTTTCTGGTGCGCTTCCTACCATTTCTGGTGGATGGCTCTGCATGAGTGGTTTCTACCACTCCATGATCCTCTGCTTGTGGCTGCTCCACATCTTGAGGTTCATCCTTTGGAACTAAGAGTTCCTCATCTGCATGCAATTCAAGCTCCCTCTTAAGGGAAAATCACCTGGCTTTCTCATACTTCCCCATGGTACATCCCTTGCATGTGTCTATCCGCACAAGAGTACCCTTTGGAAGACCTATAGAAATCTGTTGCATGATCTTCAAAGCACTGTGGTGTAGATGGCCCAATCTCATGTGCCATAATTAACCTGTATCTCGGCTCACCACCTTCCATGCTTTACTTCTCAATGTTGTGTAGCTATCTACATCAAGTTTGTAGAGGTTCTTCACACGAACCCCAATATTATTTACCTGTGTTGTGGCTTTGTGATGAAGGAATACCGTTCCTTTAGTGAAAACCATATCATATCCAAGATCCTCCAACATAGCAACTGAAACTAAATTATTTTTCAAGCCTGGTACATGCACGACATCTTTTAATAAGAAAGGTTTACATTAGTGTCTCTGGAAAGTAACTATACCAATCTTGGTAGTGCCATACCTCCCATCATCACCCATCTCGATGTGCATTTGAAGATCCTTCTCCTCCAAGCTACTAAAGAGTTCTATGTTTCCTGTCATGTGGAAAGATGCTCCACTATCCAAGTACCACATAGATCCCATCATAGTTGACGACATGCATGCAATGAGAGAGAATTCCAACTCAAACTGAGAGGCCAAAGCTTCACCCGCTGCAGCTTCCGGAGCCTTCTTGTTATTCTTCTTCTTTTTTGGACAATTTGTGGCATAGTGTCCATGATCATGACAGTGAAAACATTTCACCTTTGACATGTCACGCTTCTTGCCTTCTTTGCCGGTCTCAGATTTGGAATGGGACTTCCTCCCCTTCCCCTTCTTTGCCTTACCAGTCAAGGCACAATTTTCCTCATCATCAGTCTTGGATGAGGATCCATCCCTGGTATTCCGCCGAAACTCTTCTTGTACCAAATCTGACCAAACTCGCTCCCAATCTGGTAACTTCTCCCTCCCATTCACAGAGTCCTGGTAACTATGCCAGCTCTTGAGAAGGCCTAGAAGTGCTAGGCTCACCAAGTCATCATGAGCTACAGTAATCCCAACACTTCCAAGCTCATCTCGACATTGAGCGAACTTGGTCAAGTATTTCTGGATTGTGTCGCCCTTCTCCATTTTGATTTTCCTGAGCTTTTCCTTGAGTGCCAATTTTCTGTGGTCACTGCTGCTTTGAAACATATCTGTCAAGACCTTCCACATAGCTTATGGAGTTTCCTTTCCATGGAGACCCAAGACAATGTGATCTCGAACTCCCTCTAACAAGATCATCCTCGCCTTTCCTACCTTCTTCTGCCATGCATCAAGAATTTGGGAATCTGCTGCTGCGGCATTGGGAATATCATTATCTTTGAATTCCTTCAACCCGTTGTCCTCCAACACTGCCTCCATCCTGTCCTTCCATGCAATATAATTCAAACTTCCCTCAAGTGAATTTTCGAGTCTCAAGCCATTGAAAGACATCTTGATCCGCTTATAGCTCCAAAGAAAGTACCTGCAAATTTGAATATTGTTCAACACAAACTCAATTTCTTCTCCACTATTGTGATTCATGGCACTCTGATACCATGTAGAAAATATCTACCACAACTATAATACCATGTATAAATTAAATCTATGGACTCAATTCCATCATGCAATGTACTAAAGCAAGATACTGAATCCTTCTACAATATTTGCGGAATAGAAAACACAATCGCTCAATCACATGCAAGTAAGAGAAAGAAGTAAATCAATACACAACCCCAGATATTCCTGAGGAAAGAAACTGCTCAAAACCCTGCCATATTTATTGTATAATCAACCAAGGAATCATGAAACAATACAATGTATTTTTGATCACCACAACCTCATACACTCTACCAATTGATTCACACTGATCTAGGAGAAATTGGACAAACACTTAACCAATTATCAGCCTACCCTGCTTACGCAATCCCTAGAGAATTAAACTCCTATTAAATAAGAAATTAAGCCTTCCTTAATTGCGTAATTCATCACGGGCTTCCCATGGTTTTATAACTACACCTGGGCAGTTTGCTAAAAATACCACTGATAGTTTACTTGCCTTGAACCTTTGTCTCAACTGGGTCTCCACCAGAATTATCATGCATGCAGCTATAAATAGTGAATCATCAATTACTTGGTAGATCACTACTGGTGAATTAAATCTATTTTAATTCACTTGATCTTCCACTAGCTCATCAAACAATTATAACTAGTTAAATTGATTTTAACTCAATTATTGTGAGTTAACTAATCCCACCCACACTACACTAGTGCTGCAACTGCAACTGGACCCTGTTAATAATAGAATCACTCTACATGCCTATCCTTTGACCCTCAACTCGAAATTCTTGAGCTAACTAAGTCTATCACACTTAGTTAACTATTAAAAGTTGTTATAAGATAAGATTACAATTAATTTTCCAATTTATTTAAAAATTGGTTTGCACACTAATGTGTCGCTAGGATCCATCACTGTGTGTGTGTTGTTTCTGGATGCGAATTTCATTGTTTCTTGTTGTAAATCTCAACACAACATGCTTTGAGAGTAGGACCTGGGATGAACTCTTTTTGCTATTGTAAAAAATAGGATTTTCATAAGTCCATCTCCATTATCTCCATATAGGATCATTTCTATCCAGAATATGCATCTATATGTGCTAATCTATGAGCTTAGGATGGCGAATATCCTAATTTCACCTAAATGCAAGCCTTGCAATTCACACAGTTCATAAGAAACTATAAAAATCATAGCCAAGGTCCATCAATACGAGATTGTACATAGAATTGAGCATAGGAATTACCATAAAGTTGTTCATATCAAATCACTTCTCACATCTAACATGAAATTAATGGAAACAGGTGATCATGTCGCAACCTGAATAAAAAATTCTTGGCCTACAACATTAACTCAAATGTGGTGACTCATGGAGCACCAAATACTAACACTTCTAGTGGCGAAGGTTTGGAACTTGTGAAGCTTGTGGTGGCTTCTTTCAATACATTCGACACATGGAATGCATGTAAGCTTCGCGTGACAAGTCTTTCTTTTATTTTAATTTTATTGTATTTATTATTTATTAAATTTTAAATTTTAAATTTCAACTATTATCATATGTGTCTGCATAAATTAAAAACAAACCAACATAAGGTTGCATGCACGAGCCTTGCATGCAGCACAAGTGTGCACCCTATGTAGCGATGTCAACCATATTGATTAATGTTGATGAGTCTTTCCATATAAGGTTTGTTGGTTGAGTGAGGCTTCCTCTTGTTTGGCCCGAGAGAGATAGCTACAAAGTTTGGAGGTGTAGGCATTTTTCCAATTTATCTATCTAGTTTTGTGAAGGGATGGTGGATAGAAAAATTACTCATGAATCTCACCTCTTTGTCTTTTCCTCGTAACTACTCGATTTGTTGTTGGTAAATTCTAAATCCTTCTTGATTTGTGCTAGTAGAAAAATTATAAATTTTCTTTTGAACTTTATTTGCAAATGGAAACGAAGATTAGCAATCCTTATTCTGAGAACTCTCGAGTGGGAAAGTTCAACAATCAAGCCCAAATTCAAGTCAATATAAGATGCAAGATATTTTATATGTAAACTTCATAGTTTTCATTGTTGAAAATTGCTGCATTATATTCTCAATTTATTTTGCCTTGATTAAATTGAAAAAATTCGATTTTCCACATTAGCAAACAAATTGGATGATCTTAATTTGTGTGACATGGCTTGTGTCACCCAGTTTACTCGGTAAATTTGAGTTGGAGGAGTTAGAGTTCAGTTTTGCATGAGTGATTGCTAATTTGTAGCAATCAAGGTCAGTTATCTCAAGTTGTTTTTAGTTAAACTAGTTCCAACTTTTGGAGGAACTAGTGGAAGGTCAGTTAAGCAGTGGGACTTTAGTCAAACTCAATGATCATCCAATTAAATAATAAATCAACCAAAAATATCCAATGCACGCAGAGAATTCAAGTTACCCAGTTGAGGTGGAGATTCCAAGGCAGTGTAACATCATTTGTTGACTAGTTTGGAGTGTATATGTGTTGCATGCAGTCAGATGATCAACCTAAAGGAATTGCACAATTCAATTGAGGGAATTTCCTAAATAATATGGGCCAATTTCTCAAGGAACAAAAAAAGGAAATAGGAGCTCAAGCTGAGGCAAAATTTGACAAGTCAAGGTCATAGGCCTTTAGTGAACAGAGAGATAGGTTTTTCACTTGCAGGGTGAGCTAATTTGAGAAAAGCAATTGTAATACATCTTTATTTCATTTGATTAATGCAAGGGGCATTGGAGTTTTTAGTAGATTTCTCTCCCCAAATAAAAATAGTTGTTGCATGTGTGTTATTTCTTCTTGCATGTATGAAATTTTTGTTCTAAATTGTGAAATAATGTCTGCATAACAATAGTGTAGATATGTGTCTTATGATTTTGATTAAAACTTCATGAGCAGTTGAAAATCTACAACCTAATTTCTACATTCATTGACTAACCAAATTCTACTAATTTCAATAATATCAAATAAAATAAAAGGCCCATGAAAACTTTGTCCTTAAAGAGTGACACAACCATTAAATTTCACCAAAAATAATGGAACAACTTGCTTGTCAGAAAGTGGGAAATACTGAGATGTGATAAAACCTTAACAAGGATGTTGGAGAAAAAGGAAACACATTGAATATTTATGTTTAAGGTCCTCATTGCCACTACCATGCATAATGGCACATTCTTGCTTGTGTTTCTAATGATGTTGTCTCTAAGATTGGATCTTCCACTATATTCACAAAGTCATCATATCTACACCTTGACCTAGAATCCTAAAACCCTTAAAACCCTTTCCTTTGCCTTTGTTCTTGCCTCTACTTATAATTCATTATCTTTAGCTTATGGTGCTTCAATAGGGACTATATTAAGAATTGGGTCATGATTAAGAACATTTGTTAGTTGTTCTTTTATTACTAACTTTGACTATGTGGGTGCCTCCACTACTATTTCAACCATTGTAGAATCAACCATATCTACTCATGATGTCATTGGTGATGCTAGTAGCTATGTAATCTATTTCTATTGCCAATACTAGATATGGATGAGCTAAGTCAATAACAAGTTATATATATATATATATATATATATATATATCTATCACAAAGATCAAAACTATGAGTAGAAAGATCATAAATTGGAGCATGAAGGTTATATCTTTCCTCTGCTAAACCTATAGGTTCTTTACTACGAGCAATTAGTACTGGTCTCGATGAAGCTAAAGCTAGTGACTAAATGTCTATAAGTAATAATAAGAATGTGTTACACCCTATGACACAAGCAATAAGATTTAAGTGCTGGATATGGATATATCATGTGTGCTTCACCTATTTTATATCAAATGATGATGAACGTTAACAAGCTTTTATGGTTCATAGGAAGGGAAAATAATCCAAAGAAGCAACTTCCACCATGAATTTGAATTCAAAAAGTTCAAAATGAGTGACTACAATAACTTTACACATACGCATTCCAACACGGATATAAGCCATGATAGGTCTTATCAAATATCTTTTCCAAGCATACAAAAATGTGCACCCATATTTCATAATGTCCCAAGTTCTCCAATGAAGCTTTGAAAGTGATAACATCAATGGGCAAGGATTTTTTGCTTCACAACTTCCCTTGTCTAAATTATAATTTTGGTTAATATTTGATATTTTGAGAGTAGCTTAAATGTTTTATGTTTATTTTTATTTTATTTTATTAGATTTTGATTGTTGAAAGTGCATAATTCAAATAATTTAATTTTTTTAGAGTATTAAATTGATTTATTTATTGAAAAATGTGATTTAAATAATGTAAAACTATTGTTTTACTAACAATTTCATTGTTGAATTCTTGTGATGGTTGCTAGAAAAATAAAAAATATAAATGCTTAAACTTGTTTAATATTTGCAACTTCATCAATCTAACATTGTTTTAGAAAATTTCATGTTAAATAACCAAGATCCCTTCATGTTATTCTAAGTAGTAAAGAAAAACAAATTCATAAAACATTTGTAGTACAACATTATATTATAAACTGCTCAATGATGATTTAAAGCCTTTAATGACTATGTTTTAGAAGTATGGACATGCACTAAAAGCTAGTTCTTTAATCTCACGCTCTTATGATTTTATAAGATCAAGAATTTATTCATTTGATGGAATCGTCAATGCGAACTTTATTAGATGGTTATGTTTATTAGTATAAGATCAAGACCTTATTGGTATGTTATAACTATCAACATAAGACAAGTACCTTATTAATTGGATGGATTGGTCAAGCCAAGATCAAGAAATTGTTGATGTTGGATTGATAACAAAAGATTGGGGCCTTATTTGTTAATTCGATTAATTAGTGCAAGATCAAAACCTTATTGACTAGTTGGTTGGTTAGATTAATCAATATATGGTTAAGGTCTTATTATTCAATGGATGGAATAACATAAGATCTTGACTTTGTTTGTCGATTTGATTCACCAACACAGTATTTCAAACTTCTTAGTTAACTAGATTTGTTGTATAGATTTCAACCTTATTTTCTAAATAGATTGACCAACACAAGATTAAAACCTTATTGACATGTTGGATTAACTAATGCAAAACCAACATTAAATTAAAATGGTTGATCATGATCCTATTGTCAGGTTTAACTTTACCCTCACTCTAATGTGACTTTTCCCTTCAAAGTTACTCACGATTTACCTAACAAAACCTAAGCTCAAATAATACATTTCAATCCAAACCAAATAATGTCAAACTGTAATCAAGGTTGACCTTAATTACTTACGAAAATTACTCCAAAGATTCAAAAATAAAGGGGCTAATGTAATTTTCAAGTAATATATTCTAAAGATAACTTATAGTATATTAGAGTATGCATGGAATTGGACCTTTAATTTTGTGTTATTATTCAATTAATAACATCAAGAACACTGAAACAACACAACTTGAATCGTGTTGAAACAAGGTAACATGCTTGTCATGAGAGAATAATGTAATGAAATTATCGTTATAAATAAATTGGCACAATCAAGTATAGAAAGTTTATTACAATTGAGCAAGGATATGTTAAGAATTTGTAGAATGTTAGCATGACATTGTTTCCCTTTCTTTGGGGTATGTCATAAAACCCCATTAACTTAGCATTAAACATTCTAGATCTTCTTGATGAAACATACTACATCATAGACTTCTTTATCTGTTAATGTAGAAATGTGTATCTCCATTGGAACTACATGAGGAATATCCAAGGGAATCATAGGTGAAATCCAAAGAAAAATTTAAATGGGCTATGTTAAGTACAATCATGTATATTTGTCGGCCTTAGAAATCAGCCTCTTTGAGGGGGAAATATCCTTTACATTAGATAAACGAATAATTCTTGGATGACACAAATGACAAAACCTACTTTCTATATATAGGAGTCTAAGGGATCCGAATATAATCAGAGTCTAAATAACAATAATAGTGTAAGGGCACAACAATAACAATAGTGGGCTTCTATGGGGCACAATAATAACAATACGGGGACAACATGGGTACAAAAATAACAATAAGGGGGTACTCTAATAATAAAAATAAAGGAATACACTAGTAGTATATGGACCTAACATGCCCCTCTCCTTCAAACAAGTGGCGTCCTCAAAAAATAGAAAATATAGATCAATGAATTAGAAATCAACCTCTTCGAGGGTGAAACCTCCTTTACATTACATAAATGAACAATTCCTGGATGATACAAATAAAAAAGCCTACTTTCTATATATAGGAGTCTAAGGGGTCCCAATATAATCAGAGCCTACATAAAAATAATAATGTAAGGGCACAACAATAACAATAGTGGGATTCTATGGGGCACAATAATAACAATATGAGGACTACATGGGTACAACAATAACAATAAGGGGGTACATTAACAATAACAATAAGGGAATACACTAGTATTATAGGGACCTAACATGCTCCTATCCTTCAAGCAAGCGTTGTCCTCAATTCTTCGAGTAGTTATGGATGCTTCTATATAAAATTATCACCCTCCCATGTCGAATCTTCAGCGGGTAAGTTCTTCCACATGATGATATATTCTGAAATTGATCGATTTCGTAGTTGTAGAGTTCTTATTTTCGTGACTGCTTTAGGTTCCAATATGATTTTTCCTTCCTTGTCAAGTTCTGGAAATATTGTTTGAACTATGAGCTTGTCACCTATAACCTTCTTTAAGCATGAAACATGGAAAACTAGGTGCACTCAGGAAGATGCAGAAAGTTCCAATTTGTATGTCATAGTACCAATCTTTTGCAACACCTTGTAAGGACAATAATGCTTTGGTGATAATTTATTATCCTTCTTAGCTTTCTTGAGAGGCATTTGTTTGTATGGTTGTAGCCGTAAAAATACCCAAACACCTACATCAAAACTTATTTTGCTGTGGTGTTGATCTACATGTTGTTTCATTCGATTTTACACCAAAGTGAGGTTATCCTTTAAGAGTTGGATAACTTGTTGTTGATGCTCAATGTGATCTTCCACTTCTTGAACCTTATAATTGTCTCTTAAAGATGATGTGATGGACAGTGGATGATATCCATAAAGTGCCATAAATGGGGTCATTTTTGCTGCAGTATGGAAGTAAGTGTTATACCACCATTTAGCCAGAGGTAACCACTTGACCCATTGTGTTTACTTATCAGATACAAAGCAACAAAGATATCCTTCCAAACATTTGGTCACTATCTTAGTTTTCCCATCAGATTGAGGATGATATGATGAGCTATGAGCTAATTGAGTACCCAAACAAGAAAATAATTACGTCCAAAAATTTCTTGTAAAAATGGGATCTATGTGGCTTACAATAATCTTTGGGTTTCCATGTAGATTTTGAATTGTTTCCATAAATGCAGTAGCAATTGTACTGCCTTCAAATGGATGAGATAATGCACAAAAGTGTGCATACTTGGTAAGTCTATCAACTACCACCATGATGACAGTATTTCCTTCGGACTTGGGTAAACCTGTGATAAAATCCATTCAAACTTTCTCCCTGTAGGGACCAACACTATACTTTAATAGACGAACATTATGCTTTAATTAAATATATATATATATTTTAAAGGAGTTAATATAGTATACTAGGAAATAAACCATAAGCATACAAAGTTGGAAACTTAGAAAAATTTAATCACTTATATCAAACATCCATGAATTTAACTTCTTAACACATACATCTATTTTACATGTTAATTATAGGCACATTGGAGTCATAAAAAAAGCACTGTAAATAACACAGGTACCGTTCACTTGGAGACGAGATTCAAATTTGACTTGCTATTACTTGAACTTCTTCGTTGTCGTCTACCTCCAAGCGTGAATGTTTCTATGCTTAATCCGAATATAATGACCCATCGGTTGACCTCCCAGCCTACTCCTTGGGTACTCTCCTTCTCCATGGACCCCCGAGCTGCAATAGGGTTGTACAACGAAGGAATGTGCTAGCTCATAGAGGTGAGAACTCCTTGGCTCAAGATTCCCCTCTCTAAAGTCCTATACCTCACCAAAATCCACTATAGCTCGTAACCACTCACAACCATAATCTCCTCCATCCAACAATAGGGTAAGAAAAAGTATTTTTTCCCATGGCTTGTCCCTTCTTTTATGGAAGGATTCATAGGTTACATTTGGAATTTCATGAATAATTGATTATTTTTATTAATCCAAAATTCGATTATTCACCCACCCATGTGTCACCCTCTCACCAAGACTCTCCAAAACCATTTACTTAAAAATTATTTTTAAATAGTATTTTCCTCACCCCAACAAGGCTTCCTATTTCTTCCCCTAGTTGTCTCTTGATCCCCCCTTTCCTACTCCTTAATTTGTGTTTATTACTGAAGTTAACTGATAAGTCTCAGATTTGGTCCCCTAACTATTTCCTAATTTAACTCATTTTGCCTCTCAGATGGATATTCTTATGTTGGCTCTTGCCACATGGAAGTTCTCCAATTTCTCCAATTTTAATTTATTAATCTTATTTTAATTCACCACCCTCTTCTCTTAATGAAGTTTTAAACTATTTTATGATTCATCTTTATACTTAACTCTATGTCCCTCTTTCCCCTTTTTTCCTAATTAAGTTACTTATGTACATTATCCACTTAATATTTTGTTTTAACATGGAAAGGGTAGAGTTATTATGGTAAAATATTTTATTTCTTCCTATTCTTCTCTTACCCTATGTTCTATTCTTGATTTAATTTCCTTGATTCTAACATCATATATCACTTGATATGAATTAGTAGGATTTGCATATATTGATTATATTGATTAGTTTCTTTAATGATGTCGAGGGTGTCAAGTTGGTCATGCCCTTTAAGAACTTCCATTCGAAGTTCCAAAGGTGCCATGCCTAACAATTTATTTATTTTTATGCCAAGGGTGCCAAGTCGGTCGTGCCCTTCAAGAATTTCTCTTGAAGTTCCAAGGGTGCCACACCACTTGCCTTCAATAATAATCATTAACAAAGTTTCTCAAGTAATTATCATAATAGAAACATCAACATGACCTAGTCATTCACATCGTTGTTCATTTTGAATCAGAACTAATAAAGTAGCTAACATAGGGGACACATCCATCATGGTTATTATAATCATAAGATCAATGGGAATTTAGCATATCCATCAAAGTCATCATCATTGTAACATCAATAGAAAACATACCTATCCATCAAGTCTATCATCATCATGATATCAATAGAGAACATGCATATCCATTAATGCTACAATCATATCAATAGAGAATGTACATAACCATTAATGATGTCATCATCATACTATTAATAAAGAACATACATAATCATCAAATATACTAATAATAGAGTCATGTGTTTGGATCCTCAACCTGAGGTCCTCAAAGAATAAAGTGCGGGCCTTAGGGCTAAATAATGTTAAAATTCATATCACTGTTAGTCAACTAGAGTAGGGCACTATACACACCCCCTCTTAATAATAGACTTCGTCCCGAAGTCGTTAGAAAATAAAAGGATAATGGTGACACATCTCCTCGTCATCCTCCCAAGGAATAATACTAGGATTATAGTTGTCCCACTAGAGTTTTACTTGGTCCACCAATTGTCATATATGTTGCAAATTTCACTTTGTCCAATATGTGAACTAGTTCAGCCATCACCGTGCCCTCATTCGAGACCTGCGAAGGATCTAAAATGTAATGGCATAATACAAACACATGGAACATGCCATGCAGATGTGCTGGTGATGTAGATAAAGCAAGCCTATATGCTACTGACCCTTTCCTTTCTATGACTTCGAAAGGTCCCACAAACCGTGGAGATATTTTTGCTCCATAACAGGTACTTTCATATTTTTCATTATTGTTAGTAACACTTTCAACCTTTGGAATGGCTCTACACATATATATATTTTTTTAACATTACATTATTATGGTCCTAATAATGCCACATCTAAATTAATTATCAAAATTGATCATATCTTACAGTCTTATGCCAATACATTTAATATGCTTGGCATAATTTTTTAGTGGGTTGTAATGATGGTAAATTAACACATTTATCTTCTTCTTTTTTACCTATATTTAGACATTTTTACTCCCACCTAAATTTATGTATACATTATGGTGGGTAGTAGTTGATGGTAAATATGTTATTAATTTAAATGTAATAGCCAAAATGTCCTATGTGGCTCATATGTCTTAGAAATTTACCAACAATTATTCAGAATTAATAGTCAATAATTTCCATTTTCTTAATTGGTAAATTCAACTACTAATTTTCATGAGTAAATGATATTCTTACTATGAGTGAAGTGATATACCATCACTATTTTTTTTTACCCCCCTTGTTCCCCCTAGGGATTGCACAATTGCATGAGAAGAAACATGACATTAAACTATACATGTAATGTTTAATCTAGCCATATAATGATAACAAGGTTGATTGTAACTATACATATAATGTTTAATCTAGCCATATAATGATAACAAGGATGATTGTAAAAGCAACAACACAAAGACAATACCAGTTTTACTAATTCAATTAATTACTCAAATATCACCAGTAGTTTTATTAATCCAATTAATTACTCAAATATGTATTCATTTGCAAGAATCTTATGTCATTTCAAAATCGATTACTAATTCCATGTATCCACTAACTAAAAGTAAAATCATATGTTTTTTTTTTTCAAATTTAATCAAATAGATTAATATTTCTCTTATTGAATGTCAATGTATTAGTTTACATTTTTATCTTAGGTCAAAATGGTGAATATATCAAAATCATTTATTTAAGTTACACAATATATATATATATATATATATATATATATATATATATATAATGTGTAATTAATGTATACCTTGTAGCATCCCAAAATTCTATACACACAAATTCTATATCCATTCCTAAATATGTGCAGCTTCTCATTCTTTATTGTACAACTATTAATCTTACATTGTGTGTAATATATTATTTTCAAATTCTTTAAATTACAATTGAAAATATATATTAATGTAAATTATTTACCACAACACACTAAATGTCTCAATAAATATAATACATGTACAATTCTTATTAATATATAATACAACACTATTTCTTTTCCCTTATAATTGTATTATATACATATGAGTTGTTGTACCATTTCTTGGTTTTAAAGTAAGAATCATTGTTTTTATGTTATACTTTGCTTAATTCTAAACTCTTATTAATATGCAAGTTTTTTTTAATGTGTGTCAACATATAACATATATATATATATATATATATAATTTTTTTTTTTTTAGTTAAACACACAAGCATAGTATATAAATAATATATCTTAAAAACTATATTAATAAGTTATTGGTTAACATTTCACTTTAACAATTGGTAACTTGTTTTGAAATAAAAAGTTAAATTATATAAAAAGTCATATCTATATAACCTAGTTTTGCCTCTTCTTGAATTTGTTAGTTTTCTTTTACTTTCCCTTTACAAACTACATCCTTTTTACTGTCCCTTTTAATGAGTCATTATTTTTTAATCAATTCAGAATAAAATAATGAATTGATGATATATGTCTTGTTCTTTTATGCCTTCCATCACTATGTTGTCCTGTTTGTCTTCATTTCAAAATATTTGTATGCCTTACATCACTATGTTGGATTGCAAAGTTTTCCTTCTTAACAGTACAAATTTGTGTGTATCCACAAATTTGTACAATTTATTTTTGTTCGAGTAAACGACCATATTAAACAAAATTATTAATGTGTTTTCGTGAAAGTAAATATCAAATCATAATAAATTATAAATTAAATATCACTTTGCATGATGCAAGCAAATCAAACAATATTATTCAAAAGAGTTAACACAGTAAATTTTGCATGCCCAGATTGACTATTTCATTCACCACCTAGAACAACTACCACATGAATAAGGGCAGAAAACAATTCGATTGGTTCAGTTATCAATATACGAGCTTCCAATAGGCTTAATGGGGCTTTCAAAGCTCTCCCACTGCAAATCTTGAGTCCATTTGGTATCACGATAACATGGTATACAATTAATACAATGGGTTAGAGGTTTGGTCTGTTATACCCTATTCCTCGAGTTATGCCAATAGGTGTATTATAGGTTTTGAATACTAATTGATCATGATATGATTTAATAAATTTGTTGATATCTATAAGAACATAATCTCGAACCTTACCGGTTTTGGTGGAGGGAGAGGATCTTTGTTAGAATTGGGTTTGATGTTCTGCATTAAAGTCTCATGGAGGTGTAAGGACTATCCGAATATTTATTTATTTATTTTTAAAACAATGTAGAATAGTTATGACTACAACCATAAGCACATTAACATTGGGAACTCACAAATATTTAAGCACTTACATCAAATATCATATGAATCTTAATTACCATAGCAATAACCTCCTTCACCATAATCTTAGTCTTACCATTCACAAACTTGACTTGAAATCGAAATATATTACAAATATTTAATTTGAAGTATATATATAATTGGTTTTGCAAATACTTTAAATTGAAATTATAAAATAAAACGTATTTAATTGAAACTTCAATAGACTTCATACATTCTCATATTAATTCCATAAATATGGGTCAAAAGTATATGTTTTAATACTTTAAATTTTTAAAAATAAAATTTTGAAAATATGATTACTTCTGCATATGACACTTGGTTACAGAAATTTTCCTAAAAAGTTAATCCTACCTACACTAACTCTTGCTAACATTTATATACAATATCTACCTTTCTTAAACTGGATCACTGTGAAAAATCATATTTATGAAAATCATTTATCATTATTACTCCAAATGTAGTGTAAAATCTTCATTTTGTTTACATTATTCGTTTCTTGTTGAAGCTAGCAAGATGAACAATTGTAAATAAATGAGTAAGTTATAAAATCTTGAAAACTAATGCAAATTGAAGTAAATAGTTTATTAAAACAACACTAGTCAGAATAACCATTAAAAATTAAATTTAACTTTAGTTAACTACAATTAATTAGATCTAGGGGAATTGGAGTAATAGATTGTTACTTTTAAATAGTAATTTAAAAACTACACTTAACTAGATCTGGAATAACCCTACCGATGAACAATTGTAAATAGATATCTTAAGTTATAAAATCTTGAAAATTAATGCAAACTGAAGTAAATAATTTATTAAAACAACACAACAATTGTAAATAGATATCCTTACGTTATAAAATCTTGAAAATTAATGCATACTGAAGTAAATAGTTTATTAAAACAACACTGGTTAGAATAACTAGCAAAAATTAAGTTAACTAGATCTGGGGTAATTGGAATAATCGGTTGTTATCTTTAAATAGTAATTTAAAAACTACACTTAACTAGATCTGAAATAACCATTGTTTACATGATCTTAATAATTTAATTCAAATCAAAATTTTAACAAAGTGAAGTTTCAATGTATGGAGCAAAAGCCCCTCAAATCGGTTTCCTTAATAATTTAATTCAAATCAAAATTTCAACAAAGTGAAGTTTCAATACATGGAGCAGAAGCCCCTTAAATATTTTTAGTGGATCGGCTCTTGTTGCTTATTTTTAGCCAAATCAAAATTGGAGGAATCATAAGAGTAAATGTAGAGAAATCAGAACAGTGAATGTAGAGAGATTTTCTAATTGACCAAAAAAAAATTACTTAAGTTAAATTAGAAGAGAAGAGTAAATGTAGAGAAATATACAACATCAGAAGAGAAGAGTAAATGTAGAGAAATATACAACATCAAATGTAGGGAAAACCAGCCAAGAGGTACAGAACATCAAATGTAGAAATGAAGAATCCCTGGGACACTTTATTGATGCTTTTTTTTATATCTACATTCATACTCAGCAATAGTTGGATCCTTGGAGTTCATTCCTAAAAGAATTCAGGGAAGCAAACAAAGCTTGACAATAATGGTTTTAACGATTTAATCTTTTCTCTATGTCTGTATTAAATTTTAGATATAATAATAAAATTATGTGAAATCCTTTTTTTTTTCTAAATTTTGATTTTGCTCTATGACAGCCAGAGCCTAAGGCCAGGTCTCAAGGATATTGTGTGGGCATGAGACAATTATAGTTAACCTATTGAATCATAGATATTCGATGTATATATATACATAGTCATGTGATTATTTAGCATATAGTGTTTTATTTTAATTTATGCTGAAGACAAAAGACAAAGGCCTGGCCTGGCCTCCCCTCCTGTATGAAGGGTTTTATAAATATTTTAATAAAAAAATGTTGATTTCGGGTTTGATTGATGCACTGAGAGTAGTAATATCTACATAGTCATGTGATTATTCAACATATAGTGTTTTATTTTAATTTATACGAAAGACAAAGGCCTGGCTTGGCCTCCTGTATGGAGGGTTCTATAAATATTTTAATAAAAAAATGTTGATTTTGGGTTTGATTGATGCACTGAGAGTAGTAATACATGGGTGGTGGTGGTTGATGTAATTTCTCTAATATACTAAGTGGGCTGAGATGTATTTTGGTCTCAGATCTTAGAAGTGATGTTCAATTTTGCTTTTGCTTTCTTACCTAACATAAGTATAAATAAATAGATTTGAATGTAAAATATTAAAAGTTACCGTTGTTCAATTTTCCCATCAATTTTCGAAGCAGTACATGTCCTCGATCTGGAAAACCCCTTATAATGTTCATAAAGGATAAGTTGATATTTTTTTATCTTTCCATTTCACTTCGCAAAAAAATGGATTTTCCCATCAACAATTGACACATTCCAATTATGAAAAATTTGACACATTCCAATTATGAAAATTTCTCAGCTCTATTGTTACATATATTAGAGCACACAATTTCATGATTTAAACTATGCTTTTCATTACATGTTATCCACCTAAAACCAATACTACAAATTTTATTTGAAGAAAATAAGTACAATCTTGCAGTGTAAAATTTTGTTTTTAGTATGTAAATCTCGAAATTTCTCCCCCCTTTGCAATATTGACGTATCTCAAAACATGTATCACCAGGAAGTTCATATTCAAAATGAACAAAATCTATGTTTAATGAGCCACGAGGATAACTCGTAAGTAGAGGGAATTGGCATGAACTCAAACCATACTCATTCAGATGGGATTCAAAGAAATTTTAATCAAATTGTTTCGGGTAGTATTTACAGTGATTTAAATATCCCTCATTCATTGGGGATTGGCAAAAAATCAAGAAGAAAGAGTCCTTCCAAGAGATGCTATCCTTGTATTCAGACACTATGATTGAAACTTTAAACCTTTGTATCCTCTTAAATGCAACTCAATGGACCCAAAAGTATGCTATGCGAATTCTAAGCCAATTCATTGCAATCCTGCCGCTTACACTGACTCAATGAAGGCTTACAACTGGATCGGGACGGTCAAAAAAGATAATGAGGATGTTCGCATAAATGAAGGAGAGGCACTACAAGCCTGATACGTTGTGTCACAATACACTTCTCAATGCCATTGTGCTTGGAAAACACCATGCATATGCCCTTGTAGTTGGACACCAGTGAAAGCATACCCTAGGCATATAGGGGAATGGCTCTTATAACACGCATTATTTTCATAAGGATTCATTTGTTTTTTGTTTTGTTTTTCTTTTTACGAGAATTCATAGTGGCACTTATGGAGAGTAAGTTTCAAAGGGTCCATAGGTCCTAGAGTTTGAAACTCGCTCTGATACCAAATGTAGGGACCAACACTATACTTTACTAGACGAACACTATGCTTTAATTAAATAATTTTATTTTTTAAAGGAGTTAATACAGTAAACTAGGAATTAAACCATAAGCATACAAAGTTGGAAACTCAGAAAAATTTAATCACTTATATCAAACATCAATGAATTTAACTTCATAACACATACATCTATTTTACATGTTAATTATTGGCATAATGAAGTCATAAAAAAAAACACTATAAATAACACAGGTACCAGTTCACCCGGAGACGAGATTCAAATTTGACTTGCTGTTACTTGAACTTCTTTGTTGGCATTTACCTCCAAGCATGAATGTTTCCATGCTTAATCTGAATATAATGACCCACCGGTTGAACTCCTAGCCTACTCCTTGGGCACTCTCCTTCCCCGCGAACCCCCGAGCTGCAATGAGGTTGTACAACGAAGGAATGTGCTAGCTCATAGAGGTGAGCACTCCTTGGCTCAATAGTCCCCTCTCTAAAGTCCTCTACCTCACCAAAATCCACTATAGCTTGTAACCACTCACAACCATAATCTATTCCATCCAACAATAGGGTAAGCAAAAGTCCTTTTTTCTATGGCTTGTCCCTTCTTTTATAGGAGGATTAATAGGTGACACTTGGAATTTCATGCATAATTAATTATTTTTATTAATCTAAAATTTGATTATTCACCCACCCATGTGTCACCCTCTCACCAAGATTCTCCAAAATCATTTACTTAAATATTAATTTAAAATAGTATTTTCCTCACCCCAACAAGGCTTCCTATTTCTTCCCCTAGTTGTCTCTTCATCCCCCATTTCCTACTCCTTAATTTGTGTTTATTACTGAAGTTAACTGATAAGTCTCATATTTGGTTCCCTAACTACTTCCTAATTTAACTCATTTTGCCTCTCAGATGGATATTCTTATGTTGGCTCTTGCCACATGAAAGTTCTCTAAATTTCTCCAATTTTAATTTATTAATCTTATTTTAATTCACCACCATCTTCTCTTAATGAAGTTTTTAACTATTTTATGATTAATCTTTATGCTTAACTCTATGTCCCTCTTTCCCCCTTTTGCCTAATTAAGTTACTTATGTACATTATCCACTTAATATTTTGTTTTAACATGGAAAGGGTAGAGTTATCATGGTAAAATATTTTATTTCTTCCTATTCTTCCCTTACCCTAAGTTTTATTTTTTATTTAATTTCCTTGGTTCTAACATCATATATCACTTGATATGAATTAGTAGGATTTTCATATATTGATTATATTGATTAGTTTCTTTAATGATGTTGAGGGTGTCAATTTTGTCATGCCCTTCATGAACTTCTATTCGAAGTTCCAAGGGTGCCATGCCTAACAGTTTATTTTTTTTATGCCAAGGGTGCCAAGTCGGTCGTGCCCTTCAAGAATTTCTCTTGAAGTTCCAAGGGTGCCATGCCACTTTCCCTTCAAGCATCTAGTGGCTACAAGGGGAAATTATAGGTGCAACGACAGAGACCACTATCATATCGTATGTCGCCTGCTATAGTGAGACTAATGGTGTTGGGGATCAAGGAATCCGCCTTGATATGCGCCCCCATAGAAAATCCTTGTGAGTGACCCAAATTTGGGACCTACCCCCACGACATCGTGATCTTCAAGGCGAAGATATTTCGACCTTTCGAGCCTAAGTCATGGCGGGAGTGCTAGCGGATGAGATCAAGGACACTGTCCCACCCCTCTCATGTTTTTCCATCCAATTGTACAACCTCATCACCATATGTGAGTCATTCGGCCAAGAAACTAACATGTTCCTACAACCACTGACATATCATACAAGTTATATATATATATATATAAGTTTCAAGCTGAACTTAGAATTTCAAAGACAAAATATTAATTTCTATCAAACTAGATGTTATCAACTCGTCATATGCGAGTGCCTCTGGGGGTTTCCTGTCATACTCAATAATAATCAGTAACAGAGTTTCTCAGTGTTAGTCATTATCATAATAGAAACATCAACATGACCTAGTCATTCACATCATTGTTCATTTTGAATCAGAACTAATGTAAGTAGCTAACATAGGGGACACATCCATCATGGTTATCATAATTGTAACATCAATGAGAATTTAGCATATCCATCAAAGCCATCATCTTCGTAACATCAATAGAAAACATACCTATCCATCAAGTCTATCATCATCATGGTATCAATAGAGAACATGCATATCCATTAATGCTACAATCATATCAATAGAGAATGTACATAACCATTAATGATGTCATCATCACAGTATCAATAAAGAACATACATAACCATCAAATCCACTAATAATATAGTCATGTGTCCGGATCCTCAACCTGAGGTCCTCAAAGAATAAAGTGCGGGCCTTAGGGCTAAATAATGTTAAAATTCATATCATTGTCAGTCAACTAGAGTAGGGCACTACACTCCCGACGTTGACTTGGAATGGATAAAGGTTGTAACAGACCCAGGGTCTTAATTGTATTAACTTTCTTTTGTTGGAAAACAAAACATTCTGCCATAGAATTTTGAATATCAGATTTAAGGCCATCCCAAAAAAAATCCTTCTTGACCCTGTGGTAAGTTTTTAAAAATCCCGAGTGCCTTCCTAAGGGAGAGGTGTGCAATTCCAAAAGAATATTTTGTTTGAGTTGGGAACTCTTACAAAGATATAAGCAATCTTTGTACCATAATGAATCATTTTTCCAGCTAAATGTTTCAGATGTACTGGGATCTTACTACAAATTTTGAATGAGTGTCCATACCTCTTGATCATTCTTCCATTCATCCCTTGCTTCAGTTATCCACTTAGTTTGGATAATAGAAATGGCACAAAGCAATGCTTCCACATCCTCATCCTTTCTTGAGAGTGCATTTGCAACTACATTTTGCTTCCCTTTTTGTAGATGATTTCAAAGTCATAACCCAACATCTTTGTGACCAATTTTTGTTTCTCTTATAAAGATAATATTTGTTCCAAAAAGTATTTAAGACTAACATGATCTAGTATTATCCTTTAAGTGTCTTCCCATTAGGTAAGGTCTCCTTTGCTTTAGTGCGTATTGCCAACGTTTCCTTCTCATAAATAGGTTTTTGTAAATACTTTCCTTTGATTGGACAACTTTCAAAAGAAATGGGTTTTCCTTCTTGCATTAAAACCGCACCAATTCCATTTCTTGAGGCATCACATTCCACAATAAAAAAAAATTGTGAGGTATGGCGTAGCTAAGACTAGTGCTTGGAACATTGCCTCTTTAAGATGTTCAAAGGCCTTAGTTGCTTCTGGAGTCCAAAAAAATATGTTTTCTTCAGTAATGGTGTTAGAGGTACCGATATTCTCCCATAATTCTTAAAAAACTTGTGATAATACCTTGTTAGCCCCTGAAATCCTCGAAGATGCTTTATCGTTGTGGGGACTTTCTTTTCCTTAATGGATTTAATTTTGTTAGGGTCTACCTTAACACCCTCATGAGATATAATATGACCCAAATATTCCACCTCCTGTACTCCAAATAAACATTTGGAGGTTTTTGCATATAATTGTTTCTCCTCCAATAGTTTGAGCACCCTATCAACATGTTGAACATGATCCTTCCAAGACTTGTTGGAGATTAGTATATCATCAAAAAATACTAACACAAATTTTCTAAGGAAGGGTTTGAAAATGGAATTCATCAAACCTTGAAATGTGGAAGATGCATTATTAAGGCCAAAAGGCATGAACAAAAATTCATAATGACCCTCATGAGTTTTGAATGTTGTTTTCGAAATGTATTCAGTCTTCATTCTAATTTGATGATATCCAGAACGAAGATCCAACTTGGTGAAGTAAATTTCTCCATGTAGTAGGAATGACAACATGGGCGGGAGGAGGGAAAATAAAATGACCATGCATGGAGTACAACAAGGGAAGATGGAGCAAAGGTATTCAATCTATTCCACAAGATCCTTTCTTGCAACCAAAATATAGAGATACCAACAATTAAGCTCATAAACCTTCGATGGATAACATCCTTAGGCATATCATCCCCATTATGGTCTTCGCCAATAATGTCATGCTTTATGAACACCATAGGGTCATGATTGGGAGGAAAGGGAGATTGATGACAAGGGGAGACACAACAAGCATGTTACTCATGATAATCATGTTCAAAATATTGAGGGTATGAAGGGGAAGGAGGGATACATTTAATGGATAGTTTTTACTTAGCATCATACCTAGGAGAGGAAAAGGGAAAATCAATAATTATTATGATGTGAGAATGGCCAAGGTGAGGGCTCATGGATAATGTAGCTATGTTATTGGGATCCCGGGGAAGGCATGGGAAAGTAGGTATTTTGTTAGTGTCATCATTGATGTCACAAATGGGGCCCACTATTTCTAATAAGCCTTCTTCATGCATGGGAAAACAATGACCTTCCTTTTCAATGGTGTGAGTAGTCATATCATTATGAGTGGTGTCTTAGAGAAAGGGAGAGTCAATTTCAACCTCATTTTACGTGTCAGTATCATAAATAGGGTCACTGTCAAAATGATGGTTTCCATATCCAATTTTACCTCATTAATGCATAATAAATCACAAATTTCGTCTTCACAGGGAGCTACAATATTCATATCCTCAAGCACACTTTATTTAATGAAAGATCCCACTTCACCGTATTCATCCTCACTGGATTTAAGAGGGATTTCACTCATGCCATGCACATTCTCAATCCTTAAATTTTCATCCTAAAGGTCCTCTGTGATATTATGTCTATCATGATCTTCTTTATATGGACCCCATTCTTCTATATATTCCTCACTTTCATGGTGGTCCTTCACACTTGAAATTTCTTCAATGTCATATTGATCATCCAAGTGATTACATTGTGTGGGACTTTGCGACTGATTATAATATTTTTCATTGATTAGGTCAATCATAATATTAGAAGCATATATTAGGCCAACAAAGTCAAAGAGACAACCATGATCCTTCTCATTGGCACACATTATTATATAGAGTTGTTTTTGTGTTGACCTATGAAACATGAGCATGAATTCCTTATCCATGTTCTCCAACAAATATTCATAAAACTTAACATATTTATCCACACTCTTTTGCAGTTATTGAAGATCTTGATCATTGAGTTTTGCAAATGGAGATCCAAGGGTAATTTCTCTTTGACAATAATCCATTTTTCATGATTTTTCATATTAGGATCAAAATGGGGTTACCAGGGTGAATTAAAAAATGCCTTGATAGATGCTTGCTTCACCCTACAAGCATTAACTTTGAAGTTCAACGAAGAACTAAATCTTCGTTCTTCCAATGGAGTCACTGACAATGATATGTCAATGATGTTGTAAGGGAAACAAGGCACACATCTCGTTTCCCTGGCAACGACACCAGAATGTTACCGCTCAAACTAGCAGGAGTCCTAGGAGGGGATCCTTTGGAGAAACTACTAGGTCAAGGGCAGCAAAGAAGCGATAGCCTACTATCACCTCAACTAAATATCCTTGATTTTTATGGACTTTCATCGATGGGAGGAGACCCAATACAAAGGAAATCACTAGAATAATAGATCAATTAGAGGATAAGGAGTGATTCCTAAGGCCCATTTACAAGAGAGACACAATTATATGGCTTACTTGCTTGGGAAGAAAGGTGACATGCTCTCTAGGAGGGACTAAGAGGATTATCAAGGCTATGGTTTGGGAATATATCATGTAAATATTATTCCTATGCCTATAAATCCTTATGGAGGATTGGTATTTATGTGATCTTTGTGGTATTGGAGTTGTTAGGTTGTGGGACCACACGAGACCAAGTGGACTCATAATTAGGTCAAGGATGTGGAGTTGATTAACCAAGGAGGGCTTGACCTAATTGTGGGAGAGAAGAGGATCAAAGGATAAAATTTCTTTTGAGAAATGAATACAATAATCCAAATGAGGATACTAGCCAAGGGAAACCTAGGGCAAGAAACAATCCTTGAGCCAGGGCTTGCAATATCTTGGGATCCCACCGTTAGAATTTCTTGAAATTTGGATGGCCTCCAGAGAAAGCCCTAGCACAATTATGGGCAAGAGATCAAACTCTTTTAAAGGTTACAATGAGAGAAAAATGATGCCCTAGGTGACATATGGAGGCTAGGCCCAAAAAGAGAAGGAGAGGTGAGATAAATATTCTTTAAAAGTGATCACCTATTGAAGGATTAGTGCCTTTTCCTTTAGGAGAGCTAGACTAAAGGAAAATTTATTATTTGGAAAGGATTTACCGAATCAAGGAGGCCTTCAATCAACTTCATGTAGCATTAGGGCACGAGAGCAGCTACTCAAGGTCTTTATACTTTGATATGCAATAATTGATGACTTCTCAAGGTGTGTTCAACAACAATAATCTTTAGGAACATTCACCCATTCATACATGGCCCATGCAATGGACAACGCTACAAAAGATCAAAATTTCCACAATTTCGCATAGAAAAGCAATAAATTTTAGACTTGTATAGTGAAAATCCCAACAACATTTCATGTGACAAGGTAAATAACAAGAATAATCATGAAATTACCACTTACATGTACAAATGAGTATATCCAATCATCAAATCATGCCAATAATGAGCTCCAAGATAAGAGAAATAGATCCAAACATCAAAATTCATCCATGTAATCCAAACTCGTCTTCAAAAAGGGAATGAAAAATTCTCAAGTAGCTACTAAATCCCAATCCAAGTGATGATGATGCAAGTGAATCACCTCAATTGCATTTATAAAATCACTAATGAGTTCGATTTTCCTAATTTGGCCTAATTGAGCCCCAAACAATAAAATAATGTGCAATAATAACATCCCTTGGTGACAAGCCCACCAAGATAGTTCAATAACACACTAATAAGCCTCTCAAGAGGTTAAAATGATCAATAAAGTGAGTTGTTTGGCCTTTGAGGAGGCCTAATGAAGTCCCAAGTGTGCCACGATGTGAGAATGGACCTCAAACATAGCGGACAATGGGTTGGCCCCTTGTTTTCCAAGAAAATTCCCGTGGTGCCCCCAAGTGGGTGTGCTGGGCACAAGGACATCCTCATGGGTCTCCAAGTGGATCAAAACCATTTGTAAACCATTTTCAAGGGCGAGGAATATGACATAAGCCCTCATATGGACCCAAAATCATTTTTCAAGTGTATGGTGCAAGTGTGGAGTCGGGAGGGCATGGTGAACTAAGTACATCATCCTCATCCAAAAGGTAGAATACAATAAATCAATTAGTGGTGTTGGGGATCCATGAAGTCCATTCTGCTATGGTGGAGGCCCATATTTCTCAAATCTCACCCTGAAAGTTCCAATGTGGCCTTCTGGAGGGCAAGGACCTCATATAGAGAGACCAAGCCCCAAATGGAGACCCAACTACAATCCTGCATAGGATCCAATGCATCCCCATGCCCTCCAATATAAAAATTCATTAGAATAATCAAGTAAAAGAGCTTACAAATCATGGAATCAATATGGAACTTCATGGTGGCATGCCCTTCCATAGTGGGCTCTGGCATGTACAAGTGTCTCCAAGCTCAATAAGGGGGTTAACTAAGTACCCTATTAGGTGGATTCAATCTTAAAGGGGGTGACATGTCCATGGTACATTCGTTAGGTGGTAGGTGGAAAATTATATAATGGTGGAACACAGTGGAGATTAGGGGAATGATCCGAGCCACATGTCATGGTATAGGGGTAGAAATAATAAGGGAAGCCCACACCTAGCTATATGAGTGTAGGAGGGAGAAAATCATGGTACAGGAGTTCCCTCATCCTTTGTTTTTCCACCCTTCTTCAAATTACTTTTGCCTTTGATTTATTTTTCTTCATAATTGCTCGAGGTTGGAGGGGATGAGAGCATGATGTGTAATATATAGTAGTAGGTAACCCCATTTAAGGTGGGGCGTTTCATTACCCACCAGGGGTTGGGACATTCATGGGTTCCTTAATGTGGATGGGGCTCATCTAGGGCCCATAAGAACTAGGGTGATGGCCATGGATAAAGGGTAGAGTTCATGCTTGGCTTTTGCCCATGTTCTAAATTTGTATGTCCCGACCATATTTTTCATTTTGTGGTACATTTCCTGTTAAGAGTAGAAAAATTATGCTTTTTTATTTTTTGTTTAGTTGCATCAACCTCCAAGGCATCATTCCAGGCCTGACCTAAGGTGTCGACAAAGGGAGGGGAATTATAACCCTTTGGGGACCAAGTGGACACATGTGGAACCGACTGGGAATAAAGATGATTGGGGCTAAAATGAGTGCAAGGGAGTGATGTATATGGTTCCAGGAAGTGGAAAGACACAACCAAAATTAGGATTTCCCAAGTAGTGCCAACCCTAAAGCTAACGGCTAGTAAAGTAGACCCCACAAGACTCAGATACAAGGCTAACCAAAAAATCGGGCAATGGAGACAAGGGTACAAACCTAACCCACTTTTTCCGCCAAATCCCCCCACCAATCCATGCCCAAAAGTGCCCATGCAAGTAAGGAAAATTAATAAACTATACCAATGAAAAGCCATATATTTGGGATCGGGAGACCAATATTGAAACATACAATCATAAAAAGTGGGTGAGGGACCACATGGCTGGCTCAGGTGGTAGAGATAATGGCACATCGAGCTATCTAGTGGCTACAAGGGGTTGTTGGCTGCTGACTGAGGACCATCTAGGGGAAATGTTTTCTCCTATACATACTACCGACATGTGGTGGGTAACGTCTGGCTCCAACTGGGACATGATCTCTTGGGAAAATGTGCAATGATACTTGAAAGGGAGGTCATGAGAAGCCTAGCAATCTCTTGGTACCATAGACCTATTATCTACACATATAAAAGACCAAGCAAACAGGAAAACAAGTTTCTATGTTGTCTTATGATCAGCCATGCTTAGTATTAGGTCGTTAAAATCAACAAGAAAGTAAAATGAAAAATTAATCTAAATGCAACTAATCTATCATGAAAATATCATATGATGTTAGTTCTAATGAGGAAATCAACATGTAATGCATCTTAACCTAAAATGCATGTTACATTACCTAAACACTATGTGTAGCCATAGACCCAATGCAACCAACATATGATCCAATCAATATGAAAACAATTGCCCTCCTGCTTACTCATGCAACAAATAAAAAGGCAGGGGTAGGAATGACAACATGGGCAGGAGGCGGGAAAATGAAATGACCATGCATGGAGTACCATAGGAGAAGAGCCTGAGTAAAGGAATTCAAACTATTTCACAAGATCCTTTCTTCCAACCAAAATATAGAGATACCAACAATTAAGCTCATAAAACTTCGATGGATAACAACCTCAGGGATATCATCCCAATTATGGTCCCACCATTAATATCATGCTTTATGACCACCATAGGGTCATGAATAGGAGGAAATGGAGATCAATGACAAGGGGAGGCACAACCAACAAGTTTCTCATGATAACCATGTTCACAAACTTGAGGGTATGAAGGGGAAGGAGGGATACATTTAATGTATAGTTCTTCCTTAGCATCATACCTAAGAGAGGAAAAGGGATCATTAATAATTGTGATTATGTGAGAATGACCAAGGTGATGGTTCATGGATAATGTAGCTATGATATTGAGATCCTGGAGAAGGAATGGGAAATCAAGGGCTTGGTTGGTGTCATTATTGATGTCACAAATGGGGCCCACTATTTCCAATAAACCTTCTTCATGCATGGGAAAACAATGAACTTCCTTTTAAATGGTGTAAGTAGTCATATCATTATGAGTGTTGTCATGGAGAAAGGGAGAGTCAATTTCAACCTAATTTTTTGTGTCAGCATCATAAATAGGGTCATTATTAAAATGATGTTTGCTCATATCCCATTTTGCTTCATTAAGACATAAGAATCAGAAGTGTCGTCTTCATAGGGAGATACAATATTCATATCCTCAAGCACCCTTTCTTGAATGAAATTCCCCACTTCATCATGTTCATCCTCATGGGATTTAATAGGGTTTTCACTCATGCCACACACATTCTCAATCCTTAAATTTGCATCCTAAAGGTCCTCTGTGGCATTATGGTTATCACGATCTTCTTTCGATGGATCCCATTCTTTTGTACATTCCTCACTTTCATGGTGGTCCTTCACACTTCAATGTCATCTTGATCATCCAATTGATTACATTGTGTGGGGCTTCGTGACTAATTAAAATATTTTTCGTTGATTAGGTCAGGTAGAATTTTAAAAGAACAAGTTAGGCCAACATAGTCAAAGATATGAATAAGATCCTTCTCATGGGCACACATTATTATATAGAGTTATTTTTGTGTTGACATATGAAACCTAAGCATGAATTCCTTATCCATGTTATCCAATAAATCTTCATAAAACTCAACATATTTGTTCACATTATTTTGTAGTTCTTGAAGATCTTGACCATTGAGTTTGGAAAATGGAGAGAAAACGGTAATTTATTGTAGACAATAATCGATATTTCATGATTTTTCATATTAGGATCAAAATGGAGTCGCCAAAGTGAATTACAAATTCCTTGATAAATGCTTGCTTCACCCTACAAGCATTAATATTGAAGTTCAATGAAGAACTAGGTCTTCGTTATTCTAATGGAGTCGCCAAGAATGATATGTCATTGATGTCGTAAGGGAAACAAGGCACGCATCTCGTTTCCCCAACAACGACACCAAAATGTTATTGCCCAAACTAGCAAGAGTCTTAGGAGGGGATCCTATGGAGAAACTACTAGGTCAAGGGCAACAACGAAGTGATATCCCACTATCACCTCAGCTAAAGCTCCCTGGTTTTTACGGACTTTAACCGATGGGAGGAGACCCAATACAAGGGGAATAACTAGATGAATAAATCAATAAGGGGATAAGGAGTGATTCCTAAGGCCTATTCACAAGAGAGACTCACTTATATGGCTTATGTTGGGCCTGCAATTTGCCATAATTTTGTTGACGAAACCATCCATTTTTGCATCATTCCATTCACCCATTGTCATCATTTTAAACCATATTTCTTCATAAATGCGCCAAATTCCCGCATACATGTTTATATGGATTATTATTATTATTTCCATTATTTTTAATGAATTAAGGAGAGTTATGCTTGGTTTTACAAATGAAAGTTTGATAGTTCAAGTTTCTACAATTTCCGCAATTGTCTCCATGGTTGAGGTAGTAGAAACACTCTAGAAGGAAATATGGCACATGGATATTGTTTCTAAAGGTTCCAATATGGATTTTTATTGGTCGAATTCCACCGATCTCACATGTGTGGACCTCTAGAATCAAAACAAGGGAAAAACACAATAGTATTGACTAGTCAACTTAAAATGTGTTTTCTGAGCAAATGAAAATGAATTTCGAGAAACAAGAACATGGGTTTTTTTCAACACAGGCCCAGTTAGGTTGTGAATGAAAATTTTTCTCAAATTCATTACCATTTAAGAGATTTGGAAGATCTTTGGAGCCTTATTTTGTAGATTACGTGGTTAAGCGGTTTTTCAATTTTTCATTTAATGCAAAGTCAACAAAAAGGCCAGAACGAGTTGTTCTTTGAAAAATTCGTGGCATAGAGATAAGTTTGATAAGATCTAGGATGATCTTTGATCCAAAAATCCATGAAATTTTATTTGATTTGATCCCATGACCAAAATTGTAATAATAAAACTCTAAGTCTGTTGTTGCTTCAAAGATCTATAAATTTCAATCCGGAGATTATTGTTTGAAAAAATCTATTTTTGCAAATACAAACTTTGTTTTTGTTTCATTATCTTGTTGTGCATGGTATCGAGACATATTTAATGTTGTAGAGGAGATGTGCTATTGCCTACATCTCGCAGGAGCCCCCCCCCCCCCGAGTTATAAGGTTTTCATTAACTATAGATAGAATTTCAATTCTCTGTTTTGCTATAGCATTTCATTATTTTGTTTAAATGCTTAGTTTTGATTTTCGAATGATTGTTTTTAGAGAAATATTGTCTAATTATTTTTTTGTAGGAAGAGTGAGTGAAGTTGAGCCCTCTTATGCACATGAAAGTAGTTTGATAGAGTGCGGATTGATGTAGATTTGTAGTGTAGATTGAGTGAAGAAGATTTCAATTTGTAATTGTTGTGATTACATTGTTAGTTTATTTTGGAAGTGATTCAATTTTAATGCCATTTTCCATAAGCAAGTGTGATAATATCCTTTGTACAAGTTGTTGGGTGTAGGAATTACACTTAAGCCAACTCCTCAACACTTAATTTGTCAAACCGGGGGATCTGTAAAATTAGAGACAAAGCAAAGGCAATGCCAGAGATGGTATGAATCTTCCTAATATAAATCCATACTTCCTTTAAAGGAAACATTGCAGAATCAAATTAAAAAGAGAAAAAGGCAACTTGAACCATCAAAATAATCTAAGACTGGAACAAGGAAGAATGCATTTGCAAGAGGGAATTAAAGATAAAGGGAAATCACTCTAGCTAATTATTATTTAACTACTGAGTGTGTGTTTTTATATAGCAGAGACACTTAGCAGTCTCATCATATGGGCCCTTAAACCTGCTCCTTTAGAGATTTCCTTCTTGCACTAATCTGTCCTGCACTATCGCAGTCTACTTGCACTAGTGCAGGAACAGAGATTTATGCAGAAGGTATAAATGGTGTCTTTACTAAAGGCTTTTACTTCATGCAAGGGCTTGAAATTTTCCAGGTTCAAAGCACTCAGATCTCGTGGCAAGAAACTAGTTCTTGCACTAGATCAGAGCTTCCTGCACTTAGCATTTAATTCTTAAAATGAGTGCTTAATTATTGCAAGTGCTATTATACTGTTAAATCAAATTGCACACATAAAAAGTGAATGTTTCTGATCTTAACAGAGTGGAGGAATAAAGAAACAATCAATATACATTTATCATGTCATATGCATTTAATGAAAGAAAGAAGATTGCGGGAAGTAGACTAAGAAGGCTTGTTGCCCCACACGAACATGCACTGGTGCAGGTTCATTTCTCCTGCTTGGACCAGGCGGGGAAAACCAATCAAATAAAATTGCAGAAAAGGAGATATTACACCAACGTGCACTAGTGTAGGGTTATTTCTCCTGCTTGGACCAGGCGGAGGAAAACCAATCTGAAATCAAGTGCAAGAAAGGCAATTGCAAGAAAAGGAAATTTATCTACTTCACACAATGGATCCGCTTTCACTTAGACAGGAATGCATATGCTTAAAATTAAATCACACTTGACAATGTAAACACAAATTATAGGAAAACGGGAAATGGGGTAAACGTGCTGGGTTGCCTGGGCCCTAGCCAACCAATGTGTTTCCATTTTAAAAAACGCTGCTCAGTACCTTAATCAATTCATCAGCTCAAATACAGAAACACAATTTGTGAAACATGAGGCAGAGCTTCCTTTTATTAATTCACTGAGGCAATTACATACATTAATACATCGTCCAACCCAGATTCGGGCGATAACAAAATACAGCAACCTGTTACCACCTCTCTGGCTGTGTCTCTGTTCTCTTCTCCTATCAAAAGCTTCTCTTTAGTCCTATTTACAATCTACATTATATAAATCTTTGGCCAAAGGCCAAAACAGATCATTCAACCGATTACATAACCAAATGCAGAATTTAGCTTTTCGGCCTTCAAAATTAGACAGTTAGCAAAATTGGCTGTAGCCAATCTCCAGCTTTCGTCCTTCACAGATTCGGTCTCGGCTGCCTTTGGGTCGATCTTACTGTCGTGGATGAAGCTGCTCAAAATGAGGCGGTGATCAAGGAGGTTCGGATCTGCTGCAAGGATTTTCTGTGTTGGCAACAGTGCAAGATTCGATCCTGCACTAGGATCAGTGGTCATAGTAAGTACTCTAACTACCAAATAAACATTGGAGATATCAATAAGTTACAAAGAGTGATTAAAAGTAAGAAATCATGTAATAAATGATTAATTAATACTAAGTTGAATTAAAAGTATGAAAAATAAAGTTTATACGAAATATGTCACCGTGCTTGGACTGGTGCAAGATGAGGGTGCATAAAAGAGGTAAAACATAGGTAAATGGTTACGATTTAGGAAGGGTAAAATGGAAAAAAGAGAGAAAATTAGGGGGCTAACATCCTCCCATCCCTAAGCTGTTGTGTGTCCTCACACAACTCTTTACCTTTGCAAAAAACCTTCAAAAATTTGAGCATTCCAGCTCAATCCTGCTCTGACATACTGACATCAGCCTGCAATGTTTCAGAATTTTTCTTTCTGATGTTATTTAGTTTCTTTGTCACCTTTTTAAGTCGCTTGAAAAATCGCGTAGCTCGGTACTTCCAAACTCTAACTTCTCCTTTCTTTTTCTGGATCTCCACAGTTAATTCTTCTTTACTCTTTTCTTTATCCTCCCACGCTTTAGCTATGAGTTGTTCTAAGTTCTGCACTTGAAGCTCTAGTTCAACTATCCGAGCAGCAGGAGTTACCAAATATTCTTCTTCTTCTGTCTCGATAGGGGTTGTGTCTTCCCCAAGGACCTCAGTATCCTTCATGGTTACTTCAAGAAATTATTTTTCTTCTGTCTCAACAGGGGCAGTATCTTCTTTAGGGACCTCAGTATCCCTTGGGGTTTCAACAAATACTTCTTCCTCTTCTTCTTCTTCTTCTGGTTCTTCTTCTTCTTGCACTGGTGTAGAAGGGGATTCAACGTCCTGTGGGGACTGTGGTTCTTTGCCTGCATTATATTCTTCTTTCTTTTTCCTGGCCCTTTTAATTAAATCGGCCAACAGAGTGTCATCTTCAACCTCTACAAATTTTGTTGCGTCCGCAAGGACTGATAGTTTGTCTTCTTCGGGGGTTTGTGCCTGTACTGGTGGTGTGTAAAAAGTCTCTTCAACAGGTGCACTAGTTGTCTTCTTATTTGGAGATGGGGCCCTTTCTGCTATTGATTTTTCAGGTCGTTTCCTTTTTGCACTCGTGCAAGAAGGACTTCCTTTTACATTCTTACTCAGACCCTTGCTTGTGCTAGCGGCGTCCTCTGTCTCCTTTCCAGCAGCTGTCTTTTTATGTAGCTGTTTTAACAACGCCTCCCAGGTCATGCATTTAACTTCTAATTGTTTCTGGACCAAAATATTTATCAGGCCGTGGTGATATAACTTCTTGTCGGCCTGGTCTGCCCGTCCGTCCCGCACACCCTTGGCCATTTTTTCCAAGCTCTTAAGCAAAAAATGGGGGAAATTAATCCTCCACCGGGCGTGCCGGCTGGCTTCGAAATGCTGCAACATCCTAAAATGGTACACAAAAGTGAGGGAGTACCTTCCCTCACAGGTTACAAATTTCTGTAGGATGAAAGGAGGTCCGCCACTGTCCCAGCAGGGCACTGTGCGGAATTCCTTTCTTCTAATCTACCTTCATCTTCTTGTCGATGACGAAATGCTGCCATCGCTTCCTTTCTAGTTTCTGATTTTTAAACCACTGCTCACCAGTATTTTCCAAGCCTGTCACTGCTACTATAAATTCTTCTGTAACCTCAAATTTTAGAGGCTCAATTTTTACTCGGCCATTTTTTAAACTTCTGGCAAACTGTAGGGCCACTTCATTGTTGTGCCCGTCAAACTTTTGCAAGAATTGAAGAAAGCCTGAGTCTTGCAATAGTGCAAGACTATTGCGATACTCAACAGTCTGTTCTACCCTACTGAGAGACGAAGGTTCACTTCGAACAGGCGGCATCGCTGCTTAACGGTTATGAACAGTCAAGAATTTACATGCAACACCGGGAAAATTGGTTCTTATAGATAGGGATCCAACCATCCACCATCCCTTCCATCTTATCACCCATTCATTCCACTAAAATAGCCGTGGATATGTGACATCTTTGAGATCGTGCTGGATTGGTGCTTGCGGCGGCGTTTTAACGGCTAGGTGAGGTAATCATTACAAGTGAAGGACATCTAGGATTATGGCGGAAAGGGAAAATTATATCCAAGCAACGGTTAAACACTTCCGCACTCCTTCATAATTCAAAAAAAACTTTAGCATTCATTAAAAAAATGATCATGATTTGTAACTTGAAAACACCTTGTACTTTAAATAAATTTCTCCTAGTTAATATGATAGCACAAGTACTCATCGACTAAGTGAAAAGACTTCTTATAAACTTTCATGATGACCACTTTCCTATGATGTATACTATGAAAATAACAAATTCTACTATGTTTCTAATAGGGTGCATTCTTGTACTGGTCTGCTTGCACCGCTTAAACTATGCTATTCTGCTGGTACCATTCTACTTGCACTTATTATATAGGACGACATGCTTGCACTAGTGCAAGCATAATATCTGAAAAAAGAATAGGGAATTTAAGTAAAATATAGGCTAGACTTCCAACATGGCTTCCTCAACTTATACTGGAAATTTGCTTCACCCTTTCTTGATGCTTCAGAGCATATCCTTTTGCTCTTTGTGCGCGAGATCCTGCAATGAATTCATGAGGGAACAAAGAAGTGGGAAAAGGGAATTTTCAGAATGGGAAGGAATTTTGTTACAGGGATTCCAGGAATAGTACCACAAGAGGGGATAAACAAAAGTGGGATAGGAAAAACAATTCAAGGGAAAAGTGAGGTTTTACGAAACGGACAGGGTAAATTCAGAAGAATATGGGAAGGTTAATCGTTCTGGGATTGAAGAAGAAAATTGAGGGAATATTACGAAAGTGGAATATGAAGAAAGGCATAAAATTTTCTGGAAGGTTTGCCTGCACTGGTGCAAGAAAAATAACTGCGGCGAGAATTAAGCGTTAGTTGAATAAAAATATCCATGCTAATTACCCCAATTGTACAAAGGTTGGTTCTGCTGAACCTGATTTTACTTGGTGGTTGCTAGCATATCTAAAGATCAAGCAACATTATCTTTTTATTAGAATTTTTTGATCTTCCTGCCAACAAGCTAGTTTTCAGGTTGATCCTTCTGCAATCATGTCAGCGAACTGATTTTCATAATTACAGGAATATATTTTTTCTTTACTTTTTTTTTTGTATTTTAATTTTAATTTTAATTTTTTTTTTTAAAGAAGAAGAAGAATTCATGTTTTCAAAAGGTTGGTATTAGCATTCACCACTACCGTCTTGAATTGCTATTGGACTTGCTGTGTAAAATCTTTCCTGGCAAGTGGCTGAAAATACTTATTTAATCTGTGTCCATTTACCAAGAATACTGAATTTTGTCCATCAATAGTTTTAAGTTCTACTGCTCCATTCTCGAATACTCGGATCACTTCATAAGGTCCCATCCAACGTGTATGGAACTTACCTTTAAAAATTTTAAATCTAGAATCATAAAGGAGCACCCAATCACCTGGTTGGAATTGCTTTTTCTGAATAGACTTGTCATGCCACCTTTTGCGTTGCTGCTGAATTAGTATGTTCTGCTGAAAAGCATCCCTATGAAATTCATCTAACTCATTTAATTGGAGAAGACACTGTTGTTATGCCTCAGAGAGATCTAGTCCTAATTGAATTGCAGTTCTGAAAGTTTTGATCTGGAATTCAATTGGTAACAGAACCTGTTTCCATATACCAGCTCATATGGTGTATGTCCCGTGCTATTTCTCTAAGTGGTTTTGTATGCCCACAAAGCTTATGGTAATATTTAAGCCCAGTCTTTCCGATGCATATTTAATGTCTTTGTAAGAATAGAATTGATCACTTTGTTTGTGGAATCCACCTGGCCATTTGCTTGCGAGTGATATGGCATGGATTTCCTGTGCTGGATCTGGTATTGCTCCATCACACTCTGTACCATATTAGAAATAAACTGCGCACCATTGTCAGAAACAATTTCTCTAGGTACACCAAATCTAGTAAAGATTTCAATAAAAATAAAATCAACAACAACTTTTTCTGTAACAAAGGAAACAGCTTTAGCTTCTACCCATTTTGTAACAAAATCTGTACAAACCAAAATATGCTTTTTACTTAATGACGTTGGATTTATTGGCCCTATAAAATCAATAGCCCATTTTTCAAATGGCTCACTCATAGCTTGGGGGCATAAATGCAGTTCATTGGTTTTATTAGGCTGGCCCACTCGTTGACAACTATCACGTCGCCTGACATATTGTTTGGCATCCTTAAACAAGGAAGGCCAAAAGTAACCAACACACAATAATTTATATGCAATCCACTTATTAGCGAAGTGGTCTCCACAAGGTTCATCATGAGCATATTTCAATATGTCAAACACTTCCTCCTCTCTTACACATCTACGGATAATCAGGTCTGGACCAGTGTAAAAGAGATCTCCTTGAATCCAGGAGTATGCAACACTTTTCTAAAGAATATTCCGCTTTTCATGAGCAGACAAGTGGGGTGGTGTTTTCCCAGTAACCAAGTAATTAGCAATGTTAGCAAACCACAGAGAATCTGTTGACATAGAAAAAAGATGTTCATATGGAAAATCATCATTAACAGGAGTTGCTTCACCAGGATTATCTAATCTAGAAAGAAAATCTGCTACAACATTAGATTTTCCTAGTCTATCAACAATAGTAACATTAAATTCCTGCAACAATAGAAACCACCTAGTCACTCTACCGCTAGTCAATGGTTTTTTCATCAAATATTTAATCGCGGAATGATCAGTATGTACAAATAATTCATATCCTGTAATATAGGGCCTAAACTTATTAATTGCAAAAATTACAGCTAAAAACTCTTTCTCTGTAACTGTATAATTTAATTCAGCGGAAGACAAATTATTACTAATATAATAAATAACATAGGATTGCTTATTTTCCTCTTGTCCTAAAGCTGCACCAATAGCCAAATCTGAAGCATCAGAGGAAATGTGAAAAGGCAGGGACTAGTTAGGACCTCTCAAAACTGGTGCTTGTACCAACTTTTCCTTCAATGTTTCAAAAGACTGTTGGCAAGCTGTGGACTAAGAAAATTCACTATCCTTAGCTAGAAATCGGAAAAGAGGGGCAACTATCTTAGAAAATTTTTCAATGAATCTTCTATAGCAACCAGAATGTCCTAAAAAACCTCTTACTTCCCTTTGAGTTTTGGGTGCAAGAAGATGCAGAATGATTTCAATCTTTGATGGATCAACCTGGATACCTTTACCAGAAATCAAATGGCCAAGTACCACTCCCGATTTTCACATTAATCTAAATTTCTTGTCACTAAAGGAGAGATGGGCTTCCTGACAACGAAGAAGTACTTTCTCCATATTTTTGAGAGCTTTCTGAAAAGAATCACCAAACACAGAAAATTCATCCATATAATTTTCTACAAATTCTAGATCAGCAAAAATGGCCAGGATTGCCCTTTGAAAGGTAGCTGGGGCATTACATAAACCAAAGGGAAGCACTTTATAAGAAAATGTACCCCGTGGACATGTAAAAGTAGTTTTATCCTGATCTTCGGGTGCAATCTGTATCTGGTTATAGCCATTGAAGCCATCCAAAAAGGAAAAATATTTCTTTCTTGCAAGGGTATGAAGCACCTAGTCAATGAAAGGGAGAGGGAAGTAATATTTGAGAGTGGATTTGTTTAATTCTCGATAATCAATACAAATAAGACATCTTCCATCTTTCTTAGGTACTAGCACTAATGGAGAGACCCACTGACTGTCAGAAATAGGATAGATAAAACCGACATCCAATAGTTTTTGCACTTCTTCCTTCACAATATCTATTAGAGCTAGATTCATTCGCCTTTGGGGTTGTCGGACAGGTCGGGTTCCTTCTTGAATATAGATATGATGTGTACAAGTTTTAGGAGGAATACCCTTCATATCTTCATAGCCCCAAGCAAAGGTACTAAGATGGTTTTGCAACAAATTCACAAGCTGCTCCTGCTGAGATGAGTCCAAATCTGAACTAATATGCAAGGATTTACCAGGGCTAATCTCAACAAGAGTAGTGTCAGGCTCAAGAGTACTCAAGGGAGTGGTCAAATGCAGCGGTACAAAAGAATGAGAATCATATTATCTTGAAAATCTAGGCTGAAAATTTGGCTCAATGGCTGAAAATTAGGCATAATGTCTAGATTATTCAGGAAAACTTGAATCTCATCTTCTTGTGAAGACCCAACATAAGGGAAATGGGCTGAATCTCCTCATCGCTGCTTTGATCCAACCATAAAGTATCTCGAAGGTCCTAAATGGATCTGGCAGGGGGGTATAAGGTAACTTTCTTCCTAGAATCTCCATGCGAAATATACATATCACCGGAACGACATCCAATATATGCATCGGTCGTAGCAAGCCATGGTCGACCCAAGATCAAGGGATGTACTCCTACTGGGTTCTTTGGCTGAATCACAATGAAATCAGCAGGATATTCCCAAGAATTTAATGAGATGATCACATCGTCCAATACTCCTTCTGGCTTAATTTTAGATCTATCTGCTAATTCAAGCATAGTGGGAGTAGGGCGAAGATGAGATAACTGAAGTTGATCCATGGTTTGCTTAGTCATGACATTAATGGCTGCCCCTAGGTCTATAAGAACATTAGAGACCAGGACATTACCAATATGAACTGAGACAATAGGGTTTCCGGGATTAGTATATTTTTCCATAGACACACATCCCGTCATCAACTCTAATGCCCTACCAACAAATTTAATGGTTTGGGGTTCCACTCTCTTCCTCTTGGGTTTCTTGAGATAGAGTTCCTTAATAATATTGGTACAAATGGGGATCTATTTAATGGCTTGAAGAAAATGTATTTTAATGAAAAGATTCTGAAACTCAGATGCCAAACTAGTCTCAGAAATAGGCTCACTTCTTTCCATTACTAGCCTCTCTGGGAAGGGAGGCTAGTTGGAAGAAGATGGCAAGGATTCAGAGGGTAAGGGTTGCTTAGTGACAACTTTCGGAGAATGGTTAAGAGTTTCCTCTTCTCCTTTCTCTTCAACAATCACTATAGGTTGCTTCTAATTTTTTGATGTTGCAGTCCTTCCGGATCTTAATTGAATATCATGAACCCCAACTGGAATAGACTGGTACTCGAATGGTAAAGGTGGGTTTTTTACAAAGATCATTTGCACTGCTTTATTATTGTTAGGATTGGGCATAGGTTGAGCGGGCAACTAAGGAGGTCGAAAGGGTGGAGGTAAAGGCAACGGTGGAGTAGACTGACTCAGAATTTGAGGCATTGAATAAGGTGTATGCATAGATGGATATGACTGCATAGGTGGCTGGTAGGAATATGGAGAATGAGTTGGCCCTCTCCAACCTTGTTGCCATGGTTGAGAAGGTTACCCATGCTGATAGTGATTCCCAAACTGCCACTGTTGATTAGTGTTAGGATAAGAATATGCATGTGAATTATAACCAAGATAGCGTGAAGAAAATTTAGGAGCCATACCTATACCTACCTGAGGCCAATTCCTTCTTACTCCTGTTGTCCCCTTGTAAATACAGATTTAAGTCCTGGTATAGAGGGACATTTTTTTGTGACATGGTCTTCTGCACAAATAACACACTTATTAGTTTCTTTCAAATTAAGAGGACACTCTTTAGGAGGATGTTTGTCTCTACATTTAGGACAGAAAATACATAATGACTCTTGTTCCTTCATGAGTTTTTGCTGAAATTTTATAGAGTCTAACTGTTTGGTAACAGTATTCATTATATCAATTTTCATGTTTTCCATTTTATTTTCTAGTCCAATAATCATTGCATTAGTAGATTCAGCTTTTCTATTTCTATTTCGAGGTCCTCTACCGGATCTATAATGATTTCTTGAAAATTTCCTGCATAATTCACAAATTTGTTCAAAAGTTTGCTGAGAAATATCACCTTGTCCTAACGGATTCAACTTATTTCTAGCATTATCAGTAAGTACTCTTAATAACAAGGTTATAATAGTACTGGGATCAAACTTAAGTTTCGAACTTTGTAAAATATACAGAAATATTTCTAGGTAATCTTCAAGAGTTTCATCATCATCTTGTATGATTGTAAAAATCTCATCCTGCAGGTCCCGAGTTTTGCAATATTCTTGATATTTAGACAAAAACACTCTCTTCATCTGATCCCAAGAGGTTATAGTGTTTCCTCCTAACCCCATAAACCAGCGTAGAGCTGAGTCCTTGAGAGTAACAAGAAATAATCTTAACTTCTGAGCGTCATTTGAATAATCATAACTTCTACACAGAATATCAAACTCGAATAGAAAAGAGTCAGGATCTTCATGAACTTTACCATGGAAATGAGGGAGATTTGATGGTGGAATATTCTTCATTTGCGCCACAGTATCAGGATCCACAATTGGAAACACAAAAGTGGATTGTTCTCCACTTACTTGGTTTTCACCAGTCCCTTCCAAATGATCTTCATGGTCCACCATTGTTTCCCTTTTACTTGTACCTCTCTCAACAGGCTGAACCACACCTGAGCTGTTGTTACCAAAATTCAGGTGGATTGTTTCTGCATGATGGGTTGGAATTGGATTGGGCTTCCTGCTTACAAAAAGAGACCCAATATGAGAACTGTTTTCAGAATTATTTTGGCCCTTAGTGGGCTTCGAACCCTTACCTTTTCTAGGCATTCATTTCAAAAAAGGAAGAAAAATAAGAAACAACTTCTAGTAAAAAATGCTGTCAGAAATCAATTAACACCAGTAAAATTCCTTCAAATAAGCTTTTCCAATACTGCAAAAATAAAGGAAAAGTTACATCTATTGTATATTCAGAAAATTCTTACCAAATCAAATCGCCTCCCCGGAAACAGCGCCAAAATGTTGGGTGCAGGAATTACACTTAAGCAAGCTCCTCAACACTTAATTTTTCAACCCGGGGGATCCGTAAACTTAAAGACGAAGCACATGCAATGCCAGAGATGGTATGAATCTTCCTAATATAAATCCCTACTTCCTTTAAAGGAAAGATTGCAGAATCAAATTAAAAAGAGAAAAAGGAAACTTGAACCATCAAAATAATCTAAGACTGGAACAAGGAAGAATGCATTTGCAAGAGGGAATTAAAAATAAAGGGAAATCACTCTAGCTAAATATTATTTAACTACTGAGTGTGTGTTTTTCTTTAGCAGAGACACTTAGCAGTCTCATCAGATGGGCCCTTAAACCTGCTCTTTTAGAGATTTCCTTCTTGCACTAATATGTCCTGCACTATCACAGTTTGCTTGCACTAGTGCAGGAACAAAGATTTATGCAGAAGGTATAAATGGTGTCTTTCCTAAAGGCTTTTACTTCATGCAAGGGATTGAACTTTTCTAGGTTCAAAGCACTCAGATCCCATGGCAATAAACTAGTTCTTGCACCGGATCAGAGCTTCCTGCACTTAGCATTTAATTCTTAAAATGAGTGCTTAATTATTGCAAGTGCTATTATACTGTTAAATCAAATTGCACACATAAAAAGTGAATGTTTCTGATCTTAACAGAGTGCAGGAATAAAGAAACAATCAATATACATTTATCCTGTCATAAGCATTTAATGAAAGAAAGAAGATTGCGGGAAGTAGACTAAGAAGGCTTGCTGCATCACATGAACGTGCACTGGTGCAGGTTCATTTCTCCTGCTTGGACCAGGCGGGGAAATCAAATAAAATTGCAGAAAAGGAGATATCACACCAACGTGCATTGGTGCAAGGTTATTTCTCCTGCTTGGAACAGGCAGAGGAAAACCAATCTGAAATCAAGTGCAGGAAAGGCAATTGCAGGAAAAGGAAATTTATCTACTTCACACAACAGATCCACTTTCACTCAGACAAGAATGCATATGCTTAAAATTAAATCACACTTGACAATGTAAACACAAATGATAGGAAAACGGGAAATGGGGTAAACGTGCTGGGTTGGCTGGGCCTTAGCCAACCAATGCGTTTCGCTTTTAAAAAACGCTGCTCAGTACCTTAATCAATTCATCAGCTCAAATACAGAAACACAATTTGTGAAACATGAGGTGAAGGCCACTTTTATTAATTCACTGAGGCAAGTACATACATTAATACATCGTTTAGCCCAGATTCGGGCGATAACAAAATACAGCAACCTGTTACTGCCTCTCTGGCTGTGTCTCTGTTCTCTTCTCCTATCAAAAACTTCTCTTTAGTCCTATTTACACTCTACATTATATAGATCTTTGGCCAAAGGCCAAAATAGATCATTCAACCGATTACATAACCAAACGCAGAATTTAGCTTTTCAGCCTTCAAAATTAGATAGTTAGAAAAACTGGCCGTAGCCAATCTCCAGTTTTCGTCCTTCACATATTCGGTCTCGGATGCCTTTGGATCGATCTTGCTGTTGTGGCTGAAGCTGCTCAAAATGAGGCAGTGATCAAGGAGGTTCAGATCTGCTGCAAGGATTTGTTGTGCTGGAAACGGTGCAAGATCCGATCTTGCACTAGGATCAACGGTCACGGTAATTACTCTAACTACCAAATAAATATTGGAGATATCGATAAGTTACAAAGAGTTATTAAAAGTAAGAAATCATGTAATAAATGATTAATTAATGCTAAGTTGAATTAAAAGTATGAAAAATAAAGTTTATACGAAATATGTCACCATGCTTGGACTGGTGCAAGATGAGGGTGCATAAAAGAGGTAAAACAGAGGTAAATGGTTATGATTTAGGAAGGGGAAAATGGAAAAAAGAGAAAAAATTAGGGGGCTAACACAAGTGTGATCTTTCTTTCAAACAAAGTGTGATCTCTCCTTTGAGTAAGTGTGATATTTGTTTTAAGCAGGTGTGATTTTATTATTTTGAGAAAGTATAGTGATTTTGGTTTGCAACTAATTTATTTCAAGCAATTGTGATCATTTTCATTTCAAGAATGACATAATAAGGAGTTCTAGCATATACACTTCATCAATTTACTAGTCTTGGTTGAAAATTTATGTAAGTAATTTAACATCAATTAAATTACCAAATAACTTACTTTCTTGGGAAGCAAGGTAACATGCTCTCTGGGAAGGGATAATAGGATTCTAAAGGCTAGGGTTTGGGAATATATATTGTAAATATTATTCCTAGGCATATAAATCCTTATGGAGGATTGGTCCTTATGTGATCTTTATGGAATTGGAGTTGTTAGGTTGCGGGACCACATGAGACCAAGTGGACCCAGAATTAAGTCGAGGATGTGGATTTGATTAACCAAGAAGGGAATTTACCTAATTGTGTAAGAGAAGAGGATCAAAGGATAAAATTTATTTTGAGAAATGAATACAATGATCCAAATGAGCACAATAGCCAAGGGAAACCTAGGGCAAGAAAAGATCCTTGAGCTAGGGATTGCAATATCTCTGGATCCCATCATCGGAATTTCTTGAAATTTGGAGGGCTTATAGAGAAAACTTGAGTGCAGTTGTGGGAAAGATATCAAATTCTTTTGATGGTTGCAATGAGAGGAAAATGATTCCCTAGGTGACCTATGGAGGCTAGGCTTAAAAAGAGAAGGAGAGGTGAGAGAAATGTTCTTTAAAAGTGATCACCTATGGAAGTATTAGTGCCTTATCCTTAGGGAGAGAAGGAGTATAGGGGAAATTATTATTTGAAAAGGATTTATCCAATCAAGGAGGCCTTCAAGCAAATTCACATGGAATTAGGGCATGGGAGTAGCTACTCAGGGTATTTATAATTTGATATGCAATAATTGATGAATTTTCAAAATGTTTTCAAGAAAAATAATCTCTAGGAACATTCACCCATTCATACATGGCCCATGCAATGACGCAACACTACAAAAGATCAAAATTTCGAAAATTTCGCATAGAAAAGCAATACATCTCTGACTTTTATAGCAAAAATCCCAACAAAAGTTCATGTGACAAAGTAAATCACAAGAATAATCATGAAAATATCACTTACATGTAAAAATGAGTATATCCAATCATCAAATCATGCCAATACTAAAGCTCCAAGACAGGAGAAAAAGATCTAAACATCAAAATTCATCCATGTAATACAAACTCGTCCTCCAAAAGGGAATGCGAAATTCTCAAGTAGCTACTAAATACCAATCTAAGCGATGATGACGAAATTGAATCACCTCAATTATATTTATACAATAAATAATGAGTTTGATTTGCCTAATTTGGCAAAATTGAGCCCCAAACAATAAAATAATGTGCAATAATAACATCCCTTTGTGACAATCCTCCCAAGATAGCTCAATAACACACTAATAAGCCTCTCAAGAGGGTAGAGTGATCAATAAAGTGAGTCGTTGGGACTTTGAGGAGGCCTAATTAAGTCCAGAGTTTGTCATGATTTGAGAATTGACCTCAAACATAGTGGACAAGGGGTTGGTCGCTTGTTATCCAAGGAAATCCCTGTGGTGCCCCCAAGTGGTTGTGATGGTCACAAGGACATCCTCATGGGTCTCCAAGTGGTTGAAAAATGTTTGTAAACCGTCTGTGAGGGCTAGGATGACATAATCCCTCATCTGGACCCCAGATCATCTGCCAAGTGTATGGTGCAAGTGTGGAGCCGACTGGGAATGGTGAACCAGGTACATCATCCTCATCCAAAAGGTGGAACACGAGAAATAAATGAGTGGTGTTGGGGATCCATGTAGTACAATATGCTATGGTGGAGGCCCATGGCTCTCAACACTCACCCTACATGTGCCAATGTGGCCTTCTGGAGGGCTAGGACCTCGTATAAGGAGACCAAACCCCAAATGGAGACCCACCTAAAATCCTACATAAGATCCAATTCATCCCCTTTCCCTCCAATAAAACCAATAATTAGAATAATCAAGTAAAATAGCGTACAAATCATGGAATTAATGGGGCACTTCATGGTGGCATGCCCTTCCATTTTGGGCTTTGGCATGTACAAGTGTATCCAAGCTCAATGAGGGGGTTAACTAAGGATCCTATTGGGTGGCTTCAATATTTAAAGGGGGTGACTTGTCCATGGTACAACCATTAGGTGGTAGGTGGAAAATGATATAGTGGTGGAATAGAGTGGGGATTAGGGGAATGCTCCGAGCTATATGTCATGGTACAAGGGTGGTTATAATAAGGAAAGCACACACCTGGGTATATGAGTGTAGGAGGGAGAAAATCGTGGTACATGAGTTACCTTGAACTTTGTTTTTACACCCTTCATATTTATTTTGACTTTGATTGATTTTTCTTCATAACTGCTCGGGGCTGGAGGGGATGAGAGCATGATATATAAGATATAGCAATAGGTACCTCCATTTAAGTTGGGGCATTTCATTGCCCACCAAGTGTTATGACAATCATGGGTTCCTTAATGTTGAGGGGGCTCATCTACGGCCCATAAGAACCATGGCGATGGACATGGATAAGGGGTAGAGATCATGCTTGGATTTTTCCAATGTGCTAAAGTTGTATGTCCCAACCATGTTTTGCATTTTTTGGTACACTTCCTGGTTTATAATGGCCAAACTATGATTTTCCTTTTCTTTTTAGCCGCATCAACCTCCAAGGCATTATTCCAGCCCCGACCCAAGGTGTTGAAAAGGGGAGGGGGAGGCTAACCCTATGTGGACCTAGTGGACACATGTGGACCCAGATGGGAATAGAGATGAATGGGGCTAAAATGAGTGAAAGGGAGTGATATATATGGTGTCAGAAAGTGGGACAACGCAGCCAAAATCGGGATTTCCCAAGTAGTTCCAACCCTAAAGCTAATGGCCAGCAAAGGAATTCCTACTAAACTATGATACAAGGTTAACCACAAAATCGGGCAGTGGAGACAAGAGTACAGACCTAACCGACTCTTTCCAATAAATCCTCCCACCAATCCATGCCCAAAAGTTCCCACGAAAAGTAATGAAAATTACTCAACTATACCAATTAAAAGCCATACTTTTGGGGCTAGGAGGCACATCTTCAAACATATAATCATAAAAAGTGGGCGATGGACCACATGGTTGACTCTGGTGGTGGGGATAATGACACACCTAGATATCTGGTGGATGCAAGGGGCTATTGGCTTCTAGCTGAGGACCATCTAGAAGAAATTTTTTATCCTATACATACTACCCACAAGTGGTCGGTAATAGGTCATATGGAGGAAGGTTTTCTCTTTGAAATCACTAATACACTTCTATCCATGTGTATGTTTTACATTTGTTGATGAAGCATGGATTATCCTTGAACTCAGGACTAAGTTAGTTGGTAGGTGTCCCGTTATTTGAGGTCTAAACCACTGGGGTTTTGCATGCCCTTCTCTTTGACACATACATATTTCACCTGAAAAATCCATTGAAACAATAATACCCATTATCTAGATTATCTTACAATATTGAGTCTAGGGATCTCAAAGGTTTAGACTCAAGGCTAGTCGTTCTTGTGCACTAGTTTATTTTATTTTGTTTAAACTCAACTAGGGGTAATAGGGTCTCAGAGTCTCAGTGATGAAAGAAAAATCAGAGGTTGGTAAAGGGTGGCTAGGATATGGTTATTCATGAGATCATCATCTTAACCATGATGATTCCACATAAATGTTTCTATGTATTATGGAGGCTAAGGCTAAGGTTTATGGGAGATAACAACATGTGCTCTTACTCTAAAGGGGCTAAGTTAGAGTTTTGGTGAGTGAGTCTGTAGCCAAGATTTAATATTGATGCGAGGAAACTATCACAAAGACTGTACTCGAAGTATGAAACCCAATATATTTGGTAAGGTCAACCCTACGAAAAAAAGAGAAGAAAATCTCAATGTTGCTAGTCATAGAGAAGGGGAAAATCAAGGGTTTCACTGTCATAACCAATCAATCCATATAACACAAATCCATCTTGCGACTACTAGGGAACAATTATAGGGTTTAATCGAGCAGGGGATGAGTGAGTTTAGCTAGTTGGGGGCATGCATCTCATTTACACTCGATGAGGATGCTCTTTGGGGATGAATAAAGGCATTTAGGGAATTTTTTGGGTGTGTGAGGACTGAGATGAGCTAAATCTCCATGGGAAAGATTGATAACAAAACCTTTGAACTTGAAAAATAAATTTTATTTCCCACTATATGGGAAAAATGGGGAAAATAGTTGATGTAGCATGAGGAAAAGAGGAAAATATGGGCCAACAATAGAGATGTGTGATTTTATTCACACAATAAACAAATCAAAACCAAAATTCAATAATGGAGTGGGATAGATTTAACCATACTTGAGTTGATTTGGCTAACAATTGGAGTTGATGAGGAGTGAGGAAGTGCTCTCTCCAATCTAAACTTTCAATCTCACATGAGAAAGATAACACTGAGAAATGTGAGGAAATAGGGCAATATGGTGTCTTTTTAAAGATATTTCTTGAGTTTGGGTGCATTAATTACCTTTAATAAATGCCTTTTCCACTTTGATTCCACTAATTACCAAGGCAACGATACACTAGAAAAGGCTAAGGATTAATATGTCATGGAAAAAAAGGACAAAGAGATTGTTATATCACTAGACTGAGCATCACTAGGGAAATATAACACTATGATAACACCCAATGGTGTGATATAGAACTAGGCTAGAAAAATAATGGAGCAATACACTGAGATGAAAGAATTACAAGATGCGTCAAAAGTAGAATTTTGTGTGTGTACTGCTAGACTGAGCCTCACTAGGGCACTATATCACTGGCTTGTCCATCATCAAGGTAATATACTAGAAGAAATATGGTGCAGATTGAGTTTAAGCCAAAACATGAGGGTGTATCACTAGACAAGTCAATAGTGGGGTGTTGTATCAATGGACAAGTGACCAGTAGGGTGAAAAAAGGTTTGAACTGTTGAATTTTGTAGTTATATTCGGTCTTCAAAATTATATTTTTAGCCCTTATAATATATAATTTTAATGTGAAACACGTTCTTCATGTCATTTTAATTTTTTAGCCGTTGAAATAATTTATATATGACATGTTCTTCATTTCACATTTAAGGAGAGAAAAAAATGAAATTTGAAATTTGAATTTTTGGCTCAAAAATAGTCAAGTCGGACCTAGTGAAGATACACACGTATTCGTGAAGGCGGAACACTAGATAAAGGAATTTTATCTCCTCCATAAAGGCTTTAAATCTCACAAAAGAAAGTCAATTTATGGGCATCCAGTGAAGGAGAAGAAGGAAGAAGAAGGGTGAATTCATCTTTAGCATATATATCTCTCTTATAGCTCACTTGTGTGTTTATGGGTAACATATTCTGGGCAAACCAAGTTTTTGGGTAGAATGGGAGGCCAAATTTATGGGTTCCTCGATAGTTTTTGGGAGGCCAAATTTTGGCCTAGGGAAGATTTGATTAGGCTGAATTGTTGGGCATACTAGAAGCTTGACTTGAGGGTCGTTAACCAGGTTTGACCATAAGCATTGTTGGTCAGTTTGACCTCATAGTTGACTAGCTACATTAGATATATCTCTTGTTGAATTAAAGATTTTCTCTAAGAAGAAGGTTGTTGGGTTTCTCCCAAATTGGGTTTTCCAAGGGTGAAACTTGTGTTCTCTTTGTGCATTGTGATATCTACTATCCTTGTAATTTTATTGAATTTATGAAGTGTATTTTCTTAATGATAAACTGGATGTTGAAATGGCACCAAGAAATGACACCCATTGGGGGCTTCTGATTGAATTTTCCATTGATTAAATTGGAAGAGAAATTGTAATTTCATCTCATAAATTTTTTTATTAGTTAACTAAGTTAAAATGACTAATTTAGCTTAGGAAATTTGAGTTGAGGGTCAGAGAGGAGACATGTAGAGTGATTCCATGATTTAAGGGGGTCCAATTGTAGTTATGCATGAGTTATAATTAATTGAGTTAAAAATCAGTTTAAATAGTTATAACTGAGTGATGAGCTAGAGATAGGTCTAGTGAATTGAATCTGATTTAATTCACAATGAGTAAATTTTTTTATTAGTTAACTAAGTTAAAATGACTAATTTAGCTTAGGAAATTTGAGTTGAGGGTCAGAGAGGAGACATGTAGAGTGATTCCATGATTTAAGGGGGTCCAATTGTAGTTATGCATGAGTTATAATTAATTGAGTTAAAAATCAGTTTAAATAGTTATAACTGAGTGATGAGCTAGAGATAGGTCTAGTGAATTGAATCTGATTTAATTCACAATGAGTGAACAATCAGTTAATTGATAATTCACTATAAATAGTTGTTTCATGTCAGTTCTGAGGAAGACCCAGTTGAGAGTGAGGTTAAAGGGATGATAACTATCAATTGAATAATTAAAAAATTGTACAGGTCAGTTATAGAGTCAGTTGGAGGCCTAGGATGGATTGCGCAATCAAGGCAAGGGATTTTCCTATTTAATAGGGGTTTAATTCCTCCAAGAATGTGTGAGAAAGGCAGGCTGAGCAGAGGCAGAGAATTGGCTAAGTATTTTTCCGATTTTGCCTGGATCAGTGTGAGACAATTGGGAGAGTGCAGGAGTTTCTCTTAAGAGAGAAAGTATTGTATTGTTTCACGATCCTTGACTTTATACAATATACAGATAATGGGGTTTTAGGCAGCGTGCTTTCCCCAGATACATCTTGTGTTGTGTGATTGTTTGTCTCTCTCTCTTACTTCTTATGTGATTGTGCGATCGTGTTTTGTTTCCAAAAATTGTAAAGGGATTCAGTGTCTTGTTTTAGTACATTATAAGATCGGATTGAATCCCGTTGTTAGATTTTATACATGGTATCAAAGCGCTAGGAATCACAATAAGAAGAGAAGAACAAAGTTTGTTTTTTATCAGGTTCAAATTTGTAGATTTATTCTTTGGTATCCAACAACAGATCAAGATGTATTTCAATGGCTTGAGACTTGAATATGCACTCGAGGGAAATTTGAATTATATTGCATGGAAGGACATGATGGAGGTAGTGCTTGAGGAAAATAGACTGAAGGAATTGATTGATACTGATATTCCCTAGCCTGCAGCAATAGATGCTCAACTTCTTGATGCATGGAAGAAGAATGTAGCAAAGGCGAGAAGGATCTTCTTAGAGGGAGTTCGAGACCATATTGTCTCGAGCCTCCATGAGAAGGTGACTCCATATGATATGTGGAAGGCCTTGACATATCAATATCAAAATAGCAGTGACCATAGGAAGCTGGCATTGAAAGACAAGCTCAGGAAGATCAAAATGGAGAAGGGCAACACGATCCAGAAATACTTGACCAAGTTCACTCAATGTCGAGATGAGCTTGGAAGCATTGGGATCTATGTTGCCTCAGATGATTTGGTAAGCCTAGCTCTTCTAGACCTTCCTAAGAGCTAGCATAGCTACCAGGACTCTGTTAATGGGAGGGAGAAGCTGCAAGATTGGGAGTGACTATGGTATGATTTAGCACAAGAAGAAATTTGGTAGGGCACCAGAGATAGATCCTCATCAAAGTCTGAGGATGAGGAGAAATGTGCCTTGTATGGCAAGGCGAAGAAAGGAAAAGGGAAGGCATCCCATTCCAAATCTGAGACTGGAAAGGAAGGCACGAAGCAAGACTTGTCAAAGGTGAAATGTTTCAATTGTCATGAGCATGGACACTATGCCACAAATTGTCCACAAAATAAGAACAAGAATAAGGCCTTAGGAGGAGAAGTAGGTGAAGCATTGGCTTCACAATTCAAGTTGGAATTCACCGTCATTGCATGCATGGTGTCATAGGTGATGGGATCTATGTGGTACTTGGATAGTGGAGCCTCATTCCACATGACCGACAACAAAGACTTCTTCAACAGCTTGGAGGAGAAGGATCTCTAGATGCACATCGATATGGGCGATGACGGGAGGTATAGCGCTACCAGGATTGGTACAGTTACTTTCCAGAGCGATCCAGGTAAACCCCTCATACTAAAATATGTCATGCATGTACCTGGTTGAAAGAATAATTTGGTTTCTATTGCTATGTTGGAAGATTGTGGATATGATGTGATTTTCAGTGAAGGAAAGGCGTTCCTTCGTCACAAAACCACGAGACAAGTGAAAAATATTGGTGTTCGAGTGAATAACCTATACAAACTTGATGTAGATGACTGCACAACATTGAGTAGTAAAGAAAAGAAGGTGGAAAGTCGAGACATTGGTGAGTTATGGCATAGGAGGTTAGGCCATCTACACCACAACGCTTTGAAGATCATGCAACAAATTTCTACAGGGCTTCCAAAGGGTACACTTGTGTAGAGAGACACATACAAAGGGTGTACTATGGGGAAGTATAAAAAGGCCACCTTTCACAATAAGGAAAGCTGAGCAACAAGAATTCTTGAGAGAGTTCACTCAGACTTGTGTGGACCGTTCTCAACAACTTCCACAACAAAGAACATGTATTATGTGATTTTTGTTGATGATTTTTCAAGAAAGTGTTGGATTTTATTCATGAAAAAGAGAGATCAGACGTTCTCCAAGTTTTTTGAGTTCAAAGCACTTGTCGAGAAAGATACAGGGAAGAAGGTGAAGGCTCTGAGGAGCGACAATGGTGGATAATACATCTCTAACGAATTCAAGAACTTATGTGCCTTAGAAGGAATTCAAAGAGAATTGATTGCACCTCATAACCAACAACAGAATGGGGTTGAAAAAAGAAAGAACATAACTATTGTGGGAGAAACACGAGCTATGTTGCATGATCAGGTCCTACCGTTGCATTTGTGGGTGGAAGCATGCAATACAACAATATTTGTGCAGAATAGAAGTCCTCATCAGATACTTGGGATGAGTACACCAAAGGAGGCATTTTCAGGTAAGAAACTGGATGTTTCATATTTTGAGTTTTTTGGTTCATCTGTCTATTTCCATGTGACCAGAGATGCTAGGAAGAAGCTAGAGTCAACAACAAATTTGGGGATATTTTTGGGGTACAATGATACACCTCACAACTATCAGGCGTACTTTCCATCACATTAGATGACAGTGGTCACAAGAGATGTGAAGTTTGATGAAGACAAAGCCATGCGATTGTCCCTTGAGAGGGAGCTTGAGTTGCATGCAATTGAGGAGCTCTTAGCTCCAAAGGATGAACCTCACGATGTGGAGAAGCCACAAGCAGAGGAACAGAGAGTGGTAGAAACCACTCATGCAGATCCATCCACGAAAGATGGAAGGAAGCGCACCAGAGAGCCTGACAGATTATTGTTGGATGCGTGAGAGAATGTGGGAGCACCCACATCACGACGCAAACAGAGATGGTCCCCAGAGCGGTATGTTGGATACATGGCTCTTATGAGCGAAGGTATTGATATAGAACCATACTATTTTGAGGAAGCAATGCAGTATCCAGTGTGGGTTGATGCCATGGTTGAGGAGTATGAATCCATTATCAGGAACACTGCATGGGAAGTTGTCCCAAAAACAATGGGGAAGTCAATTTTAGGATCCATATGGGTCTACAAGGTGAAGCAGGCAGCAGATGGGAGTGTGGAGAAGCACAAGGCTAGATTTGTGGCCAGAGGGTTCTCTCAGGTGGAGGGGATTGACTATGATAATACTTTTGCACCAGTCGCAAGGTACTCATCTATTAGATCCATCCTTGGACTGTCAGCATAGATGGGATGGAAGATATATCAGATCGATGTAAAGACAACCTTTCTTAATGGAGTTATTGAGTAAGAAGTGTACATTGAGAATTCAGAAGGTTTTGAGACCTTAGACAGGGAGTCACATCTGTGCAGACTCAAGAGAGAACTGTATGGGTTGAAGTAAGCACCTCGTGCTTGGAACACCCGTATTGAAAACTATTTCACTGGGTTCGGATTCACCAATACTGAAGCGAATGTGAACCTATATCATATTGTGGTTTATGGTAAGCTTTTGATTATTGTACTTTATGTTGATGATCTAATATTGACAGGTGATGAGCGACTCATAAAATCCTGCAAATATGATCTTGAAAGAGAATTTGATATGAAGGACATGGGGCTCTTGCACTATTTCCTTGGATTGGAAATAAGAAAAATCAATGGGGAGCTATTTGTATCTTAGGGAAAGTATGCCAATGATATTCTTAGGAAGTTCGACATGGAGGGAAATAAACCCGTGGAGACTCCTCTTGCAAGAAACTGGACTAAGGAGGATGCTACTTTGGGCGAAGTAGTGGATGCTACTGTTTACAAGCAGCTTGTGGGTTCACTCATGTATTTGGTGAAAACACGACCCGACATATGCTACGTAGTTAAATAGTTGAGCCAAGTTATGATTAAGCCAACGAAGCTCTTTTGGAAGGCATGGAAGCATGTGTTGAGCTATATCAGGGGCACTACACAATATGTATTATGGTATAGATGGATAGAGGGAGTGAAGCTTCAAGGCTTCATCGATGCAGATTGGGCAGGGAGTGCATATGACAGGAAGAGAACATCAGGAGGCATATTCAACATAGGATCAACAACAATTTCTTGGTACAACAGGAAACAAAGATCAATTGCACTCAGTTCAGCAGAGGTAGAGTACATGGCGGCAAGTCAAGAAACATGTGAGGCCATATGGATGAGGAAGATACTTGTTGGTTTTTTTTTCAATAGATGGATTCGACGATGATACATTGTGATAACCATAGTTGCATAAAAATCTTGGTTAATCCAATATATCATGACAGGTCCTAGCATATTGATATATGTATCACCATATCAGAGATTGTGACCAGAGGAGGATTATGTCATTAGAGTACATTCTCACGGAGGACCAAGATGTAGACATCTTGATGAAGGAAATGGGAAGAAACAAATTTGAATTCCATAGAGACAATATCAGGGTAGAAGATAATCCTTTTCTTGTTGAGAGGGAGCGTTGAAATGGAACCAAGAAATGGCACCCATTTGGGGCTTCTGATTTAATTTTCCCTTAATTAAATTGGAAGAGAAATTGTAATTTCATCTCATAACAACTTGTATTAGTTAAATAATTCGAAATGACTAAGTTAGCTAAGGAAATTTGAGTTGAGGGTCAAAGAGGAGGCATGTAGAGTGATTCCATGATTTAAGGGGGTCCAATTGCAATTATGCATGAGTTGTAATTAGTTAACTCAATTAATTGAGTTAAAATCAGTTTAACTAGTTCTAACTGAGTGATAAGCTAGAGATAGGTCTACTGAATTGAATCTGATTTAATTCACAATGAGTGATCAATCAATTAACTGATAATTCGCTATAAATAGTTGTTTCATGTAAGTTCTGAGGAAGACCCAGTTGAGAGTGAGGTTAAAGGGATGATAACTATCAGTTGTATAATTAGGAAATTGTACATGTTAGTTATAGATTCAATTGGAGGCCTAGTATGGATTGTGCAATCAAAGCAATGAATTTTCCTATTTAATAGGGGCTTAATTCCTTCAAGAATGCATGAGCAAGGTAGGCTAAGCAGAGGCAGAGAATTGGCTAAGTATTTGTCCAATTTTGCCTAGGTTAGTGTGAGACAGTTGGAAAAGTGCATGAGTTTATCTTGAGAGAGAAAGCATTGTATTATTTCATGATCCTTGACTTTATACAATATACATATAACGAGGTTTTATGTAGCGTGATTTCCTCAGATACATCTTATGTTGTGTGATTGTTTTTCTCTTTCTCTTACTTGTTATGTGATTGTGCGATCATGTTTTGTTTCCACAAATTGTAGAAGGATTCAATATCTTGTTTTAGTACATTATAAGATCAGATTGAATCCTATTGTTATATTTTCTACACTGGAATTGTTAAAAGAAGATATACATCATTTGAAATAATTATCTTTATTTCAGAAATTAATGCTTGTATCTATTGCACTTAAAAACTCAACATGGTATCAAAGCTTTCGTAATAGAAAGGAAATTGAGATCACTCTTGAATTTTTCTTAGAGAATTTAAAAATACCTCATCTACCATCTTATTTATGACTATGGGTTCATATATGAAGGTAAAAAACAAATTGGAAGGAGCCACAAACATTAGGGCTTAGAAAAAAAATGATTGCTATCCTCCTTGCTAAGAATGATCTTGTAGATATTGTGAAAGGTAAGTTTACTAAGCATGTAGATGATGATTCAAATGATGAAGGGAAAATGAAATATGAGAAGCATGACATCACCTCTAGAAGCATCATTCAAAGATCACTTGATTCCTTATGTTTAAAATCATGAAACTTCAAAGAAAATGTATGATACCTTAATTGGATTATACACTATCAACAAAATTGGTCAAGTAATGAGCTCCATGATGTTAGAATGACAAGAAATGAAACTATATCCTTATAATTTATGAGGATTTCTCAATTGAGAGAGTCAAATTCAAGCAATTGATGAAATCATTTCTAAAAAGGAACTAGTGACTACAACACTTAATGTTTTACCTGAATCATGGGACTCATTTGCATGAGGGATATGTGCCAGAAAATAAGTTCCAAAGTTTGATGAACTATGGGTTGCACGTACTCAAGAAGAATCAATGCTCATGTTAAGAGGGAATATTCAAAGATCCGAAGAAGGTGACTCTCAAGAAGGGTGAGGAAGAAAGAAGTTTGGTTTCCAAAGAAGAAATAAAGGAAGAAGAACTAAAGGAACAAAATTTTATCCTCAAGGAAAGAGAGATATGTCAAATGTCTAATGCCATTATTGCCACAAATTTGGTCACTATAGACACGATTGTCGTGAAATATTTAATGACAAAAAGAGAAAAGGAAAGCAACATGCCATTGCAACAGACTTTGAAGAAATTCCAAAGAGACCTTAGAATGAAGATTCAAGTACCAAAGATTTCTTTATTTTTCCGCGATTACATATTCTATTGCAGATAACGATTATTTAAATCATGGTTCCTCAAGGCACATGATGGGATATCATGACAACCTCACTAGTCTAATGGAAATGAGACTATTTCAAAGGGTAGAACTTGGAGACAACAATAATTATGCAGTAAAAATCATTGGGAAGACTTCCATTGAGCTGGAATCAAGTGAAAATGTTCATATATGAGGGACAATGATACCATCAATGTGCGCATCCACTACTGGACTTTCAGGGTCTAGGTATTTTTGGAAAATCACTATCCCCAACATCAAATAAGATAATTGACAAACAACATTGATGGTGGGGGTGTCTCTCTTCTTTATCCTTGGATTTTTGAATAATTTATGCTTGACAAGCTTATTATAGATGGGAACATCCTTAATGGCCTAGAGAAGGGGTATCTTGACACAAAATTATTCAACTCTCCCAGAAGTTCAATCTCTTTTGGGGTGTGCTGGCTAGGATGGATAAATTTCTCAAGAAAAGGAGGTGGATTTAATTGAGGGGTACTCTCTTCCTTTTCCTTTTCAATCTGTTTAGGTGGATATATTGGATGGTTATCTGGGAGCACTCTCCTAGACCTAACATTAATATCTTGGGTCAACACAACATAGGCAGGGTAAGATGTCTATCCACTGTAGACATGTTGCGCATGTTTTTTATTTGGGTTCGAATTAGGTTGAGCACGCATCTGGGTTTTATTAGGTGGAGAAAGATCAGTGATTTGTGGTTGAGGTTGGGGTGGAGGAAGTAAAACAAGAGGTTGGTTGATTTTAGGCCTTCACCCTTGTGATGGGTTGCTCCATTGAGGAGGTTGGGGAGCATATGGCTGAAATGGTTGATTAATAGGTTGAGGATGATATGGAGGAGCATAAGGCCAGGAAGGAGGTGTGGGTCGTGAGGGATGAGTAGAGGAATACCAAGGCTACAAGGGTGCATTTTGGTTTGAATTGTAGTAATAATAAGCCGCGCATTGCATGCCTTGTTGGTATGGTCGAGGTCCTTGAGGCCTCCTTTGATTTATAAAGAAGAGTTGCTCTAGTCCACCTTCCACCCCTTGGTATACATATTTTATGCCAGGTAAGGAAGGAAATTTTTCTGTTTCATGGTTTTCTTCACATACTGAGAAAACTTATATGACATTCATTAGGCATTCATTCCTATGGTTTCTTCTAGTGCATATAGGGAAAAAGATAACTAGGGCTCTCTCTGCCTCCTCTTATTTCCTCTTGATCTTAATGCTATCCATTTGCAAGGAAAAGTTATGCATCATTTCACTCTTGAAGTCCTCTAACATGTTACCTATCTCAATTTTGATGGATGAGGTGGAGGAAGAGGTACTGGTCAAGCCTTGGTTACTTCTACCCTTTTTTCTGGCTTCCATAGAATGGTTTTTTAACACAATTTTTATGTCATCATAGGCCAACTGATAGATATCCCCTCTGGATAGCATGTTGAGGGTTTCCAACACTTCCTCCCTGATCCCCTAGAGAAGAACTAGCTTGAGTGATCCAGGATCAAGGGTGAAGTTATCCCTCTTGTAGTTAAGTTGAAACCTGTCTTCGTAGTTTTTTGAAGATTCATCAGGCCCTAGGGTCATCCAAGAGATTTCTTCCTTGGTTTCTTTTGGACTACAATAGTCTTTGCACTTGTTTTTGAAGGACTCTTGCATTTGGGGCCAAGTAGTGATGTTGTCCCTAGGCAGACCCAGAATGCTTTTCGGCCCCCCTTTGGCCTCTGAACATTAACAGGGGGGGGGGTCTGAAATGGGTTCCATACCGCCATTCTTGATATGTGGCATTCCGAGAAGAGTTCGCATCCCCCCCGCCCCCCGTCGATACCACCAACCGCCTTCGACCCCTTCCGAAAAGCGGTCTCCACTGTTGACATATCGCTGCATTCGTTTGACCATTACCACTTTTGCTACGCCACGTCCACTTTCATTTGTCCACGTTCACCAACCATCATCCCTCCCGCCACATCAACTCTTCTCTTCACATTGCATCGTCAATCCCGTTCCTCATAAGATAAATCTTAAAACATGCGAAGTGCAATGTTAACACGGATGCGATGTAGTCCAAAGAAAAAGTCTAAAGGATTTCACGTCCGGGCATATGGGTTTGTGTGCTATTTTTCCACATGGCAGGAGGACTCGGGTAGGACCCGACAAGGAGAAAAATGGAAGAGTAATGCGTAACGTCACGGTAGTGAGGGAGATAGACACAAAGGGTCAAGTCGGGAAAAGGGAATTTGTGCAGAACTAAGTATGATATAACAGCAGAAACCGAAGGGGTAGCGAACACATCAACACGACTACTGATTGACGAAAGACACCAACACCTAATCAATTTAATAATCCAACAACAGTTTTCTAAAGAGGAAGAGAAAATATGTCAGATCCTTCCCTGCCTCTTCAGAATTAGACAACACCGGATTCTGATCATTGCACAATTAATAACGGATTGCTAAAGCCACTATTATGAACAAAGTTGTTTTATCACTGCCTGCATGGTTCCACTTGGAATTTTTTTGGCTTGAATGTAATTAATGACTATCATTGAAACATACAAAGGAACCGACTTAAGTTTTTATATAAATACTGCATACATTAATAGTAGGAAGGAGGCCCGAAAGGGAAAAACCATTGTAACAGACTCAGCTGGGTGTAAGCACTCTTTATTGAATGAATGAAATATGATGTTGTTTTCCAGATTCTTGTGTTATGATCTGTGGTGAAGTGTTTTCCCATGTAATTTTTTATGCTCCCATTTTCTGATCCGAATGGAAAATGGCATCAACCCATGGTATTCATCTACCCATGTTATTCATCCACCCATGGAATTTACCCATGGTATTGTAAATGGCATCAACCCATGGTATTCATCCACCCATGATATTTATTCGCCCATGGTATTGTAAGTGACCCATGTTATGTATCCACCCATGGTATTCATCCACACATGGGATTTACCCATGGTATTGTAAGTGGTATCTACCCATGGTATCCACCTATGGTATTCTATCTCAAAAAAAGGCTATAAATAACAAGCCTCACTTTGTAAAAGGACAGATGGTCGCCACAATGTAGCTTCTACAGTTATTCTCTATTTTAATAAAACAAGTTTCTTTGTGGTTTTATTTGCTTTGTGTTCTCTCTTTTTTTTTCTGGCATTCTAATTTTGCAGAACTTGTCAGATCCATTTCAATTTTTTTTAGATCTTGGGGGCCTCCCCCCAAGATCCGGATCAGTGGTATCAGATTTAGGTTATGCCTCCATGGGAATGAGGGTTTGAAACATATTTCAGTTTCAATGTTTTGCAGCAATCTTCAGCAAAATCCATGAATTTTTTTGAGCAGCGATTTTTCAGATCAGATCTGAAAAATTTGATGAAAAAATTACAAAAATAAAGACCAGATCTGGATTCCTTGTAAAAAAATACTCAAATTAAAAAAAAAAATCGGCCAAATTGGAGTTTGGATGAGGGAGATATCGCTGATTCAAAATCAGCAATGTTGAAGCAATTTTTCTGATGACAATTCATGGACGGCGGCTCTCCTGTCATTTTCACCATTTTCAGTGAAAATTTTTAGAAGAATGGATATAGATCTGAGCTCTTCTTGAAAAATCACCCAAGTTCAAAAAAAAATTCGGTCGAATCGGAGTCCGGATGTGGGAGTTATCATTGATTTAAAATCAACTATTTTTTTTTCAGAAATTTTGTGACGGCGAGACAGTTCTAACACGAATATGAGAGTCTAGAGTCTCCAGATAGTGGTTTCAAATGCACGAGAAGATGCAGAATGATCATTCCATTTTCAAAAATAGGTTATAATAAATATTTTGAGTTATATTGACCGAGTTATGCTCATTTTAAATCTAGAGTAGCATTCGGAGCGGGTTCCCTTTGGAGACGTGCCCTCCCACCCTGCTTTAGTAGGCACCTGCTTCACATTCATCAGTTTCATCATAGCAGCTTTCGGCTTGGGTTATTTGGAGACGTGCCCTCCCACCCCAAGCTATGTAGGCACCTGCTACTTCATCAACAATCAGCATCACGGTAATGGGTCAACCGCACAAAATCTTGTTCATCGAAGTCCATTTGCTAGGCCGCACACTGTTAGTCACACAGTTGGTCACAAGCATTACAGGGTATCTCTATCCTCGGATCTTCGTTTTTCATGGTTTTGGTTCATCCAAAAACCCACACTTCATCAAAGTCCATTTGCTAGGCCGCACACTGTCAATATCACAGTTGGTCACAAGCATTACAGGGTATCTCTATCCTCGGATCTTCGTTCATCACGGTTATGGGTTAAATACAAAAAACCCTTCTCTTTAGTGGATTTTCATATTCAACAAAGGCTTATCAAGAGGGAACTTCACGCAATGGGGACCATTGCTTCTTAAGGAGGGAGGAATGATCCGAATGGAAAATGGCATCAAACCATGGTATTCATCTACCCATGTTATCCACCCACCCATGGAATTTACCCATGGTATTGTAAATGGCATCGACCCATGGTATTCATCCACCCATGATATTTATTCGCCCATGGTATTGTAAGTGACCCATGGTATGTATCCACCCATGGTATTCATCCACACATGGAATTTACCCATGGTATTGTAAGTGGTATCTACCCATGGTATCCACCTATGGTATTCTATCTCAAAAATAGGCCATAAATAACAAGACTCACTTTGTAAAAGGACAGATGGTCCGCCACAATGTAGCTTCTACAGTTATTCTCTATTTTAATAAAACAAGTTTCTTTGTGGTTTTATTTGCTTTGTGTTCTCTCTTTTTTTTTCTGGCATTCTAATTTTGCAGATCTTGTCAGATCCATTTCAATTTTTTTTAGATCTTGGGGGCCTCCCCCCAAGATCCGGATCATTTTCACATATTGTTGTTCTTTCTTTACTACAGATAGAAATTTTTGTGTAGGATTTACCATGGGGTACCCTGCTCAGTCTTAAAACAATATTTTATGTTTTCCTCTGAGACCTAGATGTAGAATTCAAAGATTGTCTACTCTGCGTCCATGTTGAACCTTAATCTCCTCCTCCTTTTCCATTTCACAAGCTGTAAAGATCCATTGACATGGCTATCTTTCATGGTTTCACCTGACCTCAGTTATTCATCCATTTGAATATGTTTGCACTTATTTGACTCCATAGCCTAATGCCCCCCCTTCTGCCGCCTCAACCAAAAATCTTCAAACAAACCCCTATGCACCAATAGCTAGCCTAAAATGCCCCTATAAACAAATCTATATCTAATAGAGAGAGACCTCTCTGAATCTAGGAAGGCTGGGTCCTGGATTCTAAATCGTTTTGATGTTTCCTTTGTAGTTTTGCTTCAACCTCAGAATTACGGAGTGACAACATAATGGCGACCATACTATGGACGAAATTTATCTTCCTCAGAAAGTACATCAAAGTTAAGATTTTATTACTGATGGTGGACAGTGACCAGACACAAGAAGGCTGCATTATTCACCTGGCGACTCCATGATTCAAAGAACCCGGATTTTGAGCATTCATGGCGACTCCACAACATGCTGACCAGATTTTCTATTGAACAAGATGACAAGGTTTGTGGCATATCTTTTATCTTGTGAAGATTTAAATGCATTCAGGTATCAATTATCAGAATTTCAACTTGATGAATATTTTCTAGAGGTTGTTGTTCTCATTTTTAAATCAAGCAAATTTAGTCGTGAAGCTCAAAAATGTTTTCTGGAGGTAGTTGTTGAATGATACGAAACTGGTATTGAACTTTTGAATTCTCAAATTCAGTCATATAATTTCCGAGATCCTTAAGAAATATTGGAAAACCTTCCTTCCCATAAGCAAGAGGAAATTGTACTACTTCTTGACTTACATATTGAGGATGATTGTGCTTTCAAGTACCAAGCTGAAGATGTGGTTTCAAGGTTTAATACTGAGGATACAACTGATCAACTAGTTATTGAAGGCCTAGAAGCAAGTATTATACATCATGCTTTTATTGATCCTATAGCAGATTATATGGAGGTTATTTTTAACTCAAATTTTCAAACATTTATTCTCTATAAGGATCAAATACACCAGCAGTTGCCATTTCATATTATAACTTTGATTATATGGACACATGATCAAGTTATACTTCTGATTTTCCTGACCAACAGTCAAGTTGTCCATTTGTTTCTACTGCTACTTGACTGGTTGCACTATATTATTGTATCATTTAGAACAACAACAATTTCAGTAGGATAGGGCATGTAGGTTTGAAAATAAGCTCAGTACTCTGAGCATTTTTCCATCTTTAGTTCCAAAATGCTGTTTTGTTTTTAGTTCAAGTGTGTTCCAGACTTCAGTTTTGTAGAGAGTGTTAATTTCAGCTTGAAGACTGTCAGCCACAAAGGTTTTGTAGCAGATTAAGTTGCAAGTGTGGGATCAACCCAATGGATCAGGCCACTAGTCTACGATGTTCTTGACACCTCCTGAAGGAGCTTCCATCCCTAGCTAGAGCCACTGTTAGACTCCTATATTTCACAGTATCACTATGTAACTGATTATTGCTTAGATTTTTCATACTGAAAGTAATATTCCATGGCTATCATTTATTTTTAGAAAAAGAAGGGAAATCATGATTGTCAAGAGCACCAAATGAATCTATCTGCCTTTCAGTCCAATTGAAAGAGGAAAGTGTTGATGATTAAGTGTGATGGTGAGAAAACTCCTTACTTCCCTCATTCATTCCATTTACCCTCCTTTCCCCATCATATTTCCCATATTCCAAAGTCCCACGCCTCATTTCTTTCAAACCCCATAGTTGAGTGCTTTGAATCTCATTTAAACCCAAAACCCACTCTAGGCCACTTGATACATACATATATATCACTCCGCATACATTACTCCGCATTCATTATATTTCACCTTTCTAAAGTCATTCAATTTTATTTCATTACAACACACTCATATCACCTTCCGCATCGACAAAATTGTAAAATCCTTCAAGTTGTCGTCTCCTACTAAACCTTCCGAAATATGATGCGATATGGTGGGACCCCATCGCATATCGCACTTCGTGAGGTTTAGCACTTACCTTCCGCTCCCCATTCGTAAAACTTGCAGGCTGTGATGTTGCGGGCGAGCCCACCTTCACCTCCACATCACCTCCTGCACTTCGTACATCGCAAGTTTTTAATGTTCACCTCCACTGCTCATAAATAAATCCGCTGATTTACAATTTGTGATATCCGTGGGACTATCCCTACCACATCACCTCCCTCTCCCCGTACTTCACACATCACAAGTTTTAATATTTTCCTCCGCCGCTCATAACAAAATCTTCAGACTTGTGATTTGCGATGCAGGTGGGGTCCCACCTCCTTGCCACTTCCCACCTGCTTGCCACGTCACACATCCCCTCCACGCTAATTAAGCTCCACCTTAGCCGCCATACGCACTCACCCCACATATTAGATGGTCCATAATGATTTTCAGCCCCCCCTTGGTCTCTGAACATTAACAAAAGAGGGGAGGGGGGCGAGGGGGTTTGAAATGGGCGGTATCCCATACCACCGTTCCTTATACGTGGTGTGCCGAGAAGATTTCTCACCCTCCACCCGCCGATACCACCAACCGCCTTCGACCCCCTCCGAAAAGCGGTCTCCACTATTCGCATACTGCTGCATTCGTTTGACCATTACAACTTCTGCTGCGCCACGTTCATCGTCATTTGTCCACATCTGCCAACCATCATCCCTCTCGCCATGTCAACTCCGCTCTTCGCATCGCATCACCGATCCCGTTCCTCATAAGATAAATCTTAAAACATGCGAAGTGCGATATTAACGCGTATGCGATGTAGTCCAAAGAAAAATTCTAAAGGATTTCACGTCCGGGCATATGGGTTTGTGCGGTATTTTTCCTCACTGCAGGAGGACTCGAGTAGGACCCGACAAGGAGAAAAAGGGCAGAGTAATGCATAACGTTACGGTAGTGAGGAAGATAGGCACAAAGGGTCAAGTCGGGCAAAGGGCATTTGTGCAGAAATAAGTATGATATAATAACAGAAACCGAAGGGGCGGCGAACACATCAACATGACTACTGATCCATAAAAGACGCCAACACCTCATCAATTTAATAATCCAGCAACAGTTTTCTGAAGAGGAAGAGCCAATATGTCAGAGCCTTCCCTGCCTCTTCGGCATCAGACAACGCCAGATTATGATCATTGCACAATTAATAACGAATTGCTAAAGCCACTATTATGACCGAACTTGTTTTATCACCACCTGCATGATTCCACTTGGAAAAAGTTGAGCTTGAATGTAATTAATGACCATCATTGAAACAGATAGAGGAATCGACTTAAGTTTTTATATAAATACTGCATACATTAGCAGTAGGAAGGAGGCCCAGAAGGGAAAAACCATTGTAATAGACTCAGCTGGTTGTAAGCTCTCTCTATTGAATGAATGAAAGATGATGCTGTTTTCCATATTCTTATGTTATGATCTGTGGTGAAGTGTTTTCCCATGTAATTTATTATTCTCCTATTTTCACATATTTTTGTTCTTTCTTTACTGCAGATAGAAATTTTTGTGTAGGATTTACCATGGGGTACATTGCTCAGTATTGAAACAATATTTTATGTTTTCCTCTGAGACCTGAATGCAAAATTCAGAGACGGTATGCTTTGCATCCATGTTGAAACTTAATCTCCTCCTCCTTTTCCATTTCACAAGTTGTAAAGATCCATTGACATGGCTTGCTTTCCTGGTTGCACCTGACTTTAGTTATTCATCCATTTGAATCTGTTTGCACCTATTTGACTCCATAGCCCAATGGCCCTCCTTCTGTTTCCTTAACCAAAAATCTTCCAACAAACCCCTATGCACTAATAGCTAGCCTAAAATGGCCCTATAAACAAAGCTATATCTAACAGAGAGATCCCTCTTTGAATCTAGGAAGTCTAGGTCCTAGATTCCAAAGCAGTTTGATGTTGCCTCTTTAGTTTTGCTTCAGCCTCAGAATTACGGAGTGACAACAGGTGACAATGTACAAGCTTGTGTTTGTGCGGCCTTGAAAGAACTATTGGATACCAAAGAGTGTTAGATTTTGAAGAACCTTGTTGAAGCACTTTTGTTGAACCAATTTTGAAAAACTCTTGAAGTGTTGAAGACTTATTTGAAGAGAATTTTGAATACCTTTTGTATCAACTTGGAAAGTTCTTGGGGCAACTTATTGAAGACCTTCTTGAAGCATAGTTTGAATATTTGTTGAATAAACTTGACTATTGAAGAATATCTTGAAGCTATTGAAGACACCTTGAAGGATACTTGAATATATTTGGAGGACTTGTAGAAGCTGCCTTGGAGACATTAGTGGAGACCATGATGCGTTGGAGCTATCATGAAGTGACCTTGGAGATTTTGATTGGGTATCATGAAGGACAATGGAGACACCTTCATGTGAAAAGATCAAGGTTGTCATTGATGATTTAACGTGGAGCCTAAGTGAGGGGATAATTGAAGATTGACAGGGCTCGTTGAAGAAGACATTAAGAGCTGTGAAGTAGAACCAAATATATCTTGATGAAGTAAAGGGTTGGAGCCTAAAAAATACAAGGTTGGTGCCTTGGAGAATAGGGTTGGAGCCCTAGAGGATCAGCTTCCTCAAGAAACCAGGTCAAAGCCTAAACGAGAAATAGGGTTGGAGCCCTTTGAGGTTGGTGCCTCAGAATTGACAAGGTTGGAGCCTTGGAAGTCTAAGTTGGTGCTTGGAAAATACAGGTTGGAGCCTAGGAGATTAAAGATAAATGTCTTCATCTAGGGTTGGAGCCCTACATATATTTTACTTTATTTATTGTAAAGAAGAAATTAATAAAATAATTTATTCTTATTGTTCATTTTGTGTTCTAAAAATAAGTGATCTAACTGGTAAAATTAACAATTGAAAATAAATACTAATTCCCCCTCCCCTCTTAGTATTTCCAACAGTTGCGTGATTTCCTTAGCTGCCTTATGCTCTAGTCCTCTCTGGGTCATGTGCAACGCTTTGAGCTTATTATCAACGGTTTGGGAGTTAACTGGCCACAACTTCCCATGACTTCATTCTGGAAATAACTAGCTGCTCTTTCCGGTGCAGATCCTCAACCTTTTCTTGTAAAACTTTACCCTCCTGAAGGCGGGTAAGCTGTTGTATTGGCGTTAAGGTCTTCACAGTGACCTTGATATGATCCATTTGTTCCAGCTTCTCGTGCAATTTGACCTCAATCTTCTGGACTTGTGGGTCCTCTTGCAGTGAGGACCAGACATCCAGAGCTTCGCCAAAGATGTTCACACACTCCTGCATGCGAGACTCAATCTGTGTTGTGACAATTTAGCTCTACTGTGAGCTACTCTCGTACTTATGGCGGAGTGGCAGGCTGCAATTGCATGTGCATCTTGACGATTTTCATTTCCATATCCATCCGTTCTTTGTCGACTTTGGCCTTAGAGTCCTTGACAATTATGGCCAGCTTGGCCACTTTTTCCTCAGGCGCAACGACAACTTAAATCTCGAGCTCTAGTAGCTCGTTGCATGCTTTCGAAATAAATTCTTCTAACTTATGTCGCTGTGCTACCTTTGCTTCGCGCTCTTGGAAAAATATATGTTTTTCTGCAACCATGTTCTGTCGTTCCTACTGGACGTCCCAAATAACCAAAAGAGCACACTATTCTCTGATATTTAGTTCCTTGGTAATGATCTAATGGAACTCATGCAGAGCCTATAATGGGATCACAATAAGATTCAACATTGTGTTCTGCCATTAGACCGCGTGCTTCATCGGCTCTACCGTATCAAAATGCAGTGTGCCTACAGGAATAGGCACCGCGTGGGTATCAACAGTTAGCGCGAACTCTTGCACATTTTTACTTGTACTAGTTTGTGCCCCGCTTGGTGGAACCACGCTAGCTTGCATCCCGCTTGCTTGGACTGCGCTTGCGTGCACTTGAAAATCATCCAAACCTTTGTGGACATCTTTGAGAACTTTCTTGTATTTCTCTTCGATGTTGCCCCATAAATCCTCATTAACCTATCGCACAACATCCCCTTTCTCGTCAATTCCCCCCTTAGTGAGGACCATGTCTGTTGGGCCAACGGATCTCTTGAACTTGACGTTCTTTCTTGCACCACCCTTCTATGGCTACCTCTGCTTGGTGGTAAAAGGGGAGGATGGGTCAGATGGATCTTTGCCAAGATCTCTTCCAAGAATACATTCTCCTCCAGTGTCAAGAGTCTCCACTTTAGTGTCCTTCTACGTAGTGGGCTTCACCCCACTCGTTCCTGTCATCTTTGTACCTTCATGCAACGGAGTTAACCAATCACTCAGCCATTAGCGAATGATGGCTTCTACGTCTTCTTCTTCGACTAGGTACGACAGCTCGTACCAGACCCCAAGAGGTCCTTCTTCACTTGAATGTGGATGTGATGGAAGTCTTCTTTGAACTATGAAACCTATTGATGTTTCTCCACAATGCCAGGTGATAACGGGGTCTTTTAGTTTATCAACATATGTAAGCTCATTTCAAATCCGACCTAGAAAAATTTATTGTCCATAACTCTTGATGGCTCCTTCAAATTCCATAATGAAGCGTACTTGGCTACTTTGCATAGATCGGGGTCCGCAATTTTGACCTGCGACCCCTCAGGCTCTCTCCATTCCATTAGTGCAGTGAGTAGAAAGAGCGACGTGTAGTCGAACTGCTTGCCTTCTTCCTGAGCGGCCCTGCAATCGGTGTTGAACTCTTGACATAATTAGCCTGCCCAATTATATACCACACCCTAGGCGCACTCTGTAGTTAAAGCTATGATAGGTGCATAAGTCTCCTCTCCACGACTCTTCCTCATAATCTTACCCGTAAGGATGTGCACAACGAAGCGCATAGTTCTTTCGAAAATGGAGTTAATGAAATAACCCCTCGGTCCCTTCGTGAGCTCATATTCATTCTTCATTTTATTTTCCAGTTGCTTGTCCTGGATCCTACCAAAAAAATCCTCTGCAGGGTTTGCCCCAAGAAAAGGAAGGGTTTTAATTCTTATGATAAGCATCTCGTTAATGGGGATCTTCTTCCCCAGGCATAAACAATCGTCGTGCACCAAGGCCAATAGTTTGCACAAAAAAATAGTGTTGATGGTACTGCGCCCGAAGTGTCTCACAGAGAGCATGTTGAGTATCCTTGACTGCTGGATACCATTCACCCATTTTATTGGATCTAATCTTGTGACTCCTCCTAGGTAGGTTTTCTGGCATAGATATCGACTGGGCTCGAATTGTGGGTATTTTCTCCTGTCATTAAAATCCCATTCCCCCATTCTTAGTTGGGGTACTTTAGCCAATAAATCACCTTCAACTATCAGTTCGTCTGGAATCAGTGGTGTGAACACCTTGTATTTAATTGCGTCGGGGTCTTTCACCAGCTTCTTAGCCTCCGGATTCCAGGGTAGAATATAAGGAGGCAACCTAGAGAGAGGTTCAACCTCCTCAACATCAATTTCCTCCGGCGCTTCTTCTGCTTCCTCATCATCATCTGATTTGAAATCCAAGAACTTTTCCTTTTGTTGATCCTAGGCTGCCTTAGTCCGTTGTTCCTTTTTTCGAGCAGCGCCTGTGGTCTGATTTCTAGGTCATCTCATCCCCGTGACAATTGCTGGTGGCGTAGCCATCATTGTGTTGTCGAAGCCTAGCTAGATTGTGTGTTTGAGCCCTACCTTGATAAATGCTTCAAAGCTGTAATCCGACATGCAACAAATTGTTTGGTACTTTTTCAGACAACAATGATCACTTGTAGAACTTAGCGCATAAAGTGTTCGAATGGGGAGTAGGCTCCTTCCTTTATAGCGAATTTTGAATTCAAATCGCATCATTTCCTCTAGATACTCCTCATAAATGCTGATTTGGCGGCAAGTCAACCCAGATATGCCCATTAATTGCATCCCTCCCGCTCCTCTTAATGGCCAAGCCAGGGTCCAATCAGCTTTAATTGTTCCAACGGTCATATTTTGGAAGAACTCCACGAGATTCATCCCTCTAGAGAAGTCCTACTTCCCTTGGCACAGTAACCTCCAACATATTCGGTTTGTAGCGCAGTACGCCTACTACGCTGGAGCCACCCTCTAATAGAATTTTTCTGCATCTGTTCACCTCGATACTCGTAAATATCCTCCCCCAATACAGAATTTTTGCCCATCCCTCTCCAAGCAAGCTGTTGGAAACCTTTGCAAGTATTTTCCCACTGTGTAGCCCAATCAGATTGTACCGGAGTCCTAGGTTCCTTAGTGATACAAAATACACCTGCTTTTACTTCCTAAAGAGTCTCACTGATGCACTCCCAGCCATCAACAAAGCTATAAGTTAGCATGAACCCTTCTATCATCTCATCCCAATCTATAGTTCCATGGCGCAACTCTGTCTCAAGATACCATTGCTGAGGTATTGTCTCCAAAGAATCAAAGAACATGTGCACCCATTATGGCAGAGGTTCTACTCCTCATGATGTAGTCCAACGAGCTAAATGCTCGCGCAAAACCTTCTGACCATCATACTTCTCTGCAATCTTCATGTCATCCCGACCAAAACTAAACCTTATCAACTTGAAAAATTCCTGCTATCCTCCTTAATTGTCCCTATGCGCACCCCACCAGCGGGCTGGGGTGGACCTCAATGTGAAATCCAAAGATTCATACCTATATTCCTCTGACACTTTTCGCTCAAAATCCTTCAAGAACAAGACAAAATTCCCCATTCCATTATAAAAGGGTAAGTCACACACTTCTGATTCGACTCAATGCAAAGATTTGGTAACCCTGTTACAACGCTTAGTAGTTACTTCATGTAAGTGATTCTGCCAATGGTCCAACTCTTCATCGAAATCATAAACGCACAAACTATCGCGCTCACAACATATTCTACCATCTGCGGTGGGATTGTTCCAGTCTTCATCTTGTGCGGTGAGCTTATAAATATGATTAATCACATCATCTCCATACTCATGCTGGACAGGCATTGTATAGCGCGCACCTTTGGAGGGGTCTAATGGCACAACGACTAGGGTACCATCCTTCTTAAACACCATCTGCTTGTTTTTTAGGTTGATTATAGCGTCCATATCATAAGCCCAATTAAATCCTAACTGTGCAGGGCAAGGGTTACTATCATACATGATCTTAATAACCTTGAATTCAACCAAAATGCTTGCACCATCAATATCTATGCTGATTCCCTGCAATCGCCCCACAAGAATGATGTTCTGTTGATTCACCATCCTCAATTGAATCGATGACCATTGCTACTTCGACTTTTCCATCCGCTCCCATGTCTGCTTCGGTATAATGTTGGCATCTGATCCGAGATCCAAAATAACTTTATCCATCTCATATTCTCCAATATGCGTGGTAAATCACATCTCATGACCAGTTCTCTTCTGGTTCTTGTATAATTTATTCACTATGCGCTATTCCATTCGCAAACCTTATTTTCCAGTGCAGTTATAGATCAACTTCTGCAATCCTTCTACAACCTTCTAGTCCCTTAGCAGCTTCATGCATGTCTGCAGGAAGGATGTTAATATAGATGTATCAGCTCCCTTTGCTTCAAAATTCTCCACATGCATATCCTTCAATGGAAATAACTGTCTCTACGCAGTCGTTGTTGCAGCTTTAGGGGCCATAAATGACTTCCTTGCCTCCATGAAGGTCTCTCTCTCAAATTGTACATCAAACCCAGTAGCCTTATCTTCTGCCTTCCTTACCCATGTCTTCGTCACAAGCCTTGACCTTTCTGCGCAGTCTCTTCCAATATTCATACCACTCTGCGTTACTATGTTAACACTTGGGTCTCCCTGGCACGATTCAACCCTCATCATTTGTATATTATGAGCTAACTACTAGTTGCGCTTCTCCTGCATTCTAGCTAACAAAATCGGACAATCCTCAGTTTCATGACCAAATTCTTGACAATACTGTCAGGACACAACAATAGGATTCTAGAAATCTCGAGAAAAGTTTCCAGGCTATTCACAGTTATAACAAATGATATTCCCGTGACCTCGACCAATGCTTCCTCCTCGGCCTAGGTAACTTCCTCGCGCAGTTGGAGAACCTGAAGCTTCACGAATTTCTACTCGTGTTATGTATTTGCCAAGATAGTTTCACATCATCAGGTCATAGATATTACAATGTTGTTCATTGTGTCCCACCGAGCTATAAAAATTGTAGAACAATTTCTTCAGAGACCTGACAAAATTTTTCAGCTAGTGACAATAATCTATGGAATGTTGGCCTGCAACTTCGCAGATGCTACACCATACACTAGGCCATACACTTGGCCCTATGCTCGATCCAGGCTTTAATGAACTCGACATCCTAGCGACCAAATAGTCTCTAAAAGCATGACACTTCTCCTTATAGTGGCCCTCCGCTTTGCACTTTATACACCATACCTTCGTTCTCATTTCTGGGTGAATCTCTTTTCCCTTCTTTAGATCCTGAAGATCCATGTGCAAACTTTCCAACTGATTTTGAATGTGTTGAACTCCTATGCTTGTATCAACTATCAGCGAGGCTTCCAACTTCATCGCTATCTCCAACACTTCAGCCTAAGTGGTAATATTCTATTGTGATAATGGAAATCTTAGATGCAACATGTCTTCCTTTCCATAATTCATAAGGAGTCTTTTCATTATTTGGTCTTAGTTGAGTTCGATTTAAGGTATAAACTGCTGTCCCAACTGCTTCTCTCCAAAATTTTGGATGCAAATAAACTGCTAATACCATTTTCCTTGCCATTTATTGAACGGTTTGGTTCCTTCTTTCAACTACTCCATTTTTCTTGGTTTTCCTAGTAGCGGAGAGTTCTCTTTTGATTCCATGCACTTTACAGAATTCATCAAATTATTTTGAGGTGAATTCTCCTCCTCTATCCATCCTAAGACATTTGATCTTAGAAAATTTCTCGTTTTCAATGAGGGCTTTGAGATACTTAAAACATTCAAATGCTTTGGATTTATATTTTATGAAATACACGCACATCATTCTAGTATAGTCATCAACAAATAAAGAAAAATACCTTCTTGAAGAGCTGGAGTTCTAGTTGGCCCATATAAATCTGCATGAATGGTCTCCAGAGGTTTTGATGTTGAGAACTCATTATTTTTGTGGCTAGTTCTAGTTTGCTTTCGTGTTGGCACGGGTCACATACAAATTGATTTGGCTTGAACATATTTGGAATGTCCCTTACTTCATTATTTTTTCTAATATTGATCAAGTTATCAAAACTTGTACACCCCAATCGCTTGTGCCTTAACCAAATTTCATATGTTTGACTCGAGTAAAATTTATCTCCTTGGATCTTTCTTAGAATGTAAACATTATCTGGTGTTCTTACTCCTTTTGACACAAGTTCTCCTGAGGATGAGTCTCTTATTTCAAAATTTTTAGTACTAAGTACAACATTATTTCCTTGGTCACAAATTTGGCTAACACTTAAAGAGATTGTGTTTAAGCCCTTCTACCAGCAAAGTATTTTGAGCCTTTCCTTGTCAATTAACGAGGGTAGCAGTTTCTTTTCCAGTGATTTTAGTAGACCCACTTCCAAATGATACATTTCCATTTTTGTTGTTCAACGAGACAAATTTATTTTGGCCACCTGTCATATGTCTTAAGCATCCACTATCCACAAACCAATGATTTTATTCACTATGAGCACACAGAGCTAGGCCAAATTTATCCGTTGTTACGGGAAAAAATACCCTAAGTCCTTGGGTTGAGGGACCTAACAGAGCGGATGGCATGTCATCACAAGAAGGACTCTAATTGCCAATTTTTATGCTTTACACTAGAAAATGAGGATTGTTGACCTTACCCGTTTATCCTTCGTTTGAGGTCGATCCCGTAGGGTGAAAACCCTCTGCTACTCCTCGTGCCCGAAAACCTGCAAATTAGTCAAGAAAAAGCACAAAAACTAGTTGTTTAAAATATATGTCCTAGATGTTAGCAAATTAGCATACATGATCTCATAGAAATAACATGAAATAAACTATTCAAGATTATTAAGAATGTATAAGAGACACATAACACATGAACATCAAGAACATGATGGTACTTATTTTATTGATAACATGTACAAAAAATAGTGTAGAAATCACCTGAGATCTGCCACGACCTTGAGCAAAACTGTCCTCTGGAGTCGTCCAACCCTAACCTCCTAAATCTTCTTCCATAAATGGTGCACAAAGGATGTCACATAGAATGAGGGTGATCATAAAAAGGAAACAAGGGTTTTTTGAAACCTGGGAAGTGCAGGAGGCACATGGGAAATATCAGACTTGATCAAGGCTATAATATAAATAATATTCTCTCTCTCTCCTCCCTTAGGCCATTCCCTTGAGGTGTATTAATACTTCCTCAAATTAGTTTTTTCAGTTGGGGAACAGTTAGGCCATGGGCCGGGGTAGTTAAGTTATAGGAAAAACCATAAACCCCACCTAAATAATAGGGAAATTATATAATTTTTAATATTTTAAATAGCATATGCGGGTCAGCTATGGATGGACCCACGTGTGCACGCAGAAAAAACTGGGCAGAATCGTGTATGGATTTTAAAATATTGTTTTTTTATAAATCTGACCAAGTCTGAATGGAAGGGTTTCCCAAGGCCAATGCATAAGTCATCAAGTATACAGAGGTGATAAATGATGCTATAACAGATGCCCCCTAATATATGAGGTTAGAAGGGGTACATAATGGCCAAAATGTATTATGTGCATAATGATAACCTTGCGAGGAGTAGAGAGGACTTCACCAGATTGCAGCCTGCCAGAAACCAGTGATAGAATTCAGAAAGATAGCTCATATTTGAGGCGGACATACCCATGCTCAATGAAAGAAAAACATGTCCACATATCAAGTATGGAGCAGATCCAATATGTATACAAGTATAACTGAAATGTAAAGTACATAGTGAATCATTTGATCATTGCCCGGAAGCATAAGTCAAAATCATATCCAAGTATCACATATAGAAGATTGATCAATGATGCTACATAGATATCTGATCACTGAAGTCACAACTGAATCTCCAAGTACAAAATCATAAGTGGTGGAACAAATGGTACAACACACAACTCGGGTGCCAACATATAAGATGTTGCTGTGATGAAAATACAACACATAAGGGTGGATGGTGTCACTGGAAGAAAACTGAAGGAGATGTAAAAGTGAACCAAAGCATGTTGATGAAAACCTGAGGTCTTCACCAATCACCATGGCACAATTATACACTAGGAATAAATGAGCTGAGGTCGACCATGTGAGAAATCGTTTGATTACCGGTCTATTAGCACTGCAATTTTTTAAATATTTTCAAATTCTGGTCATCTTTCTCCAAGGAATCAATCTGCCTTTTCAGTTCGGTTGTATGATGAAAGTGTCGCTGTCAAAGTGTAGTGGTGAGAAAATTTCATTTCCACCTTCATTCATTTCATTTTCCCTCTTTTTACCTTTCATTTTTCCAAAAAACCCGAAGTCCAGCCTTTCATTTCTTTCAAAACCCCTTTTTAACTAATAAAATTCAATTTTTATAGTTAAAAAGCAGCTCCACACACCCACTAACAACCATATCATATTATACCCTTTTTACCTTACCTTCTATCACATATTTAAACCTTATACATGTAACCATTATCGAATCCAAGCCCCAAGGGTTAGCTCAAGCGGTAGTGAGCCAATACGTGGGCCTCTCCGTTGAGGGAGGTCACGGGTTCGATTCTTGAGTCCTTTGGGGTTAGGCGCCGAAAGTCCGCCGAACGGTTTGCCGCGCGTACCATCCAGAAATTCTGGGGAAGTACGCCCGGATTTCCCGTGAGCTTTCCCCTCATTGAAAAAAAACCATTATCGAATCCTACAAACTTTCTGGTATGCAATATTGCTGGGACCCATCATTTCTTTTTGATCTGTTTCATAACATTCGAAATGTTTTAGAAACATCCTTTATATTATGATTTAGACGAATTTTACCATATTCATTGACTTAATGAATTTTTCACTTATCTGCTTTTAAAAGTCATTTAATAGGCCCCACCTACCTTTTCGCAAAGTTCACTTACCGCATTCACTTCTACTTGCTCAAAACTTCTAATTTGCGATTTGCGGGCAGCTCCACCGTCTGTCATGCCATGCCACCTCTGTTCTCATCGCACATCGCACTTCACGAGTTTTAACATTTAAATCCTGTGTCTCATAACAAAACTTTCGATGTGCGATTTGCGGTATTGTCTGGGCCCCACCTTCCGTCTCATCGCACATCGCACTTCGTGAGTTTTAACATTTAACTCATGTGTTTCATAATAAAAATTCCGATTTGCAATCTGCGCTCGACCCCACTTTCTAGCCACATCATCACCCCCATCACAAATCACATTTCCTCCTGCTTGTGTCTTAAGTTTAAAAATTTTCGACCCCGATTTGTGATTGTGATATATGTATAAAGGGTTTTCTCCTCCCGCTTATCATTCATTTAATAATCCCTCCCGCTAATGAAATGCAACTCCGATATCTATTTTAATCTGCCTCCATCCCTATCATGACAAACAAGAAGCTAAATGAAAGGAACAGTGGCAGAGTTTCTTTGAAACATATTTCTACCATTACTCTCATCACCAACACGTTTCCACAAGGCACCAGGCAACATTCAAGGAATAGCCACACGTCATTTTCACTGTTGTTTAAATTTTTTGTGGAGTTGGTTACACCAGAATAGAGAATGAGTCTTCCTATAGACTATCACATCATACAACCACTTCAAATTGCTAGCCTTGATGTTGTTTATTTTGATTATTTCATATCACTTTGTATTAAAGTTTTAGGATAAGCCTCATCTCTTGCACGAGATCGTAATAACTTTTGGGAACAGGTTTACTCCTTTTGTGGAGATGAAAATTTTATATTTTTGTATATATGTGAGAAACTAGTTTGTGGTTTTAGAATCTTGGCTCATATGATTAGTACTATTTTCAGTGAATAAAATTGAAAGAAAATTCCGAGGACTTATTATCAATCTGGTGTGTGTATTGTTAATTTTCACTTGTGTTTCCATATCTTATTATCTTCAGTGGCAGTTTGCAATCCCTCATGGTGTTATGTGTTTTTATTAGTCTCTTGACATGTTCATGTGTTTTATCAATTTTTATTAGTCTCACACAGTGAGCTTTCTTGATGAAATATACATGATGACAGTGCAAATAGCATCACTTATAAAAGTTATCTTCCTTGATATTTCAATGAGAATATTGTAAGTCTAGAAATAACTTTCTCTTGTTGAAATATTGACAAATTGCTACTTGTGTTATTTTCTACCAAAAGTAGTGGATTTCTGCCTTGCAGACCCACTGTTTCTTCTTCCATTTCACATTCTCTTCCCCTCATAGGCTACAAACTCACTCTTTTGCTACCACATCAGACCTAATACCCTCATTAGTAGAACAATGGATTTGACTGAAATCTCTTTTCAGTGAATGGGAGTTGAAACCACCTACCAATCTCATAAAACAAATCATTAAATTTCCTTAGAGTTTAGGATGTGTCTGGTCAGGTGCTTTAAGTAGTCCAAGTGCTGATTCCAGCACCACCATCTTTTGGTGCGTCTGCTGGGAGACAAAGGCCTTGAAATGAAGTATTTTCCTGAGTCTCTTGTTTTGAATTGCTGATAATCGATTCTTGATGGTGAACAAGAATTGGTGACTTGAAGAACACTGCAACTTAGTTCACCTGGTGACTCCACAAAGAGGAAGAGGGGTTTCAAGACCTCCTTCTAGAAGGAGGAATCAACTATCTCCTACTGTGACTCCAGTGGTTGACCCAGAGAAGATCATTAAAGATGAAAAAGGAAAACAGAGATCAATTCAGGCCACATCTCAGTCAGTGAAGAAAGTACACAAAAATTATGTTCCAAAGCAAAAGGTACCTTCATCTACTTTAGAATCAAAATAAGTTTTAGTTTCGAAAGATTCTGCTAAAAAATCTCAAGTTGAAACTACTTCCCTAGAAAATAAAGTAGATGTTGTTAACCTAGGCTTAGCTGAAATTTTTTCTCACTCATCACCTAGTAAATTTGAGATAATTACTATTCCAATCCAAGAGGAAAAAAGTGAGTTTTTAAGTGTTGATAAAAAATCAGAAGAGTTTGTGTCGACTGAAGGGGAATTAGAACAAGTATTGGCTATTGCACCTTTTCTTGATAGGGATGTTTTGACTGAAGAATACTTTAAGACTATTGTAAATTTCCTTCAAACTCATCCTGAATACCAGTCCTCATTTCTCCCACTTAGCAGAGGGTAACTATATCATATAAACTGCAATTTGCTACTACCAATAACACTGCTGAATATGAGGCACTTGTGCTGGGTATGAAGGCAACGAAAGACTTGGGAGCTGAGCAGTTAGTTGCCTTTGGTGATTCGGAATTGGTGATTAAGAAGGTGAGAAACAATTACCAAGTGAAAATTTCCAAATTGAAGAATTATAGGAATGAGATCTGGGATTTAAATGAGCATTACTTTTCAACAGTTAATATAAATTTTGTCACTAGAGAAGAAAATCAAATGACTGATTTAATAACTATTACTGCAAATAATTTCAAAGTTCCTCTAGATGTCAAGGCAACATATGATGTTCAAATAAAAAATAGGTCTTCAATTCTTAACAACATCAAATACTGGCAAGTATTTGAGGATGACAAGGAAATTCAAAAATTTTTAGAGTATGTTGAAGAGTTTGCAAACATACAAATTGATGGGGAGCAGGACATTGTTGAAAATCAATACAGTAAGTCTTTCAAAAAGACCATGGCTGGGAAGAACATTATAGATTTGAAAACTAACTATATTCCTAAAGGCCTAGTTCCTTTAGAAAGATTGTTTGATAATAATGATGTTTTTTTGAAGCCTGAAAATAAAGTTGATGGGGAGAGTACAGTTGAATGGAACATTGGCACAAAAGATCAACCAAAATTAGTCAAAGTGTCCAAATTTATTTCTCCTAAAATTAGGGAAAAATATATCAAGTTGTTGAAACAATTTTCTGATATTTTTTCATGGTCTTATAGTGAGCTGAAAACTTATGATAGAAGCATAATGGAGCACAAGATTCCTTTGAAAGCATATGCAAAGCCTGTAACACAAAAAATTAGGCATATCAATCCCATGCTGCTCCCAATCATTGAAAAAGAAATCAGAAAATTATGGGAAGCAAAAATAATTCTGCCATTGAGATTTTCTAACTAGGTAGCTAATAATCCCGGTTCGGAAAAAGAATGGAGAGATAAGAATTTGTGTCGATTTTCGCAACCTGAACCGGTGTTCATTGTAAGATAACTATCTTCTGCCCAAAATGGATTATATTTTGCAGAAATTTGTAGGATCCAAAAGATTGTCAATGATTGATGGCTTTTCAGGCTATAATCAGATTTCAGTTGACAGGCAAGACAAAGAAAAGACAACATTTACCACACCCTGGAGTACATTCATGTAAAAAAAAATGCCATTTGGTCTAATGAATGCAGGCGCTACATTTCAACGGGAAATTGATATTGCCTTTGCGGGAGAATAAGATTGATTTGTGGTCATCTATTTGGATGATATTACAGTTTATTCAAGATCTGATGAAGACCACTTGAAACATTTGAAACAAGTTTTTGACAAATACAGAAAGTTTGTTTTGTCCTTGAATCCAAAAAAATCATCCTTTGATGTCCAAGAAGGGAAATTATTGGGACATATTGCAACAGAAAATGGTATCTGTATTGATCCGGGGAGAGTAGAAGCTATCCAGAAGATTGGTTTGCCAAGGAATAAAAAATAATTCCAGACATTTTTGGGGAAAATCATTTTTTTGAGGCTCTTTGTTCCTAATTTTGCAGAGCTGATCAAACACATAAATGTCTTGCTAAAAAAGGATGTAGAATTTAAGTGGAGAGAAGAAGCAAAGAATTCTTTTTTAGTAATCAAGTCTACCTTGACTGAAGCTCCAGTTTTGATTAGTCTTGATTTTGAAAAATATTTTCTGAAATTTTTTTCATATGCTTCAGAAGAAACAATTGCAGTTGTCTTGCTACAGAAGAACAAAGAAGGTTTAGAGTAGCCTATTTCATTTTTCAGTCACGCTTTAAGGGATGCTGAATTAAAGTACAACGTGGCTGAAAAACAAGCATATGCACTAGTTAAGGCTTTGAAGTCTTTTCGAGTTTATGTGCTACATTCAAAAATTGTTTCTTTTGTGCCAAATATTAATGTTAAAGATGTATTGCTGCAGCTAGTTATAGATGGCAGGAGAGGATCATGGTTGACCAAAATTCTGGAATTTGATATTGATATCAGACCAGCTAAATTGATAAAAGGTCAAGGCTTGGCTTGCTTGATGGCTGAATCTAATTGCAAGGCTTTAAATATGAATGTAGAGGTAGCTGAAGGAGAAGATGGAGAAGGTATTTCTAATTATCCTAAATTTTTTCAATCATATTGGTACAAGGATATAATATATTTCTTTGTTAAATTTCAATTGTCCCCTTGAAATGGAGAAATAAAAGAGGAGAGCTTTCAAATTGAGAGCTGTGAAGTATTGCATTTTGGAAGATCATATTTATTGGAAAGACCCTGTTGGGGTCTTATTAAGATGCGTAAATGAAGCTGAATCCCAAGAGATTATGACAGAGATACATGCAGGAGTGTGTGGAGGGAATTTGTATTGGAAATCCACTGCAAACAAAATCTTAAGAGTTGGCTATTATTGGCCAACTCTTTTCTCTAATGTTTTTGGCAAAGTCAGGAGTTGTGTTGAATGTCAAAATTTTGTTGGAAAACATAAATTTCTACCATTACCTCTTATTTCTATTTCAGCAGATGTTCCTTTCTAGTAGTGGGGGTTAGACTTCATCGGTGAAATAAATCCACCTTCATTAGGACAACATAGATGGATTCTCATAGCTATAGACTATTTTACTAAATGGATTGAAGCTATACCAACCAGGAATGCTACTGATACGGTAATTATCAAATTTTTGTAGGAAAACATTATGTCAAGATTTGGTTGTCCACAAAAATTAGTAACTGATAATGTAATGGCCTATAAGTCTGCTAATATGTACAGCTTTTGTCAGCAATATGGAACTGTATTGACTCATTCCATGCCTTGTTACCCTCAAGGCAATGGATTAGCCGAGTCATCTAATAAAATTTTGGTGAGGATTATTAAGAAAATGCTGCCCGAAAAAAAGAGAAATTGGGACACTCAGCTGGTACATCCTCTTTGGGAAGATAGGGTAAGTGGTAAAAAATCAATTGGAATGTCTCCATTTCAGCTTGTATATGGTGTTGGTGCCGTAATGCCTTTGCAGTTAGCTCTTCCTGTGATGAAGTTCCTGCAAGATGAAGTTGATGATGAAAATCCAATCCAAAGAAGAATGCTACAGTTGATAGAGGCACACCAAATCAGAGAATCACTGATGGATAAAACACAGAAGTATCAAACTAAAGTTAAATATGTTTTTGACAAAAGAGCAAATCAACAGTTATTTCAGGAGGATGATTTGGTGCTACGTTGGGATGTTAGGAGAGAAGACCATGGAAAGCATGGTAATTTTGACAATTTATGGTTTTGGCCATTTAGAATCGCTGAAGTTTTGGAAAACAATACTTTTATGCTCAAACATTTGGATGATGATCAGCTAACTGGAGGCCCAGTCAATGGTAATTTTCTTAAGAAGTTATTTTTTTTCAGTAAGTCAGTTGAGTCATTCCATTATAAATATCCAGTGTGATGTGTCAATGAAACTCCATGCCCAATGGTATTTATGTCTGTATATATGGTTAGTCTTGAGTCGAGTCAGTCAATGGTCAGTCCTAGTCTTAATTTTCAAGAAGTCTTCTGAGTTTCAAAAGTTTTTAAGGCACTGAGTCTACAGTCCTTGAAATCTCACAGGGAGGACTTCATCCCCAATAGGAGCCACTGTTAGCACTGCAATTTTTTAAATATTTTCAAAGTTTGGTCATCATTCTCCAAGGAATCAATCTGCCTTTTCAGTTTGGTTGTATGATGAAAGTGTTGCTGTCAAAGTGTAGTGGTGAGAAAATTTAATTTCTACCTTCATTCATTTCATTTTCCCTCTTTTACCTTTCATTTTTCTAAAAAACCCAAAGTCCAGCCTTTCATTTCTTTCAAAACCCATTTTTAACTAATAAAATTCAATTTTTATATTTAAAAAGCAGCTTTGCACACCCACTAACAACCATATCATATTATACCATTTTTACCTTACCTTCTATCGCATTTTCAAACCTTATACATGTAACCATTTCCGAATCCTACAAACTTTCTGGTATGCGATATTGCTGGGACCCATCATTTCTTTTTGATTTGTTTCATAATATTCGAAATGTTTTAAAAAAATCCTTTATATTATGATTCAGACGAATTTTACCATATTCATTACAGAACCACTATTTCTTCTTCCATTTCACATTCTCTTCCCCTCATAGGCTACAAACTCACTCTTTTGCTACCACATCAGACCTAATACCCTCATTAGTAAAACAATGGATTTGACTGAAATCTCTTTTCAGTGAATGGGAGTTTAAACCACCTACCAATCTCATAAACCAAATCATTAAATTGCATTAGAGTTTAGGATGTGTCTGGTCAGGTGCTTGAAGCAGTCCAAGTGCTGATTCTAGTTCTAACACAATCATCGATGTCTACTATTAACAAACGCAAGACAACCCACTGATAATGATAATGAGTGTCAAGGTGCCCCAATACAATCTAACAAGTGCGAATAAATGAGTTGAAGTCGAACACTTGAGATAATATACCAATCATGAGACATTTATGTATTCTCATTGTCGATAGTGAAGGAGTCTGCCACTGATGACTGCAAACCCGAAGGTACTGACAAAAGGACTCTAGACCTTATTCCCAGAGCAATGAGTCGGAGTCGATGGGAACAAATCTGTTGGAAGGAAGGCATTCAGGCATCCCACATCAGTCAGGCCAAGATTTGGAAGGAATCAGATGAGGCAAAGTGAAGTAACCAACTCGAAGTACGTTTCCGACATGCAAAAAATGTAGCTAGCGCATGACAGAAGCCCTTTGAACCAACCAATAATGAAAGCTGACAAAGAGGCGAGATATCCACCAATAGGGTCAAATGGAAATCAAGGTATTGCATGACTCCCAAATGTGATAATGTAAGCTGAAGTCGAACACAAGGGAAGCCACTCAGTGAAAGACCCATGATGTTGATCAAATGTTGAGCACAAGGTCACCTATCAATGATGAAAATAGGGCTAGGGTATGGCTCTAGGTTTACTCTCAGAGAAATATGTCGAAGTCGATAAGATACGAACCCACAAGCAAGAAGTCAATGGAGACCTTCTCAATCCAACGCGAGAAAAGGACCAAATAGCTGATGTGATAGAACAAGATATTGACAGACCAGGATGCTCAACTGAAAAATGAGTCAAGAGACATCGTAGAAAGGCCGACTCAGGTTAACTTCCCTTGAACAAAAGCACGACTCATTTTGACTATGGTAGCAAATGATAACTCTGTATAAGTTTGTCATGTAGGAGGCATAAACAAACCCTCCATATGATTGGAAGAGATAAACAACCGGCTGAGTCGTGACTCGATAACAGGGTTATGGCTTCTCCTAAGTCAAAAACTAAAACCATCCCAAATGGAGAAAAGACTTAGCTTTTTTGTGCTTTGTTCAAGGGCAACACAATTGAAATTGTAGCTGCCATCAAGTATGGAAGTATTGTCCCGTTCCTGCTCTTTTTAAAATATTTAATTTTTCTGTCCTTTTCATATTTCAAAGCCTGAAAAAGAATAAAATAATGCCTATATTACAATGGATAGAACGAGTGTCGGTACATAGATGCACTAGTTCCTAGGATAGGAAAAATCCTATGCTCAATGCAAGGTGGTGAAAACTGGTAAGTGACACTCAAAGGGATGTTACATCCATGTTTAAAGGTGTCAAGTTGCGAAGGCTAAGTGATTGCATGGTTAACTTGTGCAGAAAGACATGGTCCAAATAGGGCTTAAACATGAGTCCAAATGAAGCCGGCTAAAGGCCAAGATAAACAAGTGGTCAATATACAATGCAAGAATCCAACTTGACAAAAAAATGGGAGCCTCTAAGGTATATGGCCAGAATAAAGATAGCGAAGAAGGAGAGGAATGAAGCTTCAACGCATAAGTCATGATGGGACTAAAGAGGACTTCTAAGCCTACACAGATTGCAGCATGGGCGACAAATTCTAGCGAGGAACTAACTAGGAAGCCCATGTAAAGGATGGCTCTACCATCAATCATGATTTAAAAATTAGCGAGTGAAATTGGTTAAATAGTCATAATATGATGGGGTCGACCCTATGGCAAGTTATCAAAATGGAGGCTAGTATGCAGAAGTGAAACAGAAAGTGAATTCCCTAACCTATATGCCAGTTCAGAATCAAATACTTTCCATGACAGGTCAGCGATCATGGATCCGAAGAAAAATTGGAAATATCTCAAAACACCAGAATGCACCTGAAAATAAATTTTCCCAACACTTACAATCCAAAAGGTTAAACAATCTTAAACAAAATTGGAAAATAGACACAAACGAAATTTGCAAAAAGATTTCAAATTACTGGCTTAAATAAGCATTTTTGACTCACATTTGGTCATTTGTGCAATTCAGAAGTGGAGAAAGAGCTTTGGAGCAAAAACCCCCGTCTTGAAAATGGAGCAACTGACCACCGAATCAATCCAAACCAGTCAGGTAAGCCTCATACTCAACTTGTTTGTCAATTTGATTATCATTTCAAGTAATTTTTGGGATTTTTAACCGTAGGAGATATATTTCTCTTGAAACCCTCTGCTTATACGCGGGTTCATCATGAGGAAATCGCGTATAGACACGACTGTGTCTGAATGAAGTCGCGTATGCAAAAAGCAGAATTAAAAAAATGATATCTAATGGGTCAATTGATGAAATTGTTCAGGATGACTATCAGCTGGAGGGAAAGAGAGCACAATTCAATAGACAATGAAGTCATGTAGGACCATAAATTGTTGGATATCCTTTGGGATTGCAGATTGTTAAAGTTTTCCAAAATGAAAAATATGAAAACAAATACTCGATTGCTCGAGATGTTGGTTAATTATTGGGAACTAGATGAAGACTGCTTCATGATAGACCAGATTCCATTGAGGATTGAACTATAAGAGATCTATTTTATAACTAGACTTTCCTGGAGGGGAGAACCAGTTGATTTGCATGGTAAGCCCACAGGAGGGCTTAATGTAGATGACTATTTCCAGATGTACTGTGTAGATGGTGAAAAGAAGGTAGGGACACAAATCCCAATCAAAGATGTACGAGGCTTGTACATGAAAATCCTTCTTTTCACTATTGGTAGAGTGGGAGGGTCGGCATCCCTTCACTAGGCCTCACAAACTCACATGAGTCTAGCAGTGGATTGTGTGGCCAAACTCTATGATTGGTGCACAACCTTATTGGAAAATCTGAAGAAACAACTGCCTTATATCCAGAATGCAAAAACAAAACATTTTGGGTATGGTACTATTCTACTGACATTATTCTTTGAGAGAGTCCTAGCTCTTCTACCCAAGATCATCTCAACCATCAATAGCCCACGAGATCCAAGGATCGCCAGATGGGTAGACTTGATGAAGAGACTGGGGGGAAGTGAGGTTCCCCACACTACATGGGACGATGAGTTCTTCTAGTGGTGGGGAGAATAGGTCATCTCAGTAGAGGACTATCCCTATGTTGGGATGGATTTCAGAGCAGATCTTGATTTGGTTCTTCCACCCGGAGCAACATGGGGTGTAATTGGTAAGATTACACAATGATTTTTTGATTATGTGATTTTTTTTTTCAAATTATATGAAAATGAAAAATGTTTTTGATAGGACAATATGACTTAAATTTTTTTAATGATCATGATGCAGACATGGGACCGGCTAGGCCTTGAGGGCTACCCAAGACATAAGCATCGCAGAGGAGAGGCAGATGATGTTGAAGACCCAGGAAGAACCCTCCATGCCCTCCAAAGAAACTTGGAGAGTTTAACTCACCAAGTACCCATGGCAGTTATAGAGGATCTTCCTAAGGTTATCCAGAGGAGTTTGGTTGGAATACCACGAGACTGGGTGTGGTTATTCCGTCGTGTAGCTACTGCCATTGTGTTCGTCCGAAACACACATGTTGGGCAAGGGCCTCAGGGATAGATTTAGATTTGATCGGATGAATGTATTATTATTTTTGATGACAAACATGATCGGGCATAAGCCCAAATTTTGTAGGACATGATGGTCCAATTTTTGTATATTTTGAACACTCTGATCTTTAATATATATATACATATAGTAATTTTATATGATGTGATTGTCGCAAATGTACAATGATGAATGATGTTTTTGATATTTTTAAAGTGTTGAATGATTAAAGTGCCAATCAAGTGCTTGATTAGATAATGAGTCCGCTAACCAATTATCAGATTGAGGAATGTGAATGAACGTAATAAATTGAAATGAACGTTGTAACAAACGTATTCTAAAAAATAATCAATGCAAAAATGGGTCTCTGACACGATAGGTGTTGTTTAATTGCGAAACCACCAGTTGTGAATCCAAGTAAATTACTAACGAATCAACAGCAAGAGATATTGCCTTCGAGAGTAGGTTAACCACTACAGTGTATTCTGCCACATTGTTCGAAGAAAAACCAATGCATATACCCCTTGAGACTAACAACTGACTAGATGGATAGTGAATTACCCAAGCTGCGGAAGCCAGGTTCCGGGTATGTCTACTAGCACCATTGGCAAAGCCAAAATGACTCATCTCATCCAATAATACCTGCCAAAGCAGATCAAAATCATCAAAGGCACACCAAAAATCGAAAAACATATATGTACAAAAAATACAATATATACAACAAAGCAAATGCTAGGCCGAAGCCTAGGCATAATACTTCTTCAGATAGAGCCCATTTCTGGGCTTCGCCAGCTCGCATCAAAATAAACCAAGGCATAAGCTCCCTTTTTAGGGAACTTCTTGATAATAAAGGGGCCATACCACATGTATTTGAACTTGCCTGCCCCCAATGCATCCTTCTCTTGGGCATAAACCTATACAAGGTCACCTTCAGAGAAAACCTTAGGCTTGACCGCCTTATCGTATTGAACCTTCACTCGTTTCTTATGTGCCTCATTCATCGTAGCTGCATCTTGGTGATGCTCATCAAGATGTTCTAGATGGATGAGGCGTTCTTTGAGACTAGAAGTGTCAGGAAGAAGCTCAGCTGCTAGATTAAGGTAAGAAAATTCACATTCTACAGGAGATATAGATTCCAACCCATAAAATATTTGAAACAGAGTGAAACCGGTTGCAGTCTTTACATACATCTGTTATGCCCAAAGTGCAGGGTACAACATGACATGCCAATTGGATCTGGCTTTATCAATTTTCCATTGAAGGATAGTCTTCAAGGACTTGTTAATGGCTTTAACTTGCCCATTGGCCTGAGGATAGTAAGGAGATGAATGCTCCTGCCGAAAACCTAATTTGAGAGCCAATTCAGCCATCATACCTTGTTGGGCTGCTAGTTTGTCATTATTATTACCAATTTTTAATACCTATTTCATCCATTTCTACCATTCTTTATCACGTCATTTATCATAGTTTATCATATAATTCCATTTTATAATTATTTATCCTCTTATGGATAAATATTATTTCTTCTCCTTTATTTTTAATAAATTGATGATTATTATACATGATTTTATCAATGATGGTTTACTAATATATTTGGTAACATCACTCACCATTTTAGCCTCCAAGATATTTTCCAGATTGCAGATTTGATCTCCAACACATCATTCAATATTCCAACTCAAAAATTCGTTGGAATAAGAAGTGTCAGTTTTGCATTGGACATTCTGGGAAAATGAAGAAGAATCTGGAAAATCCGAAACATGGGTTTTGTCTAGAATGGACCGAATTAACTTTACTTAAAAACCATTTTTCCAAATTCGGTCCGTATTAATAGAAATAGAAGGTTCTCTGAGGATGATTTTCCCAGATTCACTGTTGCGGTCGTTTTCCAAATGATGTCAATTGCAAATCCAAATTTGACCTGTTCCTCTTGAATGATTGATGGAAACATATTTTCTTGCTGATCAATTGGTTGAAGACAATCTGAATTTGTTATGAGAATCATTTTGTAATCATCTCTATTGTAACTTCTCTCTACGCTATGTGTATTTAAATGAGAAACAGAGATAAAAGAAGGGGAGAGTATTGGGAGATTTCATTTTGTAATTTTTAGAAATTTTCATCAACTCTTGATAATTAAAACAAAGTATGATTGCTTGTAAACTCTGCTACATATGATTAATACATAAATTCGATTGTTGTTCCATTATTTGATACTGGAGTAGTTTGGCAGTGCTCCACTAGCGGAAAAGGGCCCGGCCCTGGTGGATCCACTTTCGATCTTTATTATTATCTTTCGATTATAGTTGTGTGACGGTTTGCATTTATTTTCATTACAGTTTCAAGTTTAATAGTTTACTATTTTATTGCTTTACAATCTTGGTGTGTTGCATTGTTGAATTGCATTACCGTTCCTTTCCAATTTAACAATAATCTTGATCCCTGTATAACTTATCTTGTTATGCTTTAACATAGCTTCATTGTTCAGCATTTGCTGTTCCATTCGAGTTTTTTTTCCATTCCATTTTTTGTTCCGTTCTGGTTGTTGTTCATTTCAGATTTTTGTTCAATGTAATTTTCTATTCAAATCCATTAGATAGAGTTTGTTGTTCAATAGAATTTTTTGTTCAATTCCATTAGATAGAGTTTGTTGTTCATTTGTATTGTTGTTCAATTCCAGTAAAATAGATTTGTTGTTCGTTTCAGTTAATTAGTTTATAGTTTATTGCATCCCTGCAAAGAGTTTGGTTTTTATTTTGAGAGCTTGCCTAGTTTATTTCATTAGCAGCATTAGTTATTTAATTTAGTTTCCATTTAATTGCTTTAGTGTGGAGTGTCAGATCATCAATTGTAAAGGACATTGGTTATTTCTACCTACGTTCTCAGATTGATTTTCTTGTTCTTATTTGATTTCAAAGGAAAGAGTTATTACCAGTGCATCCTTGACTGATGATTGCTAAGTGAGTGATTGAATTTTAGAGCATTTAGTTTCATATTGCTGTAATTAGATTTCATTTTCAAGCATCCGTTTGCTCTTGTATTTGAAAGATCTATACTACATTTTAAGAAACATTACTCTCTGGGATTATAGTGTTCACATACTGTGTACACTCTTGAAATAATAGGACTTTCCCGAGTTGATAATTAACGTGGGATAAATAGGAGTTTTAAAAGGAACCTTTTAGAACCCAACATTTTGGTGCCGTTGCCAGGGAGAGTGTTGCCATTTCACAGAGAGTGATGTATGTTTGATGTTTGTCTGCTGTGAAAGAATTGGGTATTAAAAATGGAAGGTAAGAACCTGTGTATCAAGCAAGTAAACTGCTTGCTCCCCCACTTGATTTCCAGCAGAATTGCTAGGAATTTAAGGTAGAAATGAACGTTTGTATTTTAGAGGTAGAAATTTTGAAAAAAATCTTGTAATTCCACTCGAGTGGTGATGTAAGCACCACCCATTTCACTAACCAATTGACAGGAACATTGGAAGGAGGATCCTTAAAGAAAAATATGAAGAACATCTTCTATTATGGTAAGAAATGGCTCACATTGCAACTTTTGAATTCCCTATCAAAGATATAGGAGGAGTGACACAAATGCACATAATTCCCCCATTGTCTCTACCAAATTTTCATGGTTTGACAAATGAAGTTCCAGATACATTCTTATTTGAGTTTGAAGTATTTTGTAGAGGATTTGATTATTTTACTAATGATCAAAGGTTGAAAGTGTTTCCTCTTACTCTAAAAGGAGAAGCTCTCCGATGGTTCATGAGCCTAGGTGGGAACTGCATCCAAACATGGGAGGACATGAAGAACATATTCTTGAAGAAGTACCAAGACTACTGCAAATCCAATGAAGATATTTTCGGTATGATACAAGGGGAAGATGAAAGCTTGGAGGACTATGTAGAGAGATTTCAATATAACCTTCAAAAATCAAAGCATAAGCATTTGGAAAAAGAGATCTTGAAAACACTCCTTCTTAAAGGAATCAAAGATGAATTTTTAGAACTCTTAAATCTGATAGGAAAAGGTGATGTTTTTCAGTTATCATATAATGATGTTTGTGAATTGTGCATAAGGTATTCAAGAGGAATTTCCAAGGCTGGTAAGAATTCTAGAGAAGTTTCTTCTTTCTTTTCCAAATTTACTACAAGAACAAGAGACATAAGAGCTAAAATCAATGTTTTATTTGAAAATTTTAAATATGATTTCATTAGCTCTCTAAATTCACAATTGAATGTTTTGCAGGTTCAGAAAAATCAAGAATTTGATGAAGTGTTTTGCCCTCATTACCGAAAGGAGCATCCCATAAATAGTTGTTCTTCCTTATCTAGGATGGAAGTAGCATATCAAAGAGATGGGGAAGCTGCAACAAGGTCAAAACCATGGAAATCGTGGCCTACAGGTATGGTTCAAAACACTTCCTCTCCATTCTCTTACTTGCATAATCCATTATAGAATACTCATATGTTAGGGCAGCCATGCCAATCTCAATATAACTACCACCAATCTTGTTTACAAGTTTGGCATGGTTCATCTTATGATTGCATGACTACTCTCCCTCATCTTGTAGCACAAACACATCTTCCAGCTCTTCCACAACATCTTGCTTGCCTATCAAAATCATCCATTCAACCCAATCAACTACATCATCAAAATGCTCCATTCCCTACACAATTTCCTGCTCAACTCATTCCACACCCTCACCATAATAAACTAGTACAACATGCTTACAGTGTTGAACTGAAAAATTTACCCACCCTTCCCACCCATTCTATCTCATATGCACCATTGGAGAAAACTTATACTGAGATTCAGAATGTATCAAATCCAAAAATTGTAGAGGTTATGAAAGAAAATGAGGTTTCTTCTAGCCTGCATCAACAAGCCGTTTTAAACACTCAAGAACTTCATGATATGATGGCTATGGGAAATCAAGAAAGTAAAGGATATATTGAAGATTGGTTTCACTCCATCATTTTTTTGCAACATCACTCCATACTTCAACAATTTTTGGCACCATCTTTTCAAGGGAAGTTGGCTTCTCATACCTTAATTTTTATTAACATGCATTTTTCAAATTTGGGTATGTACATGATTGAAGCCTTATTTCGAAAATGGTTACAATGGAAATACTCTTATATGTAATCATATTCATTTTCCAAATCAGAGTAGGCTAGTGAAAAATAAAATAAATAAGGAAATAAAATAAACACATTTTTATTTTATTTTATTTTTGTAAAAATTGTTGTTTTTGTTGCAACACGCTATGGAAATCAACATCGATGATAAATATTTTAATTTATTTGTGTATGTAGATGTATTATATTGAAAATAACAATTCTACAAACAATTATCTTCATTTTTGTCACCAATATGGAAAAATTGCTTGAATATCATATTTTTTGGCTTGCGGGCTTGATGAAATTTTTGAAAATAGAGTTGGGAAAGTCATGTTTTTAGGGACCAAAATTGAATATTTTTAAAACATGATTCTATCCTAATTATCCCTTGATGTCTACTTTTCAACCCAATTTGAATCACTTAATTTGGATTTGAAACAAAAAATTTATAACCAAAAAATTGAGAGGGTGTCTAGTATGCAGCTCAGTATTTTTAAAACCTGTTTTTATGGTATATGTCACTATGAATGTAGTTTAAAACACAATTTGAATCACTCAATTTTGATATCATATGAGGAATTTATGACCAAAATAATGACTGCTTATCATAAATCAGCACTCTTGAAACTCTATTTTCTCGGTTGTTCACTAGCGTATTTGACCCATCAATTATTCTTGTCTTCAAAACCTGTTTCTGTTGGAGATCAATAAATGAATATAATTTAATATCCAATTTTAATTGGTTCAATCCACCATCAAATGAAAAATTTATGCTTGAAATATCAACTGTTGGTCTAAGTTGGAAAATCGAAAATGACTCTATTATGCAGGTTGTTCTAAGCAAATTTAACATACCATTACATGGAATTTTCAAAACCTTTTTCTATTGGAGACATATCTTTGAATTCACTTTCATTTGGCTTTGGAATCACTCAAATCAGATGAAAAAAAAAAGAATTTATAATTGAAACATTGCTGGTTAGTATGATTGGTCATTACTCATCAGCAGGTAATAAATTAATTTTGTCCATGGATTTGTTTTACAGAGTAACTAATTGTTAGTTTTTTTCATATTTCTTGGATTATGGGAGCCCAATCACCTCTCTTTCTCCATGATTTAATATCTTATTGTAGGTAGACACTCGTTTTTTGCAGATCTTAGGAGAACAAAGAAAGTCAATTTATGGATGAGCGATTCTTGAAAGAAATTTTAGTGAAACAAGGGCATTTCATCCAGTTCATTACCTAACAGATTCATAACAGAAGAAATGAAGAATGGGTTTCCATTTGAAGATTCATGTCACTACTTCCAAAACATTTTTCAAAAAGATCATTTTTTTCCATTGACAGATTGATATTCCCTTAGAAAATAAAATCATAGCTGTTGTAACTTAATAAAGTGTTGTTTCTTTTTTGAATTCTTTTATGTTTTTGTGTTTCATGTGTTGATCCCTTCAAATTGTAGTTTCCGCTCCATTGGAAATTAAACAATAAGGACCCCACCATGCAAGTTTCAGAAGGCAATTCTTCAGCAGCACCAATTCTATAAAAAATTACTTTTTCTTGAAACTTGTACATAAATTTTCCTTTCTAGTTGATTGGATTTGCTTGACAATGGATTGTACATTAGTTTTGTTCTTTCCTCTATTTTTTTTCCTTCGCTGTTACCTACATCAATTTTTGCGTGCATTTTCTTTGTTGTTCCCTATATGGAACAACACTTTTTTGTGTGCCTTTATTTTTCATGTTGTTCTTCTTATGGAACAACTGTTGTTCCTCTTAAGGAACAACTGTTGTTCCTCTTAAGGAACAACAGTTGTCCCTCTTAAGGAACAACAATCTTGCATGCTTATATTTGTTTGATGTTCCTCTTAAGGAACAATAGCCGTTCCTCTTAAGAAGCAACGTGTTTGTGTGTTTCTTTTTGTTGTTCCTTTCAAAAGGAACAACATTTCCGTTGATTATTTTTGTTGTTCCTTTAAAAAGGAACAACACTTTTGCCACGTGTTTTTGTTGTTCCTTTCCAAAAGAACAACAATTTTTGCTACCTATTTTTGTTGTTTCTTTCTAAAGGAACAACATTTTTCCCTCTTGTTTTTGTTGTTCCTTTCAAAAGGAACAACATGTTTTTTTGTGGATTGTGTTTTGTTGTCCCTTTTCAAAGGAACAACATTTCCGGGGATTGTTTTTGATGTTCCTTTCAAAATGAACAACATTTTATTTCCGATTTTTTCTGTTGTTCTTTTCAAAAGGAACATCATTTTCATAGATTGTTTTTGCTATTTTTCTTAAGGAACAACAACTGTTCCATCTAAGGAACAACACTTTTTGAGTGCATTTTTCTTGTTTTAGAACAACATTTTGAGGCTTTTTGTGAATTCTTCATGAATATTTTAAAGGAAAATACACAATTTATGCAAGGACACAAAAATTAGAGGTTATTGGAATCAGCAAATCAAGAGAAATTGTTTTGTAGTGATAAGAAAAGGAAAGGACACAACCATCTATATCACTTTGCTGTCTTTATTTTCACTAAAATTAATATGATCGGTTATCTTTATCATGTTGGTTCTTCCCTAAATCTTCATAACTCTCTTTGATTTTTATTTATTGAATAAGAATAAGGGCATACTTTCTCTATTGAGATGTTCAGACTTCTTCCACCATCCCTACTCTTAAGGAGTGTTGAGTCATCCTCTATACATAAATAGGGAAGTGCTACATGAAAAAAAATAAAAAAAATCTCTATATGATTACTAACAATTCTATGATATGGTAGATGGAGGATAGGGGGTCTCATCAAGAGCCAGCCTACCATGATCATAAGGGAGCAGTGAAGTGGAATTCCCATTATGGCCACCACACCAGGGATATGATCCAATGGACAACTCAGAAAAATAAAAATTCCTTGGAACAGGAGGTCTCATCACGAATCGGCCTGCCCACCTTTCACTCCTTCTTGGTGAATGACATTGTGATTCATCTGGTTCCCAAGCCAGCACAGTGGCCTCCATCATGACATCACACAGCACTTCCCTAGGCATAAATAAAGGATAATGGTTCCAAGGGTGAGAAAGCAACTTTTTCAAGGTTATAGACACCTGTGGGCAACAGAGCTCTGCTGATGGTATTGGAGTCATATTTTTTACAAATCAATAGTAATGATAAACCCTTTTCTTATATCTTTATCTAATATCAAATGAGAGTATGCTCCTAAACCCTTTGTTCGGAACCTCTTATGCATGAAATTTATTTATAAATCAATCATAATGGTTTATGTGGATAATGACCGCATAAGTACTTTTTTCACATCAGCTGTCCTTTTCCCTTATTTTCGAATCATTACATAAACATTTCCATATCTACTCACGATTTCAAAATATGCATTGATTTCAGTAATGCGATAATTTGTTGATCATATCATAAGTATGTATGTCTTTCCATGTTGTACAATTATTGTGCAGTACGCTGCTCTTTTATTTTCCGGTCGAGAGTGACCTATCATCTTTCAGGGGGGGGCACAAATGCCTTTTAAATATGCCTGCATGTGGGTCAAATCCCAATATTCATACTACATTTCTATAGAAGTTTTTCTGATTGAAATTTTGGCATACATCTTATCTATTGATTTTCAAAATTAACACTGTAGATTCAAGAAAATTGCATGCCAAATCGTGATTTGTTTATAGGAAACAACAATTATGGGGGCGAATTCTATTCGCAGCATGACCACATTATTGCAACTAACAGCAAAGGCTCGCGCAACTCGCAAACGCGCACAATTCTTCAGACATGATGTGCTTATATGGCTTCCACCTTTTGCATCACTTTCAGTACCCTCTCAACCTACATTAGCTTCAACAAAGGCCAGTCCCTACATGTCATTCCACATTTTTTTCGGAGGTAACACTTGAGGTAAAATAACATAATTTTCTGATTTATTATGAATTTAGGAGAATTTCATGAAAATCCATTGAGCATTATTTATCATCATTCATTCCACATCTTTACCACTTCCCATTTTTTAGAGACATCCCATCTTTCAGTTTGGGGGAGTGTTGATTTCCTTCATTTCTTTCTTTTGACCATGTCAGTAATATTCTTTATCATCCATTGATATTCTTATTCATTCTCAACACCTCCCTTATTCCATGTTGTTTTACACCAAGCATAGATTTCAATAGATTGTAGCAACCACCTCTCTTTGTTTTCTAGCATTGCATGAGGACATGCTAATTCTTCAGTTTGGGGGAGGAATTGCTACACATGATGGATGTTTTCTACTTTCTTTCTCATTTAAGGCATACAATTTCATTTTTATACAGTGCAGAAATTGATTTTCATATATCTTTAAAACTATGAACTGAATTCTTGTGATTTCTGGATAACAAAGAGGTATCATTAAAATACACAAACCCAGATAATTTCACGCTAAATTAGTTCATAAAATTTCGAAAATTATGCACTATCACCTACAACCATTTTGTTTATATCTCATGATCTGTGCATCAAAACGATCTGATTTTTGAGAAAATGGTTAATGAAGTTTATTGTTACTTATATCACATTTTTCTGCAACTTCATACACATATAGTTGAATGTCAACTGTAAAAATTGTTATGCCTTCATCAAAATTGCTAAAATTGAATATTCATTATTTGAGGAAAAAAATCATTTGTTCCATCCATTTCATGAGTTGGGATGAACAACTTTTTTTTGCTTTGTTAACACATGGGTTTTTTCTTTGGGTTGCATGAGGACATGCAATATATTCAGTTCTCGGTGTTGCATGAGGACATGCAATATATTCCTGGGCTTTGGGGGTATGTTGGGCCGCTAGTTTGTCATTATTATTACCACTTTAATACCTATTTCATCCATTTCACCATTCTTTATCACGCTATTTAATATGGTTTATCATATAATTCCATCTTATAACTATTTATGTTCTTATGGATAAATATTATTTCCTCCTTTATTTTTAATAAATTGATGATTACTATGCATGATTTTATCAATGATGGTTTATTAATATATTTTGTAACATAACTCACCATTTTAGCCTCCAAGATATTTGCCGATTGCGTATTTGACCTCTAGCTCATCATTAAATATTCAACTCGAAATTCACCTGAATAAGAAGTGATAGTTTTGCGTTGACATTAGGCAAATGGAGATGAATCGTGAAATCAAACATGGGTTTTGGTCCGGTATAGCATTTTTATTTAACTTTATTAAAGAATGGTTTGCCCAAATTCGGTCCGCATTAATAGAAATAGAAATTTCTCTGAAGATGATTTTCCTAGATTCACTGTTGTGGCCATTTTCCAAATTATCTCAGTTGCAAATCCAAATTCGACTTGTTCCTATTGAATGATTGATGGAAACATATTTTCTTGCTGATCAATTGGTTGAAGACAATCTGAATTTGTTATGAGAATCATTTTGTAATCATCTCTATTGTAACTTCTCTCTACGCTATGTGTATTTAAATGAGAAACAGAGATAAAAGAAGGGGAGAGTATTGGGAGATTTCATTTTGTAATTTTTAGAAATTTTCATCAACTCTTGATAATTAAAACAAAGTATGATTGCTTGTAAACTCTGCTACATATGATTAATACATAAATTCGATTGTTGTTCCATTATTTGATACTGGAGTAGTTTGGCAGTGCTCCACTAGCGGAAAAGGGCCCGGCCCTGGTGGATCCACTTTCGATCTTTATTATTATCTTTCGATTATAGTTGTGTGACGGTTTGCATTTATTTTCATTACAGTTTCAAGTTTAATAGTTTACTATTTTATTGCTTTACAATCTTGGTGTGTTGCATTGTTGAATTGCATTACCGTTCCTTTCCAATTTAACAATAATCTTGATCCCTGTATAACTTATCTTGTTATGCTTTAACATAGCTTCATTGTTCAGCATTTGCTGTTCCATTCGAGTTTTTTTTCCATTCCATTTTTTGTTCCGTTCTGGTTGTTGTTCATTTCAGATTTTTGTTCAATGTAATTTTCTATTCAAATCCATTAGATAGAGTTTGTTGTTCAATAGAATTTTTTGTTCAATTCCATTAGATAGAGTTTGTTGTTCATTTGTATTGTTGTTCAATTCCAGTAAAATAGATTTGTTGTTCGTTTCAGTTAATTAGTTTATAGTTTATTGCATCCCTGCAAAGAGTTTGGTTTTTATTTTGAGAGCTTGCCTAGTTTATTTCATTAGCAGCATTAGTTATTTAATTTAGTTTCCATTTAATTGCTTTAGTGTGGAGTGTCAGATCATCAATTGTAAAGGACATTGGTTATTTCTACCTACGTTCTCAGATTGATTTTCTTGTTCTTATTTGATTTCAAAGGAAAGAGTTATTACCAGTGCATCCTTGACTGATGATTGCTAAGTGAGTGATTGAATTTTAGAGCATTTAGTTTCATATTGCTGTAATTAGATTTCATTTTCAAGCATCTATTTATTCTTGTATTTAAAAGATCTATACTACATTTTAAAGAAACATTACTCTCTGAGATTATATGTGGACACACTGGGTACACTCTTGAAATAAGAGGACTTTCCCAGGTTCATAATTAATGTGGGATAAATAGGAGTTTTAAAAGGCACCTTTTAGCACCCAAAGAATAGAAGGTGGACAGCGAAATGACCTCATGATCAAAAACAATTGTTCTGAAAATGACTGCCATGGTCAGTGACAATCTCTTTGGGGATACCAAAGCGAGAAATGACTTAGTTGAATAGAAACATGGTTGCTATCTCACCATCATTCGAAAAAGTAGGCATAGCCTCAGCCCGCCTTGTAAAGTAGTCTACTGCTACAATAATGTACTTATGACCCTTAGCCGAAGGCGGGTTACAAGTAATATACACAATACCCCACTTTGTGAAAGGACTGACAGTGACGATAGGAAAGAGCGGAGCTGGATGAGTGTGCATCTTCCGAGTATAGACTTCACAAGGATGACACTTTTTGACCACCTCAACACCATATTTGAAAATCAAGGGCCAAAAGTATCCTGCACGCAAGATTTTTTGGGTTGTAGCAAGCCCATATAAATGACCACCACAAGCTCCACTATGGAAATCATTCAACACAACCTCAAATTCTTCAAGAGTTAAGCAATGTCTAAGGATCGAATCAACCCTGCGACGATATAGAGTGTCATCGATAATTAGATAATTTTTAGCTAAGTGACACAACTTTTGATGCTCATCTTTTGAAAAAGCTAAGGAAAACTTTGCATTCTGGAGATAAACAATGAGATCTCCATACCAAGGATACTGTGAAGAAATCAGGAAAATATGTTCATCAGGGAACGAATCTTCATAAACAATCTCTTCTCCACATGGCAACTTAGAAATTAACTCCGCAAATACCAAAGACTTCTTAGATTTGGCAGATAGGAATTCGAGATCAAAAATCTTGCAAAATGACAATCCATCGATTGTATTTTCCCACAATCACTCACCTACTGAGAACAAATTGAAATGGATTAAGTGTCGCCAAAACATAAGTTTTACGAAGAAGGATATAATGCTTGAGCTGCTGGACAACATGGACAGTTGCCAAAGCTAGTTTCTCAATTAGAGAATACCGGAGTTCAAGACCCACTAAGCCTCGACTAAGGTAGTATAAAATATGCTCACAAAGATCATCATCTTCCTGAACCAGAACCATACCAATGGTAGATTATGCTGCAACGAGATACAAGAGGAAATCTATGCTATAATCATGTGGACTCAATAATGGAGCAGAGGTCAATGCTTTTTTCAAAGCATCGAACAAGCATTGAGAAAAGTTATCCCAAAAAAACAAAACTCCTTTCTTTAACAAACTCATAAATCCCCCTGTAATCTCGGCATAATTCACGATAAATCTTCGTAAGAAATTGGCTTTGCCTTGTAGACTTCGAAGTTGACGGATTGAAGTATGGAGAGGCAACTGAAGTATTGCCTCAACCTTGAAGGGATCTACCTGAATCCCTTCCGTAGACACAATGAATCCAAATAACCAATCGGATATGACAACGAAAACACACTTATTAGGGTTCAACTGAAATTTATAATAATGACACTATTCAAAAACTTGATGAAGGTGTGAAGGATGATCAGTTCTCTTGTGAGGCATAGGACATAGGACATAGCCCGTTGAAAGGTAGCTCCATCATTTTTAAGGAAAAAAGGCATCTTTTTGTAAGAAAAGGTACCCGAGGGGCAAATAAAAGTAGTCTTATGTTGGTCTTCAGGATAGATAGTGATATGGTTATATCCTGAGAAACCATACACAAAGGAGAAAATTTCATTCCCCACACACTCATCGATAATTTGATCCATAAATGGTGTGGGGTAATCATCTTTATGACATGCTTTATTCAAATCCCTGAAATCGATGCAAACTCAAATCGTTCCTTGTTTCTTGTCCACAGGAACTAGATTCAAAACCCACTCAGTTAATGGAATGGGGTATATGAAATTTAGCAGCTTCTTGACCTTGGATTTGATAGCTGCAACCTTCCTTGGGTTGACTGGATGAAGCTTTTGTCAAATAGGCTTAGAATTTTCATAGGTATTGATCTCATGCTAGACAATATATGGATCTACACCAGGCATTTCCTCATAAGACCAAGTAAATACATCTCAAAATTCTTGAAAGAGATCGGTGTAAGTCTGAATATCTTCAGGGGAACATTTAGCTCCAATGAAGACATTCTCAATAATTTTGGGATCTCTGGAGATGTTCACCATGGTAGTAGCAGAAATGTCAACCATGTTCCCTTCAGCAAATACCTTTGCTGGTGCTAAGGGGTTGACTGGGTGAACAGGACCAAAAAAATGAAGGCTAGACAAACTTGTTTAAACTTCTCGCAAGTCCAGTAGAAAACAGGACCGATGATGCAAATCATCCCACGGTCTCTCTACACCAGTAATTTCTTCAAGGATGGGCTCTTCAGATGGAAGAGTGGTATCAAGGAAATCCTGAGCAGAAGACGAACTAAGATTCCAAGACGGAGCCACATCTCCATCCAATTCTTCTGGTGAAAGAGAAACTGGAATGGAGTTTGCAGATTCAACAATAGATTGATAAGAAATATTGACTGCAGACATAGGAAATGCCATTCCACCCACTTGACCTTCTTCTAATGTGAAGGTAGGAGAAGGCAAGGTCCAAGGGTCTGGAAAAAAAATATTTTGAAAGAACTCTCGTCGAGTAGGAACCCTTGAGGATGAGATAGCATGAATATGAACCAAAGGAGGCGTAAGGTCAAAAGTACCCATCAAGGATGTATACATTCCAACCCCCAAATTCTCAGCAGGTTGCTTGGTATCATTCACCAAGGGAACAATCCAGTCAGCAAATGCATTCAGATCTATAGGAGAACAGTCCATCTCATCAACAGTGACAATTCTCCCTTCATGGGAAAAACATAAAATGCGAAATAATGAGGAAGTAATGGAATTCATCTCATAAATCTAGTTTTGCCCCAACATAAGGTTGTAGTCTAGACTTGCATCAACTATCTCAACTTTGATATTGATAGTTTTACCCCCAATATAGATGGGTTAAGCTGGAACAATGCCATGTGGCCTATGAGAATGACCATCAAATGGAGTCAAAAGAGCAGAAGAAGGGACAGCTGAAGGATATCCAATAGCCTTTGAACATGAGATAGACATCGCACATGTGGAAGCACCCTCATCGACTACTGTTCAAAAGATATCGATCTTCCGATATGTAGACTTAATCTGAAAAGCCATATGATGAGGAAGTCTCTTTTTGAAAGTCGACATGTCAAATGTGATCATAAGATCATTTTTTGGATAAACAACCCCAATGGCAGTGAACAATGCACTCTTTTGTGCAGGACACGACTGGAGTACCTCTAACACACACATGGCACAAGGACTTTGAGCCAGATCTTCTACAATCGAGTAGCTTTGGGCAACCTTGGAATTAGGATTGATCGTCGTATGTTTTGTAGACCCTTTCGGCATCTAAGGTATAGGCTCAACTGAAGGCCTCTCGATATGGATCGAATTAGCATTATTAGGAGCACCTTTAGCTTTCGAAGACTCATCTTTGCCATAATCACGAGATATCGTAGTGATATCTACGCGAGCACTCATCATGTATACGTTGGATAAATTTTCCCCTTCCTGGTTGCCCCCAGAGGGAGCTCAAGTATTCGCATTTGCGCCAACAAGCAACTACTTCCCTTAGGGAAAAGGGTTTGTCACAACCTAGGAGCTAGAAGAACGCTGCTAAGCTAACAAGCGCTGAGCATCCAGAATTTTCAGGTAGAGGTGAGTAAGATTGTATCCAATGCATAGCTTGCATGGAAACTTAACCTTCTTTTTATTGTCCCTCTTACTCTCTCCAACATGATCGTTGGATTTGTTCTCATTTCCCTTCCCATCCTTGTCTTTCTTCTTATTATTCCGTCCCTTCTTCTTCCCATCGGATTTTTTATTTGCTTTGGGGTTAGAAGTTTGAACGACATTAATAGTCAAGGGCTGAGAAGGAGTTGACACTAAAGGCGTAGCATGACCAAAAGGAGCATATTGTATAGACAACTGCTGCAATTGATTTAGCAGGTTAGCAGTACCACTATCGATTGCACCGATAAGTCCGTCACCATGAGGACCGGGTTTCATTTTGGCTAAAACTACCTTGGAGTGAGGAGCATCCGGAAATTTTTTATTAAGGACTTTAGACCGAGAATAGATCAGTTCTAGCTGCTGAGACCTAAAAATAACCCGTTCTTCAGAATATACCCCTGAAAGTGATACATCCTTTGAGATTTATGGCTTCAGAGATTTCAAAAACCATTCGAGAAGGAACTCATTTGGAATTTGGGCTTTGATGAGCCTCTTCCTTCTCCTCCATTCCTGAATATGATCAAAAATGTGAGTTGCTTTGTCCTACTGGAAATTGGCCAAGAGATCAGTCCCGACATCATAATGGATATGCAACTGAAAATGGTTAAGAAACATAGTAGCCAACTCACCAAAGGTAGCAAAACCGCCCCCTGTCAGCTCAATGTACCATTTTGCTGCATTCCCAGTTAGTGTTCATTGAAATAACCTCAACCTAATCGAATCGTGGATAAGGGAGTTTGATGAACACTATAAGTGGAAAGTGGTGACATGGTCTGTCGAATCGTCACCAGTTTTCCCTTCAAACTTTGGAATGTCTGAGGGCAGTTTAGTGGGGACCGGAGGCCAACCCGAACTATAACGAATAGGATCATTCGTCAATTTCGATAGATCTGGTAAGTTTAAAGTTGCCAAGAAAGGTAAGCGCAGAGGAGCCTGGGAATTCCATCCACCATAGGAAGGATTCCCAACATTCTGAAAAGAATAGCCTAGATTTTTTGAGGCACCAGGTTGCCAGATATTGTCCGTAGAAAATGCTGAGACATAAGAGAAGCCTTGTGACCCAACATTCGGAGAATGACACCCCTCCATTGTAGGGTTACTATAAACAGGGACATTCCCTCCAATCGAAGTGTTAAAAGAGGAAGAAACCCCTTGGTAAGGGTTATAAGCATTAGATAATGGAGAAAAACCCTGAGAAGCACCTACTGAAGGGAAATGAAAATTCCCTTACTGACCAGAGAAAAACTGAATCCCAGCTCCTAACCCTGTAAAAGCAGGGTTCCATCCTAAAAAATCATTAGAGCTTTGGCCTCCGATGAAAGGATTGAATCCTTTATTTTGAGAGGTGAAAGACAAAGATCATAAGGAAGGGTTCGAATAAGGGATATGCCCACTTCCAAATGGGAACCCCTGAAATGAAGATGATCCACTAGCCATAGAAGGCATAGGCACGAAGACATTTGAAGCAACGGTAAAGGAGACAAAAGGAATTACACTAGGAAACATTCCAAAAGAAAAGGGGCCAGATTGAGAAGCATATGCTTGGGTGCTTCCACTCGTAGACGAAATAGAAGTAGAGCCAAACATAGCAGCACTACAAGTGATTTTCGAAATGGCAATGGTACTTCCTCCTTCGAATGAAAGAGGAGTATGCACACTTGCAGTGCTCATAGCCAAAGTTGTGTTCCCAGTTATGATCATTGAAAGAAAGGGATATGAAGGATAGGGGCTACCCGGTCTCTGAGACTTATGCCCAACGTACAAAAGAACGCTTGGAAAACTGGCAAGAAGAGGAGATGAAGGAGTACCAGGAGGTTGAGGAACCTCTTCTACTTCAACTTCTTCTGCCAGAAACAAGACTCTAGAGATGAGTGGAGTACTCCTCTGTACAATACCACTAGTACTAGGACCACCCACAGAAACAACAACCCCAAACGGAGGATCACTCTCCGTTGCATTCGAAACCACAGGATAAAAATCACCCACTGAATTGCTCCTATGCCTTCTTGAAGAAGGCTCGACACTCGCAGGAGAAAGCCCACAAAGCCTCCTCGATTGACGAGGCGATTGGTCAGCCACTTCATGAAATTAATTAGACTCAAAAAATATAAAAATATAGGCAATCTAGGAGAAAAGAGCACACTCTATAAAAAGTCCCTAAGGTACAATAAATCAAGTAGCCTTCGGGTATTTTCACTCCGGGTTATTAGGACCGGACACCAAAATACAAGAAAGAAAATAAGAGGACATTCCGAAAATAGTCTGGGGTAATTACGCCCCAGGCCTACTAGCGAAGGTAACATAAACAGTTACGTTGACCTCATGACAATAGAATTTTCCGGTGCAAGTACCTGAGCTTCGAAAGGGCACCCTCCAAAAGTAATAATGAAAGTGATGCAACGTTTGCCTCAGGTACCACGGGTATTCCCCCCCGCAGTCACCTATGTTGTCCCTAGGAGAGGTAACTAAGGGCACCAATCCATATCGGCAACTGGGTGGAACAATATTAGGTCAAAATTTAGCAAACAACAGAGGGGGTATATCTCTTCTCTACCTTCAATCTCCCTGGTGCTTAACGCTTTGGAGGTAGAGATTTCCTGGTCCACTTAATGGAATTGGATTTCACTCATTAATCAATTTTCTATGTTTAACAGTTTTGAGCGGCCTTGGAGAGTTAACTCTCCACTCACATATTCCAAGGCCCTATGACCTAGCTAGTTGGTGTATGATTAATGACAATACAAAAAAATTATAGTTCATTTTAATTAGAGTGCTTGATTTTAAATGGTTGTTACTTAAGTCAAAGGTAGATGGTGGTGAAACTGATGGTGTTTTTCGACACAAAGGAAATCAATCAAAACCTACTACATGCAAATGCAATATTTTTTTTTCGATGAAAAGAGATTTCTAAATGGGTTCTACAAATCTAAATAAACAAAAAATTGTTTTTTCTTTTCAGTTATCACTCTTCACATACTTCAGAAAACTATCAAAAAAGACTAAAATGTTTCAGTGCAACTAATGCAAAAATTACCAATGATATGCAAATTCTAGGACCACTCACTAAGGAAGAAAAAAGAGTTTCTATAGTGAATCGGTTCAATCACTTTGAAAGACAAGCAAGGTAAGTCCCAATAAGAAATCCTTTGCATACAAAATGCCGAAACACACTTGATATAAAAGAGAGAAATCTAGAAAAAGACTCCTTCCAAGATCAAGCAAATGAACCAAAAACGATAAACTAAAAAACTGCTTCAAAATAGATGAAAAACAAAAAAAGGAAACCAAATAAAAAGCAACGGAAAACAAAAAATGTTTTTTGGCTTTTCACTTTTAAGGAAAACAAAAAGTTTTCAAAGATACAAGCACAAAACTACTCAAGAACCAAAATCAAGAAAATAAGCCACAAATAGACTTCAAAATGCACAAGCCAACTATGCTACTTTTGTAGCAGGAATCAAACAAGAAATAAGAAGCAATAGACCCAAGAAACTGATTCAAAACAGTAGCACACACTTCCAGCAAACAAAAACTCAAAAAACCAAGCAAAGGTCACTTTAATATTCACTAGAAGGCTAGTCCTGAGAAAACAAGAAAACCAAAGAAGTCGAAGAGGCAAAAACCAAAAGTGAAGCAATGCATAAGGCAAACACGAGCAAACAAGCAGAGGCTCACTGTTTTGAATGGTCATAACAGCCAAGAACTCCAGGAAGAGGTCTTGGTGCTATAGCCGCAATTGAGACTTCAAAAAACACACAAAACCATAAAATGACTAGGTCTTCACAAGAAAAAGAGGAACTGGCATACAACCACAAGAATCATAGTCTAGACACCTAAAAGGTTCCACAGGAGCGGGAAACCACAGAAAGGAAAGAATTACAAGGCCTTAAAATTCAAATTTTCAAAATTTATTGGGCATTGCGGGTTCGCTGTGTGCAACACGCGTGTATACACAAATGTAACCATAGAAATACACGTATACATGGGTTCTTTTGGAGAAAACAAAGGGCATACATGACTGTGTACAGACGAAATAGCGTATATATAATGAAATAAGGAAGAAAAAAAGACTCAGGCCTTATCAGAAGATTATGGCTTTTTCCTGGTTGGGGAAAATACCTACTAGACTGAAAATGTGATTAAACTGTCAGGGAACCCACAAGATAGATAAAACAACCCGAACTAGGAATTACACAAATGTAATCCGCAGTGGAGTCGCTAGTTCTATTACAGGCAAAGCTACCCTAAGGTATTGGGTTGAGGGACCTAACAAAGCGGATGGCATGTCATCACAAGAAGGACTCTAATTACCAATTTTTATGCTTTAAACTAGAAAATGAGGATTGTGGACCTTACCCATTTATCCTTCGTTTGAGGTCGATCCCATAGGGTGCAAACGCTCTGCTACTCCTCGTGCCCTAGAACCTGCAAATTAGTCAAGAACAAGCACAAAAACTAGTTGTACAACATATATGTCCTAGATGTTAGCAAATTAGCATACACGATCTCATAGAAATAACATGAAATAAACTATTTAATATTATTAAGCATGTATAAGAGACACATAACACATGAACATCAAGAACAGGATGATACTTCTTTTATTGATAACATGTACATAAAATAGTGGAGAAATCACCTGAGATCTGAACATCAGGAACATGATGGTACTTCTTTTATTGATAACATGTACAGAAAATAATGGAGACTAGAAATCACCTGAGATCTGCCACAACCTTGAGCAAAATCGCCCTTCGAATTTGTCCAACCCTAGCCTCACAAAGCTTCTTCCATAAATGGTGCACAAAGGATGTCACATAGAATGAGGGTGATCATCACAAGGAAACAAGGGTTTCCTGAAACCTGGGAAGTGAAGGAGGTACAAGAGAAATATCAGACTTGATCAGGGCTATAACAGGCTATAATATCAATAATATTCTCTCTCCTCCCTTAGGCCATTCCCTTAAGGTGTATTTACGCTTCCTCAAATTAGTTTTTTTGTTTGTTTGTTTTTTTTTTGGGAACAGTTAGGCCACGAGATGGGGTAGTTAAGTTACATGAAAAACCGTAAACCCCACCTCAATAATAGGGAACTTATATATTTTTAAATATTTTAAATAACATATGCAGGTCAGCTATGGATGGACCCACGTGTGCACGCAGAAAAAACTGGCCAGAGTCATGTATGAATTTTAAAATATTGTTTTTTGAGAAATGTGATCAAGTCTGAATGGAAGGGTCGTCCAAGGCCAATGAATAAGTCATCAAGTATACAGAGGTGATAAATGATGCTATAACATCCGTATTGAAATTTACACTTTTAGCTTCCTCTCTTTTGAGAGGGAATTTTTTTTCATTATGATCATAATTATTACATAATGAGCAAGTCAGATCAAACTTAGCTAAATCATCAAAATAATTGTAAGCTTTTATTTGTCCTTTCTCTTTGGGACCACATAGTTTTTTTGTTTGATATTTAGATCTTGGTGCTTCATTCTTATGAGCCTTGCAATTCTTAGCTTGATGACCAAAGTTTTTACAATAGTAACAATACCCAAGAAAGATAGTTTGGTACATGTTGTAATAGCCATAACTTGAATCAACATTCTTCCTTGGAGTTGCTCTTCCTTCATTTCTTGGTTTTGAGATGGGCCTTTGTTCTCAGCGAGATGAATTTTCTTCTTTTGGATGGCAAGAAAGTATGTCGGCATAACTCCTTGCATTATTCTTCGTACTTGATGATTCTCCTTTGAAACCAATCCCAGATTTGTCATATTGAGGTTTTTGAGTATTAATAATGTTATAAAGTGCTTGAGAGCTTTGCCAACTCCTTTTGACTTGCTCTAATTCCTTTCTTAGAGATACTATTTCAGCTTCACATTTTTCACAAATATCTTCCTTCTCTTTTAGCTTATTGTTCAAGAAGTCTTCCCTTCTTTTTGATTCCTCCTTTTCTAGTTTGAAAGAAATGATCTTCTTTCATAACTTTTCATTTTCTTCAATGGAACTTATTAGTAATTTATCCACATTTCCTTCGTCTTCGAGTTTTGAATCATCATCATTTGTGAATGCCATGAATAACTCTTTTTTTCATCCAACATAGTCATTTTCTTCATCTAATTCATCATCACTTCCTTTGTGATGCAGAATATTTCTGGTTGATTTCTTCTTGATGACTACAAATTCATCTTCATCAGACTCATCTTGTTTGGAGAAGAAGTTTTTCTTATTAACCCTTTCTTTTTGTACACCATCCTTTTAGAATCCTCTTCATCATATCATGTTTATGAGGACATTTTGCATCATAGTGACCTATTCTTCCACTGTTGAAACAAATGAGAGGGTACTTATCGTTTAGCTTGGATCCCATCTTTAGTCTTCGTACAAATTGTGCTAATTCAGTTTCAACATCGGAGTCATCACTGCTATTATTTCATCGTTTTCACTTTTTAGATCTTGAGGCTTTGAATGTTGCATCTTTGGAACTCATGATTCCTTTTCTCATCTCATAAGCAATGAGGATTCCATGAAGTTCATCCATTGGGGGAGTATCTAGATCCTTTATTTCCTCTATAGAATTTACTTTGGAGTGAAATCTACTGAGAAGAGATCTTAGGACCTTTTGAACAATCATGTTTTCCTCAACATTTTCTCCCAATCCTTTAAGAGAGTTGACCACTTCAGCTACTCAGAGAATATATGATGCAATATCTTCTTCATCATCCATTTTCATACTTTCAAATTGACATCTATGAGTTTGAATTTTTGCCTTCTTAACTTTGGAGTCCCTGCCATATAAAGCAACCAACTTAGCCCATGTTTCTTTGGTTGTATCACAATCCATCACTTTTGTAAATTTAGAGTAAAAAATTCCACTAATGATGGAATTTAGAGCTTTGGCATTGCAATGTAAGCTTTCCTTTCGTTAGGATCAGTTGGAAGGGTGGAGGGAACTTTGAACCCATTCAAAACCGAGTGCCAAACTTCGAGTCCAAGGAACATTAAATAGTAGGACATCCTATTCTTCCAAAAACAAAATTTTGTTCCATCAAACATAGGAATATTTCTTGTCACGTCTTGATTCTTCATTGTGGATAAGAATCCTTCTTCCAAATGTTAGGTTGATAATGAAGAAGCTGGCTCTGATGCCAATTATTGGAAAGCTGGCTTCGACCCTATCTTTACCAAGGCACCAACCTTGATTTTAGGGGCTCCTACCCCAGGGACACCAATCCCTCTTATCTTCTTTTGATATTTGATTTCAAAGATGCTCCACTCCCCAAAGTTTTCATTGTACTTTGTCCAGATTTTGCACCATCAATTTAGCATTCTGTACCATTAATTATGCACTATGTTGTGTCAACACTTCAATAACTACACCAACACTTCTACACCAACAACTGCACCAACACTTCTACACCAACAACTGCACCACCACTTCTGCACCAACATCTGTATAAAAAATGTGAACAACACAAACAAGTGCTAGAAGGATCTGATTCACTGCAATAAGGGTCCAAGAATTTTATATTTACTTTCACAGGTTTGAGGTAGATATATCCAAGATATATGTATATACTACACAAGTTCGAGGGAGATGTATACCTCACAGATCCAGAGTTGATATGAATTATAGGTTGTTGTATATACTACACAGGTCCGAGAATTGTAAAGAACAACAAATCAAGCTCCACGAAATTCTATGCAGCAAACTTAAACTCCACACAACGTATTCTATGCAACAAATTTATATCCTAGGCATTACGTAACAGATTTGGATATTTCCTTGTCCGAAATCAAAGTTTGAATCCTTCTTCAATTTTCTTGCATTCTCCTTAATAGTTCACGAGTTGTGAACTTGTATTTGTGCTTCTACTTCTTCACTAAACTGATGATTATGAATGAGGTACGAGTTCCTTATATTTATAGTGATTTTACAGTGGATAAATGAAGGGACACATCTCATAGGTAGGTCGACATGAGAGCCCTAGTACATGTCGACTAGAGGACCAGATAAATACCCTTAAATTGAAAAATATATATCTCCCAAACTCTTTGGAATTTCAGGGTGTGTGAGGGCTCATTAGAAAGGATAAATTATGCTCTAGAGGATGGTGAAGGTCTCATAGAGAAATTTTGCCTCTAAGATAGAGAAAAATAATTGTTAATGTGACTGATCATTTATTGGTGTAGAAATGAGGTAGGGTAGAATGTCTTGGCTTCTTTATGGTTTTATTCTTCAATGTTTTCCTTCTTCATCATAAGGTTAGCATGCCATAGTGATATATGTCATCATGTAGTCTTCCATCATCCATATTACCAAAGGACATCATCTAGTCCTTCACCAAGTATGGTCATCCATCATTATTCATCAAGGTACACTGACACTTATTTATCATCATCTAGCATCCTATTGCCATATGAAATCAATGACAACCTAGATTAACACAACTTACCAATCTTCAAAGTTGGTGGTGGTGGTGTGTGTGAAAATCCACGACAACAATAAACTAGAAACTATTCTTCTAACTGATGCAGTTTATTTATCTTTTGTTAATTAATTAGCGACAAATAATGAATAGGTCACTACTGCAATACTCATAATTAAAAATAAATGTTTCGGAAAATAAATAAGGAACTAAGAAATAATTCACACACATAAAATGACATCGAATTTTGGACTAATACCCTCAAAAAAACCCTGATGGGAAAACAGGTGCAACAGATGAGGGTTTATATTCTATTATCTTCATCAAATTAGAGAGTACATAAATCTGCTTGCTAGAACACTGGCCAAGCTTTATAAAATTTACTCCACCACTCTAACTGGCAGATCGTCCTGGAAAACCTATGTTTCCCTTTCAAAATCAAACTCGACCTCTTCTAGTAAATGCGTTCAAAAAGTTCTCTCTCCAGGAAATACACACTTGCAAGAAATTAAGAACTGTTAATCCTACACTCCTCTTAGTGATCCTACACTCTCCCTAAGAAAATCACTCTATACTTCGGATATGATCCCAACAACTAGAAAAGTGATATGTTTCAAAAAAATGTGCAATGAAGAAACTCGCACAACCTTCTTGCAGGTAAACTCGTCCTCTGCAAATTTATGTGGAAATATCCCCTAGAAACCTTTCTTTCCAATCTCTGGTGATCCTCTCAATGATGCTCTTCTAGCTCAAACTCTCCCTGCACTGAATGTTGTGCACTAGAAAATTCGCAATGCCCTCTTTCTCATTCGATATGTATTCTCCAAGTCCCATCGACTTGCTCTTGTAATTCTCTTGTTGGAGCACCAACAACCAAGATCTAATCATTATCCATGGCTCAAATTATCTTAGACTTGATCCATATCACTTTTTGAAGTCTCGAGAGCATAAGTTGATTTCCTTTATTAATATCCTTTAATTAATAAGTTTTCCTAAGGTAGACTTAGGAAAATTTAATTATCCGATTAATTAATTTAATTAAGGTGTTTCAGATCTATATCTCACGAAACCATTTATAGGTATTGGAGATCTCATGTTCCTTAGCCTCTGTGACACCTTGGGGACTATAAAAATTGTTTGATGTTACCACATCCATAAAAAAAAACTAACACTCCCTCTTAGCGATGAAGGTGTTCTCTCTAGCAATCCTATAGATGGACTGTCCACGTTGCTAATGTATGACATCTGAGATACAACTAGTTCTCACTTCCCACCAAGTACTGCACATACTCTGATCCACCTCACACTACTCCTGCCTCTGCTTTACTCCTATTCCTGCACTATTATTGAAACTACTATAATAATGAGTCTGATCTGCTCAGAACCTTAATCACTAAGCTTCCATAGGGCTACCCACTCTAAATCCAGACTCCCTTTTAGTCTCAATCTCCCAATGGGAAATAACTCTAGCTGTGTGAAAATTTCATTTATCACAACAATTGTAAATTATTTTTCTAATTGTTAATTTATTTAAAAATTTATTTGTTGTCTACAATGAAAAATACTTGAATAAATCACACTGTGATTTTCATAAATAAATACCACGAAGAAAAATTAATGCGGGAAACTGAGAAAATTCTAGCACACACACATAAAAAATTACATAGTTATTTTTGGACAAGTGTCACCAAAAAAACCCAACTTGGGAAAACCAGTGCAGTAACTGAGGGTTTTATTATTATGCATCAGTGAAATATGAGTACGATCTATGGATTCCCAATTTGAAATCCAAACAACATGTTAATCTGGAAAAAATTATTTAAGGGAGTTTCCCTTCCTCCACAAGAAACCCTGACACAAATCTACCTCAGAAAACTCATCCTCTTGCACCCTCTGCGCCAACTTCTATGCAATGCTTATGCATACCCTTGGAAGTCTAGCCCAAAACTACCTACGATTAAGTCGTTCTGCCTATATCTACTGATGAAATTGATTCTCCGTCCCTATGGAAGACTTTCCCGACCTCTAGAAGCTTAATCAAATTTTCCTCCGGCCAAATCGAATTTCTATCATGAAGCAACTGCACAGTCCTTTAGGTTGCCTCACCAGAAATAACTCGACCTCTTGCTGTTGCCTCTCCAAATATTGGAAAATTCCTTTGGGTCACTATCCCTTCCCCTCACTGACTCTGCTTCCTCACTAAAGCTCGAACATTCCGACAACTGATTGTTGGTACTCTGGAAAATCAAATTCTCCAAGTGTTTCTTGTGTATAATCCAAGTTCCCATCGACTTCTTCTTATAATCCTCTTTTGAAGGACCAACAAACAAGATTAAAACTTAATCAAGGGTTAGGATCATCTCAGAGTTGACCAGTGGGATTTTTTCGAGAATTCTCACCTTGGCTTAATTAATTCTAATTAATTAACCAATTTTCCTAAGTTTAGACTTATGAAACATTAAAAAATAGGTTAATAATCTAATTAAGTCATCTCTAGGTGGAATTTCTAGAAACAATTTATGGGTTATGGATATCTCATGTATTCTAGTCTCTCCAAAACGTTTTGTGAGTAGAACACATCCGATGCTAGAAAAACTAACACTCCCTCTTAGCGAGGAATGTGTTCTAGTGCTACACAACCTGCTACAAGACTTTGTCAAGGTATCATCCTCTATCACACTGCTGATATTTGGCCATATTACCCAACAACCATTGTGCAAATCTAATGTTTCATCTGTGTTGTTGCTTCCAACTCTGCATTTGCACTGCAACTCCCTCTCATTTTTTGTTGCTGCAACTAAAACATCAACAACTGAGAAGCATCCAAAATACTGAATCAATTGTGTTTAGTATGATGCATATGTATCCTGAGTCCTGACTGCTACTAGATTTCACACTATCACTGAAGAATCTATGTTGTTGCTGACTCTACACTGCTTCCAACTCTACACTGCGCTCCCCAACACCTGACTAACAGTAGTCTGCAATTGTCACTCTGGTTAGACATCAACTGCCACTGATCCATTATGTTATTGAACACTGTGGGCCCCCATAGCCAGGTAATGATCCATGAGGAGGACACCTCAATGGACATTGCCCATCTGGCACACTGGAGTCTCATACTCCACCTAGATCTGGTGTCCCACTTTCTCCGTTTGAGCCTAGTCCTTGGATGGGGCCCATCCTTTCTTTGCAACTCGCAAATCCTCTGACACTCATTTATGGAAACTGGAAGTTGAACTGTTGCTTAGATCTGCATTCTGGCTAATTGGCACAACCTCCTCTAGAAATATCGTATGGTCATCCCTGCAAGGCTGCAAAGTCTGTGAAACTCAAAACTGGAGAAACTAAACTAAAAAATATCCCTCTTTCCCACTTCTCGGATGTTGTATCTGCTACTCGCACTCCCTTCTAGAGTGATAAGATATGCTCACAACTACTGCCAATCTGCAACTGGAAAATTAGATCTCTAAAAATTGATATCCCCTGAGAGGAATTTTCCCTTTGTGTGTGCAATTTCTCTTCCACCCGATGCTAATTTTGCTGCTGCAAAACCCTTAGTATCCAACTAGAAATATGCTCAATTAAAATCTGAGCTGTCGTTGCTCCCTCTGACTGTTGGAATCACTATCCCAGGAAACTCGACTTTTCTGCCAACCTGCAACTGAATATTGAACCATTTCCCTAGTAATTCGGTCTGCATGTCTGGGTACTGCGCAACACTAGATAATTTTGGCCTGATGTTCTCTTTGAACAATGAAATTCTCTCCTCCGCTTCTAAGCTTTCTGGATGATCACTTACACTCTGATACCATGTGAAAATTCCATCTATCACAACAACTGGAAATTAATTTTCTAATTGTTAATTTATTTAAAAAGTTAATTTTGTTTTACTACGACAAATATCAAATAACTCACACTATGGTTTTCATAAATAAATATCGCGGAAGAAAAAAATAGCATTGGAAACTGAGAAAATTCTAGCACACACACATAAAAATTGACAGTTATTTTTGGACAAGTGTCCCTAGAAAAACCCAACTTGGGAAAACTGGTGCAACAATTGAGGGTTTTATTATTATGTAGTAGTGAAATATGAGTACAATCTATGGATTCGCAATTGAAAATCAAAATATAAAGTAAATTTGGCCAAAATTATTTAAGGGAATTTCTCTTCCTCCACAAACAACCTTGACACAACTCTACCTCAGAAAACTCGTCCTCCTGGACCCTCTACGTTAGCTTCTCCATAGTGCTTGTGCATACCCTTGGATGTCTAGCTTGAAACTGCCTCTAATCAAGTCATTCTGCTTGTCTCTACTAAGGAAACTATTTCTTTGACCCTATTGTAGTCTTTCCCAGTCTCTGGAAGCTAAATCGAATTTTCCTCCAGACAAATCGAATTTCTATTCTGAAGCAACTACACAGTCCTCTATGCTGCCTCATTGGGAATAACTCAACCCTCTTGTTGCTGCCTCTTCGGATTCGGAAAACTTCCTCCAGATCATTGTCCCTACTCCTCACTGAATCTTCTTCCTCAATGAAGCTTGAACTCTCCGATAACTGACTGCAACTACTATGGAAAATTGATTTCTCTAAGTGACTCTTGTGTATTCTCCAAGCGCCCGTCAAATTCTACTTATAATCCTTTGTTGGAGCACCAATGACCAAGATTAAAACTTAATAAAGGGATAGGATCATCTCGGAGTCGATCTGTGTGACTTTCTAGAGAATTTTCACCTTGACTTAATTAATTCTCATTATTTAACCAATTTTCCTAAGTTTAGACTTAGGAAACATTAAAAATAGGTTAATAATCTAATTAAGTCTTCTCTAGGTGGAATTTCCAAAAATGATTTCTGTGTTATGGAGATCTCATGTATTCCAGCCTCTCCACCATGTTTCGTGACTAGAACACATCTAATGCTACAAAAACTCACATGATGGAACTGCATTTTCACCTTGCGATTAAGAAATTCACATTTTTTGTACCACTGCAACTAGCTTTGCACTATCTCTCAAGAACTGACTGCAACTAGTTCTGCTAACACTGACCCTGCTACTATGATACTATGGCCCATGTAGTAAAGGTGATGATCCATGTGAATAACAAATGTATCTGATCTAGACTTCTTGCTACTCACCTATTGACCCTGTCCAGTTCTTGGCACACTAAGGTATCAAGATCCACCTCGACCTGGAGGTATTTTTATTATCAATGAAAACTCCTCCAATCTGGAATTCAACTCATCGATCTCTGCCAAAACTGCTATCTTCTCCTACTTCTTCTCCTTCTTTATTTAACGACATAAGGATACATAGTGACCAAATTCACCACACTTGAAGCACTTGACCTTTGAAAGGTCTTTCTTCTTCTTCTCTCCTCCCATTGAGCCTTGTCCCCGACTGGGACCTTTCTTCACCTTTCCTTTACTTGCAAGGGCTATGTTCTCCTCATCCTCCTACTCCTTTGGTCCATTTTCGTTGCCAATGATAGTGAATGTTGCAAGACTGAGCATAAGCTCCTACTAACTGAAGTCACTCCACAGAAAATCCCGTCTAGGTAGCATATCACGCCCAGAAATAACTTGGAAGAAAGTATGCCACTCCTTGGTGAAACCATTGAGAGCTATCTACACCAGCTCACTTTCGTCAGGTTTCTCTCCTACTACCACAAGTTCATCTCTGTCTATCTATATTCTACTAAGATAAGGTGTAACTCCTTCTCCCTTGTGCATTTTGTTGGTCCTCATATTCTCCTTGAGAATCATTTTATGATTCTCTGATGAATTCTCATACAATTTTATGATGGCATACCAAATTTCCTTAGCCATATTTTTGTCTGCAATATGTGGGACTATGTGATCTCGAACCCCATCTAGGACCATCCTCTTAGCTTTGGCCATTTCTTTCTTGAAGGTAGCCAACTGTTGTGGATCTATTGGCTCTGCCATGCCATTTGTCACAAATTCCTTCAAACCATGCTCATCTAACAAGAATTGCATGTTGGCCTTCCATATGCCAAATTTATAGGTTTCTTCAAGTCTGTCTTGATCCCTGAGACCAGCTGTGGCCATATCTGTGAAACTAAAATATGTTGGAGGTCAATAAAAGAGAACTCCCTTTTCTCTTTCCAGCAACTAGATCTGACTTCTTCTTCTATCGCACTCCTCTTGGAATTCATAGATATAACCTCTGCAAACTCATACAGCCCCAAACCTGACTATAGGTGAGACGTCTATCATCCCTCTGCATATGGAAGAAATTCACTTTGCCTTCTAGAAACTAATCTGGCCTCCGAAAACTAATTAAACCCTCTTTTGGCAACTCGTACTGCAGAATTCAACCTCTTGCTGCTGGAATTTCAATCTCCTCTCCCGTAGCTGGAAAACCTAGAAACACTTTGAGAAATTGCTGGAAATAACTCCAGTGTGCTTTCCACTTCCTTCCCTGCACAAATTTGTAACTGTAAAGCCCAGTTGCAAATTTTGGCACCCATATCTACTCTCCGAACTAATGGATTTTCTCACCATATTTTCCTCCCAGTAATACCACTACTTGCAACCACATATGTGAAGCAATTTCAAAATTTTTCTCCACCTTGATTTGGAAATCAATTTTCTGCTCCTCTATAAATTGAACCTGTGGCTTGGCTTGCACAGATATAGATCCTATGTTTCAGATCTCCCTTTAAAACTACACGATCATCTTTCTTCTCCCTTCGAGCCTTATATCTAATCATTTATTGCTCTGATATCATGTGAAAACTCCACAATTGAAATAAACTGGAAACTATTCTTCTCACCGATGTTCTTTATTTTTCTTCTATTAATTAATTAATGACAAATAATGAATAACTCACTACTGCAATCTTCACAATTAAAAATAAATGCCGCGGAAAATAAATCAAGAACTAAGAAATAATGCACACACATAAAGCGAAACTGAAGTTTGGACTAGGGTCCCAAAAAAACCACGAAGGGAAAATTAGTGCAATTGATGAGGGTTTATATTTTATTATCTTCAAAATAATAGAGAGTACATAGATATGGTTGCCAGAACACTGGCAAAGCTTCAGAAAATTTACTCCACCACTCCAACTCGTAGATTGACATGGAAAACCTTAGTTTCCCTTGCAAAATCAAACTCAACCTCTTCCAGTAAATGCGTACAAAAAACACTCTTTTTGGGAAGTACATACTTGCTAGAAACTGAGAATTCCTCATATTGCACTCCTTCTGGTGATCCTGAACTCACACTAAGAAACTCACTCTATCCTCTAGATATGATCCCGACAATTGGAAAAGTGATATGCTTCCCAGATTTGTGCATTGGATAAACTCATACGACCTTCTTGCTGGTGAACTCAGTCTCTGCAAATTTCTATGGAAATATCCCCTGGAAAACCTTCTCTCCAATGTTTGTTGATCCTCTCACTGTTGCTCTGCTAGCTTGAACTCTCCCCTCGCTGAATGTTGCACACTGGGAAATTTGCATTGCCCTCTTGCTCCTTCGATATGTCTTCTCCATGTGAAAATTCCAGGTCCTAGATCTGGACTCTTACTGCAAAAACTGAATTACTTCTCCACTTGTAAAGTACATTAACGAGTTATTTTGCAGATTACTTCTGCAAACATTGAAGGAATTACTGAAGCAACCTTCACTTAATTAATTTAGACGTGGAAATAGGAAACTATGCAAAATAAATAACACACAGGACACCGTTGTTTTTTGACAAATGTCCCCAGAAAAACCCAATGTAGGAAAACCAGTGCAACATATCTGAGGGTTTTATTATTAAGAAAGAATTATATATAATACATCTATGACTATCTCACCAGACAAATCAGTTACAAAGAATACTGACAAAGAAAAATAGTGAGTTTACCTCACTCTACAAGTTCCCGTTGATTCGGTAGCTAAAATGACGAAACCCCAACACCCTCTACACTGCCTCTGCACAGTAGCTGCGTAGGCTTGCATGGGGACTTATGATGGACTATGTCACCCCTTCTATGAGATCTTTCAGCTCTCAAGAAACACGTTCCAACCCTCCCAGCTCAGAATCTTGATTTCCTAGCTGAATTCAGACTAAAACTTGGAAATGTTGTTCTACCTCTGCGTGTGGCCTGTATGGCCCTGTGTCACCCTCTCCGGGCATTGCGTTGCTCCCTTTGCGTCTTTCTCTACCTCTCTGCTGACGATCCTTGGCTTCGAAGAAGATCCTCCTGCCAAAACTACCTCTGCCCCTCAACTGCACTGAAGAATCACTTAGAATTGGTTTTACTCTTGAGCACTGCTCACTTCAGAAAATTCGATCACTTGATCCTTTCGGTGTGTCTTACAAATGACCCTCAAGCCTTCCTTTATAGTCTTCTCATTGAAACTTCAACGATCGAGATTAGATCTCCAATCAACAACTAAGATTATATTTAGACTTGATCTGTTTTTTCTAGAAGTTTCACCCATAGTTTAAATTAATACCCATTAATTATTTTAATTTCCTAAGTTAGACTTAGGGTCCTCATTAAAAATAATTAATTTATCAAATAAAATTGTTTTTGGGTGGATTTTCCAAAAACAATTTATAGCTTATCTGTAATTCATGTGTCTAAGCCTCTCCACAAAACTTGAGACTTAGATCACATCTGATGCTACCTCAAATCAACACTCCCTCTTAGCGAGGAATGTGCTCTAATAGATATGCCCTACTGCACACTGCTATGACTCTGAAGCATCTCCCTCTGCAATGTTGATGTCTGACATGTTTTCCACCAACTATTGCGCTGCTGCTGCAATTTTACTGTTGTTGAGCCTGCCACGATCAACACTACATTTGTACTACAACTCCCTCTCAAATGTTACATCTGCTACTAGAATTGCCACTGCTAACACTACACTGTAACTCACCTGCTGATAGAAGCAACTGAAAAACATCCAAAATTTTTAACAAGTGTTCAAGATGCATCTCGATGCTAAAACTCTGAATGCTGCTAGTCCCACGTTTTCCATTTGAAGCATTGTGGTGTTGTTGCTCTACACTGCGTCCCTATGCGTTGTTGCAACTCTGCTCTGCGCTGCTCAGATTTAGCATTGATAACCACTGCATATGTCATTTCTGCACTCCTCTGCACTGACTGAAAACTCCTCCAACCTGCTACTGCTGATCTTGGGCACTTGTAGCAAGGTCATGATCCAAGACGTGGACTCCTCAAGGATCCTGCCCAACTGAAGTTCTTGTGAACTTACAGCTCAATGTCGCCCCATCTCCCTCTTGGAGATGTGTGAGCACTCATAGCATACTCGTCCTCCTCAAACTTTGCGGTCGTAGCCTTCGGATCGTGCTTCTCGTCCTTGTCCTTTTTCTTCAAAGGATGCTGGGTAGCATAGTGACCAAGTTCACCACACCTGAAGTAGTTAATCTTCGAGGCGTCGTTCTTATGTCCTCGTTGCTCTTTTTTCCCTTTGGATGCGAGGGCTACATTTTCTTCCTCTTCCTGCTTCAACTTCGATCCACTGCCACTACTGTCATCAATTTTACACTTGACCAGGTCCCTCCTTAGCTCTACTTGCTAAAGAGCATCCCACATCTCTTCCCAACCTGGCAAGGTGGCTATGCCCAAGATGCTCTAGACAAACACTTACCATTCTTCAGAGACTGCATTAAGAGCCAGTCTCACCATGGCTGTAGGAGAAGGGGTAGATCCCACTACTGCTAGCTGATCATGGATTTCCTGAAGTTTCGACAGGAAAAAAACAATATGGTCCCCTTTCTGCATCTGCATCATCCTCAATTTCTTCTCTAAGTACATCTTTTGTTGTTCAGAAGAGCCTTCATACAACATTGATAAGGCTTCCAACATCTGCCTGCCTATGTCCTTGCCAGCTATATGGGACACAATATGATTGTTGACTCCATCAAGGAGCAGTCTTTTTGCCTTTGCCATATTAGATGTGTACTTCTTCAGTGGACCTCGATCTGCATGGACAACTACCGTATTCGTCACGAAAAGCTTGAGATCATACTCATCTAGAAGGCATGTGATTCTTGCCTTCTAAATCACGTAGTTGGAGCCTCCCTCCAACCGGTCCTGATCTCTAAGCCCGTGAGCTGCCATGGCCGTCAAGAATGTCTAATCTTCTCCTCTTCTCACCCCCCTGCGCAACACTGGACAAGCTTATGTACTCCTTCTGGAGGTTGTATATCTGCTGCCCAAATCTGCTACTTAGATCTTGGAAAAATGAAATTCCTTGGCTAGGAAATTCCCGAGGAAGAAAATTATCTCACTGTGCTGCTTCTTCCATTTCCGACGACTTTCCGCCCAACAAAAAAAAAAAATTGCCTGCAGAAAACTGCATCCCACTAGCTCTGTGCTGCTCCCTCTGGCTCAACAAAATTTTGATTTGGAAGTCCTTCCTCTCTGTCGACTCACTTAGAAAGAGAATTTCCTGGAAATTTCAACCCTTCTAGCCTGGACAACGCAATCCCTTTGGGGATTCGATTTTTTTTCTTTTTGCAGCTCTTCGACCTCCATCTCAGCATTGGATATGCTCTTCCCGTTCCACAATCAATGCTTTGATACCATGTGAAAATTCCAGGTCCTAGATCTGGAATCCTACTGCAAAAAACTGAATTACTTCTCCTACTTGTACATTACATTAACAAGTTATTTTGCAGATTAATTTTGAAAACATTGAAGCAACTAATGAAGCAGCCTTCACTTAATTAATTTAGATGCAGAAACCAGAAACTGAGCAAAAGAAATAACACACACAGGATACTGTTGTTTTTGGACAAATGTCCCCGGAAAAACCCAATGTGGGAAAACCGATGCAGCAGATCTGAGGGTTTTATTATCAAGAAACAATTATCTCTGAATACATCTATGACTGTATCACTGGAAAAATATTTTACAGAGAATACTAACAGAGAAAAATAGTGAGTTTCCCTCACTCAACAAGTTTCGGTTGATCTGGTAGCTGAAATAACGAAACCCCAGCACCCTCTGCACTGCCTCTGCGCAGTAGTTGCATAGGCCTGAGTGGAGACTTCCGATGGACTACTTCACCCCTTATGTGTGATATTTCATCTCTCAGGAAACTCGATCCAGCCCTCCCGGCTCAAAATCTCGATTTCCCAGCTGAATTCAGACTGAAACTCGGAAATGTTGTGTTGCCTATGTGTGTGGCGTTACAATTTCTAGGTTATCTATAATGCATGTGTCTAAGCCTCTCCACAAAATTTGAGACTTAGAGCACATCTGATGCTACCCCAAATCAACACTCCAAGCCCCATCGAATTGCTCTTATAATTCTCTTGCTAGAGCACCAACAACCAAGATCTAATCATGATCGATGGCTCAGGTTATCTTAGACTCGATCCATGTCACTTTTTGGAAGTCTCTAGATCACAAGTCAATTTCCTTAATTAATATCCTTTAATTAACTAGTTTTCCTAAGTTAGACTTAGGAAAATTTTATTTTATTTTATTTTATTTATTATTTATTATTTATTATTTATTTATTATATTTTATATTATATTTTTTTATTTTTTATTTTTCGGTTAAATAATTTAATTAAGGTGTTTTAGAGCTATATCTCACAAAACCATTTTTGGGTAATGGAGATCTCATGTTCCTTATCCTATCTGACACCTTACAGACTATAACACATGTTTGATGCTACCACATCCATAAAAAAAACTTAACAATGAGCTATGGCATAGGCTCTCTCCCTCTATCCATTCTATGCTTGCACCCCTTTATGTTTTTAGCCCTTCTCCAATAGTTGCACTCTTGGTCAACACCTAGCCTCAAATCCTTATCTTTATCATGACGACTCAATAGGCACACAACCTTAGCTCCCTACCTTTATCATGATGCGTTAATAGGCACACAACCTTAGCTCCAAACCCCTATCATGACACATCAATAGGCAAACAACCTTAACTCTCTACCCTATCATGACACATCAATTGAAACACAGTTATCAAGCTGCAACATACTATGAAGATTGGGGAGGTTCGAGAGCCTGCTTTAGGGTCAAATCCTCTGCTTGCCAGTGTCATGAGAAAATCTCAAAAGGAATTTAACAAGAATTACAAAATGTTGAGCAAGAAATATTTGAGGAAAGAGGATGTCTCTTAGATACAAATATTGTAGCAAAAGTAATAACATGGATTCTAGACATTGGTCACACACGAGAAAGGAAAATTCAATACCTCCACACTATAGATTTATATTGATAAATGAAAACATTGTTGGAAAAAGTGATGTTGGACCACAATGCCTCTAAGGATGAGATTTTTCTCATAATGGATGAGCTTCAACGACAAATGAAGGACTTGGATATAAAAATGGACAGGATTGAGACTCATTTGTCTCCTCCACCAACTCTACGGAACTCAAGCTAGCAAGTTTAAAATCTTATTGAAGTGAGCACATTTGAATCCACTTAATATCTATGTTTTCATCCTACTTTAGTAGTTCTTTTCTTTCATCTCCTCTTTATTACATTGGATATGCTAGTTTGAAGGATGTTTTCAGTTTTGAACACAAACTCCATGAACATTTATATTTAAATTTTGCTTTAAAACTCCCTTAAACAAGAATTTGATTCGTTGACATTGATATTGTTTTCTAAGTGGGAAAGAGAGGTATGTTACAACTATTTAGATTTATAATTTTTGAATCATCAATAATAATAAAAACTATCTTAAAAAAATGAAGAATAATGTTTTAAAAATGAAGAATAATGAAGTTTTTATGGATTATCTTTCATGTATTAAGTTCATATATTAGTAAACTGAAAAATTATAACTTAAAAAATGAAGAATAATGAAGTTTCTATGGATTTTTTTTCATGTATTAAGTTTATATATTAGTAAAATAATAAGTATATCACTATGTAATAGAAAACCTTTATTAACCTCTTATTTAACAAATTTAATATGGTGAAAAAAAATTCTATGAATGTAAAACTAAATTTATGAATGTAAAATACAAATTTAATAGTAAGGGTAGATAAAATATCCAACCTTTATAACTTTTTATATATGATGAAAGGCGAAACTCAAATTTCAACTTAAAAAGAATTAACAAACTTCAAGCTTCAAATTTCTATGAAAAATAGTAAGACACAATTTACATTTTATAAATTTTATGAAAACCAATTTTACACTTTATCAACATTTTATAAATTTTATGGTATGAAAATATCCAATCAGTCATAAAATCTATATATAACAAAACGTAAAATTTCAACACCAATTATCCTTGTGATTTAAATATCTACAACTCGAGAAGTTACAACTTTACATACATTTCCTGATTAAAATACATATTGTCGTTGAAGTACATAAGCATGTAATGAAAAGAAATGATTCGGCAAGATTGAAGGCCATCTCAAACAAGCTAAGAAGATTCACATTTGTGAGGGATTATTTTTCCTTCTTTAAGTTTATTATTAACAAAGATTGAAGCCCTAGGTTCTTAACCCAAACTATGAATTCTATATCCAAATCTTATAAAGAGCATGGATTTTAGTTGAGTTGTTGGTCATTAAGGATACTCCTCAAATGAAAATGAACGTAGTTTCAAGAGTCCCAATGTTTGGTTCGTTGGAATTCCTTTAGCTACCCTTGAAGAACCCCACTGTTAGGTTCCATGGATTTCCTTTAGCTCCCCCTAAAGAACCTCGTTGTTAGGTTCATCGTGTAGGATCAAAATCTTAATAAGATGATATGCAAGCATAACTACACTACCAAAATGGTATGTGAAGTGATTTAGTAAGGTTTTCTATGATCTCATATAACTTTCAAAATAGATTATAAAATGATTTGATAAGATTTGATACATCCCAAATTAAATTTGAATCTTTACATTTGTGCCTTTGCATTTCCTTAGGTTCATGGTGTAGGCTCAAAATTTTAATATGATGATATGCAAACATAATTGCACTACCACAATGGTGTGTGAAGTGATTGGCAATGTTTGCTACCATCTCAAATAACTTTCAAAAAATTGATTATGAAATGATTCGATAAGATTTGGTACCATCCCAAATAGCATTTGAATCTTTACATTTGTGTATTTATATCCTCCTTCATCAAAATAGGGCATGAATTGATTTCACAAGATTTGATACCATCTCTAATAGGGAATTATTTCCAACATTTCCCTTCATCAAAATGAGGGATGAAATGATTTGAAAAGATTTGATACCATCTCAATTTAGCTCTAAATCCTCTAAATGAATTATTTCCCCTTCAATGCGCTTATTGTCAAGCTTAAACTCTATGCATGTTAAGTTCCTAACCCCACCTAAGAATGTTTTCTTTATGCATGTTAAGTTCCTAACCCCACCTAATGATGTTTTCTTTAATTGAGTTGTTGGTAATGGAGTCCAATCTTAAAGTGAAATTCAACATCAATTCCATCTATTTGGAATCCTCTGTTGGGTCTGTACTATATTATTTTCACGACTAGCGTTATTCACTATACGTTATGCTGGGCACACCAAAGGGGTCACAGGGGCTGTCACCTCTGTTGGGTGTGTACTATATTATTTTCACGACTAGCGTTATGCACTGTACGTTACGTTGGGCACACCAAAGGGGTCATAGGGGCGTGTGACAACCCCCCTTATTGGGGGGTTTGTAGGGGGGCGGTAGCCCGCCTGCATGGGGTCCGATAGCCCCCCTACACGGGGTCCAATAGCCCCCCTGCACGGGGTCCAGGGTAGCGCCCATGATTTTTTTTTATGCAGACCCAATAATAGTTGGGTAGACCCAAGGATGGGGTGTGGACCTACCCATGGTTTTTTACATGGGTTTTGCGCATGGTTTTGAGCATGAAGGTTTTCTTCCCATGGTATTTTGTAGATCTGGTCAAGGGCACTACGGTTACGTTCTTATCCAGGGTTAGTGGATTGGGGTGTATGAATGCTTCGACATATATATATGTATCATAACATTGAAAGGAATATAATGAAAAAATCATTCTAGTAGTCTCGATTTTGGGATCTAGGGGAAAATATCTGTGTATATTTGTTTTATGTTCTCACCATTGTATATTTTTTTGTTTTAAGAATTCGTTTGCAGGTAATTTCTCAAGGGCCATTGTAAGGTTCCTTGTATTTCATTTAACTACCTCTAAAAAATGGCTTCTTATATCTCCTTTTAGCTAACTTAAAGAAATGGAAGGTATCCCTAAAATATGGTATGCCAACATCAATTCCATATCTAAAATCCTCAAGAGAGCCCCACTGCTAGAATCTTTATATTTCTTTAGTTGCCCCTAAAAAGTAGGCGAAACCCCTAAAAAATAATAGGTAAAATGGTATGGGCTAAAAGTCTTGATATGATGATATACAAGCACAACCACACCATCAAAATAATGGATGACCATACCATCTTGACAAGTTTGTTCATGTTATATATGACTAGCAGTTTGACCTTTGCCTCTACGTATCCCATGGTTGCACCAAGGTGTTGACAGCCCATGGACATGAACCTTAAGGTAACCAACATTAGTCCTCAGGCTAGTAGGTAAAATATCAAGTGTTGAAGAAAAAACTAAGTATGGCCATACCCTTAGGTAAAATATCAGTGTTGAAGAAAAAATGAAGAATGGCCATACCATCTTGACAAGCTTGTTCATGCTATATATGACTATCAGTTTGACCTTTGCCTCTATGAACCCCATGGCTAAACCCATTTTGAACAACCATGGGGTTCCAACCCCATGGTAATGGAATCTTTAGGTAGCCAACATTAGTCCTAAGGCTAGTGGGTAAAATATCAAGCGTTGAAGAAAAAAATATGTGTACTAAAGTTCTTATGGTAATGGAATCTTTGGGTAGCCAACATTAGTCCTACGGCTAGTGGGTAAAATATCAGGCATTAAGAAAAAATAAGTTTACTAAAGTTCTTAATATGGTCACAAAGAGCCTGGATGCACCAACAAAATATGGGAAGGCTACACCAAAAAAACAAATAACGGACTATATATGTTTCCATAAGTTTGATCCTTAGCTATCTCAAAGGTATTGTAAAATGTATTTAAACTAATGGGAATTAAACCTTAGTATCCTTAGTATCCCATGGATACCTTAATTTGTGGTATGAAAATCCTCACCCGCAGCAGTATTCTTAAACATGTCGGGTAAGGTGAATATGTTTGACTAGAAACTTGTTAGATGAGGTAAAAAACAACAAATATGGAATAGTCCTAGTGTTAGAGAAAACGAGAAGCTACAAGATTTATGAAATTTCTCTTTTTTTTATAATTACTTGTGAATTTGTTGGCATTGTTTTATTATTTTTTTCTTCTTTCATCAATCAATTACCAAATATAAAAACATGAAGATCACAAGAACACAAAGAACACAAAAACTTCACCCTCCAGATGCCAAGTCAAACCCTCTTTTAGCACAACAAATCCATAATCAAGAGACTAACAACAAGAGATGTATCAAGGAAGAACTTCCACAAACTTTAAACTAAAAAAGAAACTCCTTTTGTCATACTTCGTCCCTCCTCTTCATCTCTATGTTTTCTGTGATATTTCAAACCAAAATCATTCAAGTGTGTCGAAATGAGCTCCATCTTCCCTCTATTTATACAGCCCAAAGGGGTGCGAATAGACATGTCCATTGGAACAAGGTCGACTTGGCACCTAGAGGGGGTTTTGACCCAAATTACATATTTAAAATTCTTTTCCCTTTTTCTTTACAATAGGTCTAAATAGAACTTTGATTCTTTGACTAAAAAACCGAGAAGCATGAAGAACATGGTTGTCTAGAAGAATAATACTAATTTTTCCTTTTATTTTCTTTTGCTTTTTACATAAAAATACATGATGGCATAAATTATGAAGACCAAAACTAGTTACATTTTCCAACACCTAGATCCTTAATATGGTGACAGAGTTTTCCAATATTTAAAAAAAAATAACAATTTTATACTTAGATCTATGTTAGAATGGAAAAACAATTCTACTCTTGCAACTGTTACTATGTTAGTTAGTATGTTAGAATGGAACATAAATTCTACTTCTAAAAAATATTGTTTTGAGAAATAAAGAAAGTCTTATTTAATGTAACGTGTTCTACATAAGAATGGGAAAGAAATTTTACTCCTGCAACTGCTACTATAATAGAATCATTATGTAATAACAAGTGGATCTTAAAGAGTTTTGGATAATATTCTTCAACTGCGAGTATGCTAGTATAATAGATTATCATGTAATAGCAAGTGGATCTTGAAAAAGTGTTAGTGGATAATATTCTTGAAAAACATAAGAAAGAAGGTCCTATTTAATCTAATGTGCTCTATGGTAGATTGGATTCTTTTTTACTCCTGTAATGTGCTCTATGTTAGAATGGGAAAGAAATTTTAATTCTGAAATTGTAAGTATAGTAGATCAATATGTAGTAGCATGTGGATCTTGGAAAAAGAGTTATGGATAATATTCTTAAGAAAACATGGAAGGATGTCTTGTTTAATATAATACACTGTTAAAATGGGAAAGGAATTTTACTCCTGCAACTACTGGTGTAGTAGATCATTATATGTAGATCTTGAAAAAGTGTTGCAAATAATATTGTTCAAAAATATAAAGAGAGACTATAATCTAATCATATTGACACTCACATGTACCTCTATTATCTTGCAACCTCTACTAACTTTGGAAAATAATTTAAAAACTGTGACTAGAACATCCATAAATATATTGACAAATTACCTTCTTTATCCATTGTACCAAACCAGACGATCTTATAATGGGAATTCTATAACATGAGTAGACTTAGGTTCTCAATATATACTCTTATAATGGGAATTCTATAACATGGAGTAGAGTTAGGTTCTTAATATACTGAATTCTAATTAAGCGAATTCTATAACATGGAGTAGAGCTAGGTTCTTAATATACTGAATTCTAATTAAGAGAACATGGAGTGTACTCTTAGGTGATCTTATACTGGGAATTTTATAACATGGAGTAGACTTAGGTTCTTAATATGTTCTTAATATATATTAAGAATTTTAATTAAGAGAACATGGAGTGGACTTGGGTTCTCATCACATTGACCATAGATGGACCATCAAATAGAGAAAAACCACATCATAAAGACGAGGAACACATTATATGTTGCCATAATTAGATCCTGCTTAATATAGGTAAATACACATACTTAACATATGAGCTATACAGGTATGAAAGTGTAAATCCAAGGCTTTAGCATAAACACCTTATAAAGAACATAGGTACTGTAATTACCATAGTATTACTAACACATGAGCCTATTGTGTAAAGTAATGGTAATCTCTAACCCATGCTTAGTGATATAGAAAAAGGGCAATCACTATGCTTAACTAGCTTGTTCAAAGTGTATAGATGTTTTAATTAGGTCAAATGCTGTAACATACCTTGTGTAAAGTATTCAGCTGTTTGTATTACTTACACCTCTTTCATATCCATAATAACTAATATGTCATAACCTGCTTGTAATTAGTGAACAACACGTATTGGGTTACTCTGCATCACATAAGCATTTCCCTAAGTAATCATGTATATGCCTACCTTTATGTTGCCATAATTTTTATGCCTACCTTTAGGTGATAAGCATTTCCCTAAGTAATCATGTATATGCCTACCTTTATGTTGCCATAATTTTTATGCCTACCTTTAGGTGATTTGAAGTACTTCAAAATGCATAAAACCCATGAGAATAAAACCCTAAAATCACGTCCCATGAGAATAAAACCCTAAAATCACGTGGGAACCTAAATATGTGGTGTGAAAATCCTCTACCCACCATTATTCTATTCTTCAAACTGTTGAGTAAGGTAAAATGCCCAGCCTAAAACAAAATAAATTGGGTTGTTATTCTATTATTCGAACTGTTGAGTAAGGTAAAATGCCCAGCCAAAAAAAAAAATTGGGTTGTTATTCTATTATTCGAACTGTTGAGTAAGGTAAAATGCCCAGCCAAAAACAAAATAAATTGGGTTGAGCAAGCCCTTAAATATGTCAACTCACCTTATGGCCCATGGTCACAAAGGTGTGAGAAAGCTATGGAAATGGAACCTTATAACCTTAGTTTAAAATGTTTAAACACATGAAACGTTAATATCCACGTCATCTTGGGGATACGTACCACACAGACAAGTCAAATCCACAGCATCTTGATGGAGCATAATATATTGGGTTGGGAAAGCCTTAAATATGTCAACCCACTTTATGGCCCATGGTCACAAAGGTGTGAGAAATCTATGGAAATGAAACCTTAAAACCTTGGTTTAAAATGTTTAAAACAAATGAAACATTAAAAGCCACGCCATCTTGGTGGTTACGTGCCACACAAACAAGTCAAAGACACAGCTTCTTGATGGCACATAATAAATTGGGTTGGGCAAGCCCTTATATATGTCAATCCACTTTATGGCCCATGGTCACAAAGGTGTGAGAAACCTGTGGAAATGAAACCTTAAAACCTTAGTTTAGAATGTTTAAAACAAATGAAACATTGAAAGCCACGCCATCTTGGTGGATACGTGCCACACAGATAAGTCAAGGCCACAACACCTTGATGGCACATGCTATACTGTCAGAAAAAGCCACACCGTCTTGATGGTGCATGCCATACATTGTATTTAAATTTAATCTCTAACTTTAAGTGCTCCCATGGTAACAAACATATACTAAAAAACTAATGCAAATGAAAGCCTAAGCCTCTATGCAAATGAAAGCCTGAGCCTATGGTTAGCAGAAATAAAAGTCCATGAACCGGTTACACCAGCTCATTGTAATAAATTTGATGTCGCTTTGGGTGCCCCCCATGATAGCACCAATATACCGAAAAGCCTATGGAAATGAAAGTCTGTGGCTACACTAAGGTGCCAAAGAGACTGCAGAAATAGAAGTAGATAGATCGGCTACACCCAGGTGCTAAAAAATAAACCTGAAAATGTAAAATCATGTGAAAATGAAACCCAAGTATATGGTGTAAAATCCCTCGGCATTGGTCCAAGTTCGAACACCATCACTCAAGATTTCAAACAAAATTCTCAATTAATACGAATTATTTTCATTCGAACATTCACCTCCATTATACAATACGTGACTAAGTTAAATCATTGCTTTTAAGAGTTGGTGAAAGAAATCAATCCTAACTTGATTAGGATTAGCAAGGGTGGGGACTATGGTAATCAGGGATGAAAAAGTATGCAAACATGATCTTATAGATGATTTGTCTATAATTGAGCTTCATAAACCATATTTGACTCCAGACTAACGATGAAACATAATCATAAGACTAAATTGATAGTAAAGGAAGCATAATAGTAGTAAAATTATTCACTTGAAAATATCAAAATTAAAAGATCATAATCAAACCCACAAAATTGGCCTATGGGATAGAAAGGCTTAGAGCCTATGCAAAATTCCAAGATACAGTGAAAAAGAGGCAAGACGCAAGCTCCATAGTGAAGACCATACAAGTGACTGGCAAATGCAATGGCTATCTTCCTCTATTTAAGAAGAAACCCTCATTCATCTTTGCTACCACTATACATTCTCATCATTATTTTCATTTGCTTCTTGCTGCTTTACGTTGAGTAATGCATGCTTCTTACTTCCCTCCTCATCATTTTCTTTTGCCTCTTGCTGCTTTATGTCGAGTAGTGCATTTTTTTTACTTCCCTCTTGCTGCTTTATGTTGAGTAATGCATGCTTTTTACTTCCCTCTTGCCTAAACAATCTAGCTAGCTTGTTCTTTGCCTTCATATTGCGCTCAGAGTCATTGCTATCAGTCGGCAATCTTGACTTACTTAACATACTGCTGTGTGTTTCGAGTGCCACTTGCAATAGAGTTTTGACCACATTTTGAAATCGGCGTCGAAAAGTCGGCATTCTTGAAAGAGAGGTGGCCATTCCCTGCAGCCTGTTGTTCAGGAAAAATAAAATAATGAAGTTGAAGAGTAAGAGGCCATTGACTTCTGAAGTTAAAAAGAATAGTGAGGTGAAACTATGATATCTCACTTCAAAATAAAATCTCTTGACTATTATCAACATTCAAATTCACTAGAACACAGTATTCTCTTGACTATTATCAACATTCAAATTCACTAGAACACAGTATATTCCAGTAGTTAATTACATCCCAAAAGATCAATTAGTGAATTATGCTTAAAAACATAATGTTAGACTTAGTGGGGAAAATATACTTAATGAACCACAAAAATCTCTTGATTATTATCCACATTCAAATTCACTAGAACACACAGTATATTCCAGTATTTAATTGCATCCCAAAAGATCAAGTAGTGAATTATGCTTAAAAAAATCATCTACGAATGTTAGACTTAGTGGGAAAAATATACTTAATGAACATGGCTGGCTCAGAGGAATATTCTGAACACACAGTATATTCCAGTATTTAATTGCATCCCAAAAGATCAATTAGTGAATTATGCTTAAAAAAATCATCCATGAATGTTAGACTTAGTGGGGAAAATATACTTAATGAACATGGTTGGCACAGCGGAATATTCTGAATATCAGGATTATGAATGTTGAGTGTAAAGAAGATATGATACAATGTGAATATTCTGAATATCAGGATTATGAATGTTGAGTGCAAAGAAGATATGATACAATGTGGTTACAAATGAGAGCCCACTTATATATTGTACCAAGGCAGGTACCTAGAACAACAGAATATATTCTGAATATCAGGATTATAGAAGTATCCATTATAAGAAATATTCATTATAGAACAACAATATATTTATTATATAAATGTTTGAGCGTAAAGAAGATATGATACGGTGTGGTTACTAATGTGAGCCCACTTGTATATCCGGGTAGGTACTCTTCATGAATGGTTATGTTTTTTAAGACATACTTCTTCATTTTTCAATGGGTGATTATTATTTATTATTTAATTAATTATTATTATTTATATTATGATTATTATTATTTATAATATATTCATAATATTATATTTATAATATTTTATGTTGCTTTGTCTGGTAATCTATTTGTATTTTTTTGGTAATCTATTTGTATTTTTTAAAGTTTGTCGGGTTGTCATATTCATTGATATGAGATGATAGAATGCTCTGAGTGATAAACAAAATGGTTGAATTGAAAAAAAGAGATGACCCTCCTAAATCAATCTTCTGTGGAACTTTGATAGCTGGGATAAATTGTTATCGAAAAACTTGATTGTACAAACGTCAGTATTCTTCGAAACATAACTCTGTTGTTTTTGTTCTAAACCATATAGATATGCAGGCTGATTGAAATGTTTGCTCTCGTGATTTGAATGTCGATAAGGAATTCTTGTGATTTGATTTTCTCTTATCATGCATGTGACAATTTCTTGATTTGTTTCAGGTATTGATGTTGTTGAGTTAGTTACAAAATCTTCACATGGAATTTTCATCGTATAAATTGCAACATCTAAATATGTTTTTACTTCAACTAATTCGTCATATTCTTGAGTTGTGATGTTGACTGAATGAGTATTTGTTCTTTTTTCTTCAACTTGGATTGTTATGTCTGAAAACATCGATACTTCTTTCGTAATAAGTTCTAATTTGTTTTTCAATGATTTCTTATCATTTTTAAGTTCTTAATTTGATTGACTAGACTTTGATTATGATTTCTAAGATGCAAGAGTTCTTCAATTTTTAATTCATCAACCTAATATTTTCATTGGTTTGTTGTTCAAGCTTTTCATTTTTTAAATCTTTGATATGTTCTAATAACCTTTGATTGATGGTTTTTAAACGCAAATTTTCTTCTGGTTTCTTTGATAGACTCTGGTTGAGTTTTATATTTTCATTGGTTTGTCGTTCAAGCTTTTCATTTTTTAAATCTTTGATATGTTCTAATAACCTTTGATTAATGGTTTTTAAACCCAAATTTTCTTCTTGTTTGTCTCATAGACTCTGGTTGAGTTTTTTCTCGGCAATTTCCTTTTCTTACTTTAATTTTTGTTTCCTAGCCTTGGACTTCTTGACTTTCTCAAGTAATAGTTTTTCATTATGGTACCTCAATGCAAAATTTCATGGTTGTTTTCTTTTTTGAGATATCTATGTTTCTTTTTGATACCTCAAGAATTTATATGTTTTCTCGACTTTCTCAAGTAAATTTTTACTATGGTCCCTTGGATGCAAAAATTCATGTCCCTTGGATGCAAAAATTCATGGTTGTAAAACATATCTTCAAGATCTCTATGTTTCTTTTTGATACCTCGTTTTTATAGTGAAGACTCGTTGTAAAACATATATTTTTTGATACCTCGTTTTTATAGCGAAGTTTTGCAAGTTCGCATTAGAATCTTTTTATTTGCATTTGTGCATCACCTTGATATTCTTCCATAATAAATATTTGTCCACATATTGCACAACCAGTTCTGTATTTTTACATATGGACGGAAACATAATTTTTTTTTATGTATAGACGAAAACATAAATTTCATTTATAAAAAAGACATCTAGACTCATTTTTCATCCATTCTTCACTTCTTTGTGAGGCTTCACCTTTTTTATTAACTCACCCTTTTATATCTTTATTCTTTTATAAAATTATTTTCTCTTTTATTAAATACTTATAATCCTTTTTATTTCATCCACCTTAATAATGATTATTTTATAGCCCATTTTCTTTTTAAATAATTTTATGTTTTCTTAAATGGCAGTTTTGTTGACGTGACGTCTCATACTGCAACAATGGCAGCAATATGTAAAATTGGGGGGTGCAAGGTAATCTGGGCAATGCAAATTTTAGGTGCTGAGGGATTGTCGATGCCCACCTAATTCCCGTCAGAGATTCGGTAGATGAAATTGAGAGTGAAAGTGTCGGGAGAGCTCGACCAACAACAGGGGTCTGGTTTCATGCTAGATGTGGCCTCTCTGATTGCTCTAATATTTTGATATTACTTTAATATTTTAATTTATTTTTTAAAAATAATATTGTAACATTGTTCATATACAATGTGCAACATGAACAATGTTGCAATATTAAAAATATCTGGAATATAATACAACGAAATGAAGTCCGCTTCCGCTTATATGCCTAGTCTTTTCAACATGACTCTTCAATAACTAATTATTATTTATATTATTTTTATATATTATATTCATAAAAATATAATTTCTATAACTATTAGTTATTTATATTATAATATATAAAAATATAATTTCGGATGTATGAGTGAAGTCCGCTTATGTACCTAGTTTTATATACCTAGTCTTTTCAACATGACTCTTCAATAACTAATTATTATTTATATATTATATTCATAATAATATAATTTCTATAACTATTAGTTATTTATATTATTTTTATATATTATATTTATAAAAATTTAATTTCGGATGTATGCGTGAAGTCCGCTTATATACCTAGTATTTATATTATTTTTATATATTATATTTATAAAAATATAATTTCGGATGTATGCGTGAAGTCCGCTTATATACCTAGTTTTTTCAACATGACTCTTCAATAACTAATTATTATTTATATTATTTTTATATATTATATTCATAATAATATAATTTAAAAAATTAATTTATATGACTATTTTCGAAAAAAATTTATATGACTATTTTCGAAAAAAATTAAACTCTGATCATCATTGTAAGTAGTGTCTTTGATCCCTTCTTGTCTCTTAAACCTATGGTGGAGATCCTCGAAGGTTAAAAAGTATTAGTTTTTATCATTTTTTAATCAAAATCTAAAAGAATTTTGAATCCTATAGTTTGTTTGTGTCATAAAAGTCATTAGGTACATTTTCTTTTAATACGTCTTTTAAAAGCTTCCAGTAGTTAAGGGCATGGGTTTTAACTTGAGAAGCCTTATTCATTCACCATGATTTTTCTATTCAAAGTTATTGACAAAAATAATGACCAAAAATAATGTGAGAGTCATCAAAAATAAAAATAATAATGTTAGAGTCATCAGTTGTATTAGGAATAACACAGGAATAGCTACTCTTTCCTAGAGAGGCAACGATGATTTTCTTCCGAAGTTCTGGTTTTACAAACAACACTGGTTTTACAAACAACACAAGAATCGCTGTTTTTAAAAAAAAATAGCTATTACCAGAAAAATTGGTACAAGGAGACAAAAGAAGCATTACTCAAGTGAAACAAACACTATTCTTTGAATACTGAAGGTCTGCTAAGAATAGTGAAGGTCTGCTAAAATAAGAAGTATTACTCACTTGAAATGTGGTTATTTCTCATTGGAAGATATATTAAAAAAGTTGGTTATTTATTTGCTAAGCTTACTCAAATCTATTGCTACTCATTAAATGGTAAATATATTAAAGTGAAGTACGAGTATCAATTATTAATAGCAATTATTAAAAAATGTGATGGAGTAAAAGGCTCGGTGAAATGAGTTGGCAGCAGATTTAAATCATCATTTTTGTTTTCGTGTCATTCTCTCTCACCGAATTTTTTAGGACATGTAGAGCTCCGTCTCTATTTACTATTGTGATAGCTACAACAAAACGTTTTTGTGATAGCTACAACAAAACGTTTTTATCTTCCAGCAAAACAATTTGTTACCAAGTGCCAGTGGTTAGGGCTTCGTGGAGGGTTGCTGTTTGTCGTTTTACAAATGTGCATTGGTGGTTAGGTTAATTGATAACAAGATGGGCAAGGGTGGTAACGTGAACCATTCAAAGCCGGCTAACACCCGTTTTGTTGACCATCGTGCTAAGCCCCAGTTCAAAGCAGCGTGGTGGTTTTCAGATGAAAATGTGGCAGTGGCTCAGGCATTTGCCGAAACATTCGATGGAGAAAAGGCCAAGTTGAGGTCTCAGACCTTTAGGATCACAGAGACCCAGTTGAGGTCTCAGACCTTTAGGATCACAGAGACCCAAGACATTCGATGGAGAAAATGCCAAGTTGGGGTCTCAAACATTCGGGATCACAGAGACTATCATTGCAAGGGCTACCCAAACATCAACGACAAGTGAGTCCTGACACAAGAATAACAAAACTCTGCGTAAAGCTGATTTGAATATATATTTAAAGCTTGAACATGAACATATTGGTTGGAGCCCTAATATTCATATTTCATATTTTAGACTTAAGTGGCAAGATGTCATTACCATGGTACAACATTACATAACCTGTGGGGATAGGTTTTCCACTGTCCATAAATACCAGATGAGGTTTCTAGCTCACATCTCTGGCTCTAAACCCATGAATCTACTATTTTTCCTTCATAAATATCTGTTGTCAATGTCTCGAAAAATACAGAAAACCCGAAGCTATTCTCTTCATAATCTCTATCACATAGGTTTGATTAAAATACTGGTAGTTTCTCACATAGGTTTGATTATAATACTGGTAGTTTATCATCTAAGAAAGAAAAGAACCACATGGGAAAAGTTTTTAGTAAAAGAGGGATTTAATAGTATTAACTCAAGGAGAAGCGTAGGAAGGCCTAGAACACTAAAGACCCAAGAGTAGCAATCAAGCCCTACACCTTCATTGACTCCTTCACAAGTTGGTCCATCTTCAATACCATCTAGTAAACAGACTAGGAACTTAGCCAGGGATGCTAAAGTTCAAACCACCACTTCTTCACCAATCATCACTCCTATACCAACATTGCAACCAACCAAGGAGGTCCACACTAGAAAATCATCTGAGGAGCCACAGACCTTCAGGTATTTCATGCAGGGGTATGCAATCAAACTCAAACAAAAAGCTACCCTGCCTGACAAAAACACTATGTCTAAGAGCAAGGAAGAGACGTCCTTCTCTTCAAAGAGGAAACATAGGAGAAAAATCATCATGACCGAGGGACCTTCAATAGAAGTCAGCCCTGAAACCTTGACACCAAACCCTGTTATAAAGGCTAGACATGAGATTCAAGAAAACGATGCCACTTCAACACCAGAGGAGCCTACACTTGCACAAGTCTCTTTTCCTCACTCAAAAAGGGGAAAATCAAAGTTTTAGAGACTATTACAGTAGAAGAACCTACCACAACTTAGTTTTACTCATCTATTAATTCTTCAGCGAAAGGGAATAAGAAAGCTATAATCCATTCATATTCATCTTTTGAGGAGGATAGCAGTGAGACATAGTTCAGTGAGCCAGAGTTTGAATGAAAATCAAGTAAAATCATACATGGGAGAAAGAGGCCTTTATACATTCCAAACCCATACATTCAAAGGCCTCACACCAAAACAAAGAACAAGCTCATATTAACAAGCAAACTCATAGCCAACCCTGCTCTGAGGGATGAAATAATAAAAATAGATGAAAGCCCAGAGAATGAACCAAGGAATAAAAAGATTCAACAGAAAAAGCAAGCACAGAAGAGAAAGTCAAACAAAAGGGTAACCAAGGAAGAAGCTATTACGATTTTTGCTTCTATATTAGATCTCTGATGATTGAATATACAGAACCTTGAAAATCTGAAGAAACATGTCATTTTTGGCTTATACACAGTGTTTTCAGATATAGCTACCCTTTTTGGAAAAAGTAGCTATTATTTTCGGATTTTGTATAAGGAGGACAAAAGGCTGCTTTTTGGTTATGTTCTCAAAAGAATGACACTAAATGATGATAAAGCGAATGCAGCCTCAATGATGATGATCTTTTGCCAAGTGTCATCTAGTCAGGGTATCTTCAAGTTGGTTACTCCTTTCAGTTAGCTACTCCTACACTTCTGCAGATAAGAGTCCGGGTGTTCTTTTCAGTTGGCAGATTGCACTTTTTATGGAGGCAGTTTTTCCAAGAAACGAGGAGCACTCAGCCACTTCAAGCTCCATACTATCATGTTCTGTCTTCAGTTGTTTTTTAGTTTACTTTTTATGTTTTAAGATAAGCTCTACTATATGTAGAGGATTGTAATAAAGTCTCTAAAAAACAAAATTCACTTTTTATGGGGCCTTTTTACAGAACTCTTTTTTTGTATATATACTATGTAAGGCAAGGAAGAAAGGGTTCGTTGGTTGTACATTTCATGGCATACTGTGTTGTACCTTTTTGAATACATAATATATTCAAAGGCATTCTTGAGGACTCACAAATTGTATGGTGTGTGTATTGTTTATCTTCTTATGTGTTTCCATCATTTACTGTTTCATTCCAGATTATGATTTACATTGTTCTATCTCATGTTACTATCAATATTGTGAACCTTCATGACATATTAATTTGTTTTTGTAACTCTTGTTATCAAGCATTCCAGATTTAGTATTAACAGAGATAGTTCATAATCGTTCCTTGAGGTTGAATTGAATCCTGTTTCGTATGCTTATAAGTCTTTTGAACTAGCATCCATCATTAATATGTTTTTGTCAGTCTTGATTTATCAAGCATTCCTGATTGATTAGGTCATGTTAGTTGGAAGCATTCTATGTAATGGGATCATTTAAATGTAGAGTGAGATTCTTGTAAGTCTTTTTAAAGCTTTCTTTCACCATTTCAGGTCTAGAATTTGTGTCACCATTTCCTCTTAACAGTGGACCTTTGTTTTACACATCTACTGTTATCTTCCATTTCTAACCATTAAGCTACAAACCTAATCTTGCCACCACATTATGCATTAGTGCCCTCATATGTGTGAGAGATTCTTATTTGTTCAAAACCTCTTTCAGTGTGTGCAATTTCCAACCACTTTCCAAAAACTCAATCAAAACCCTTGAGCTTAAGATGTGTTTGGTCAGGTGCTTGTCACAATCCAAGTGTTGATTCTAGCGCTAACATCTTTTGGTGCATCTATCGGGAGATGAAGATTCTGAACTTAGTTTAAAGGTGAATAAAGACTAGTCACTCTTTCTGATTGTAATTGGTTCAGTTGACGACTCCAAAAAGAGGACAAGGGGTTTCGAGACCGCCTACCACAAGAAGAAGAAATCATAGATCACCTCCTGTGATTCTAGTTTCTAACCCAGAGAAGATCATAAAGGATGCAAGAGGGAAACAGAAATCAACTGTAGCTACATCACATTCAGTGAAAAAGTTGCATTCAAAGTACATTCCAAAAGAAAATGTATCATCATCTGTGTCACAACCTAAAGAAATTTCAGTTTCAAAGCAATCTCCTGAAATATTTCAAGTTGAAACTGCTTCCATAAAAGGAAAAGTAGATGATGTTAGCCTAGATTCAACTGAAAGTATCTCTTAGTCATCACTTGGTAAATCGGAAACAAGTATTATTCCAGTGAAAGAAGATAAATTAGAGGTTTTAGGTGTTAATGAAGAAAACCAAAAATCAGAAACCTTTGTGCTGATAGAATGGGAACTAGAACAAGTGTTGGAAATTGCACCCTTCCTAGATAGTGCTATTTTAACTGAAGAAAACATTAAAACAATTTTGAGTTTTCTTCAAACTCATGCTGAATATCAGTCCTCTTTTAGACCACAAGAGGAGTATTTTCCTTTGTCTCAAAACCCAACTATTGGCTTGTCTTCTTCTCATCAAGGAGGATGTAACCTTCTTGAAAATTTGACCTTTAATCTCTCTGACTTTTTAGCTCAGCAGAACAAAGTTGAAGCTGCCCCAATCCCTCAAGAATCTACATCTGAAACCGATTCTCTTGGAGAGGTTGAAATAAAGCCTTCTGTTGTCCATTTCTTTGAAAATCCATTGTTTTCAGCTCCCAAGCCTGAAAAACCAACCCAAGAATTTCAATCTTCCACAATTCCAAAACAAGTACAAACTCCACAAACTGAAATTTCCAACATTCAAACTTCTACATCAACAAGTTTTCCACTATTTGTACCTTAGCAAGTCATGGCTCATCGTGCTCCTACAAGGATGCAATAGATTGTTGCAGCAAGATATGCACCACTCGCTCTTCCTCAACCTTTGCATCCTCTTCCTCAAGGGGATTATCTGAAATATTTTCCCAAATACATGGGGGAAGGAGAAAGAGTATCTACTGAAGAACACTTAGTTGCCTTTTATAGTTATGATGATAACCAAAACAATGAACATGAAGATGTCTAGTCAAGACTCTTTGTTCAGAGCTTAGATGGAGAAGCTCGTAAGTGGTTCAGAAATTTGCCACCAAATTCAATAACATGAATAGATGCTTTGGAGGAAGTATTTTTGGAGAAAGTATTTGTAAAACAATGGGGTGACTGTAACGATTACCTATATTACCTCACAGAGTTTGGAGCCTTAAAGAAGAAGACCGATGAGTCATTGTCATACTTTACAAAGAGATTCAATAAAGTCTATCAAAAGATTCCTATAGAAGTCAAAACTCCTAAAACCACAACCATGATAACCTTTGCCAATACCTTAGACTCCAATTTTGCATTGTGGTTGAGAGTTAAGAAGCCACAAACATTGGTGGGTATGCAGGAGGCTGCTATTGGAGTGCAGTCCAATCTTATGGCCTCAAACACTGAAAATTGAATAGGGGAAGGGGACAAAGGATAAAAAGAAAATGAAAGAGGAGAAACCATATTCCTCCTCTAAAACTTTCACAACTGAAAAAAAGTTTGATCAAATGTCTAATTTGATTAAAGATCTTGCTTCTTAAATGACAAAACTGGACTTGGAAAACATGCCTACTGCTAGGCCCATCCAAAATGAAGGAAATAGAAATCAAGCTCCTTTTAGGAGACCCTTTCAACCACAACAAATTTTACAACATCCAAGAAGGAATCCCAATGATCAAAATGTTCAACCTCCACTAAATAAATTTGTGAAGAAAATCAATAAGAACAGGAAGAGGATGATGAAGATATAAATCTTGTTGGGGAGACATCACATTCAATTTGTTTGACTTTTCAAGAATATGAAGATCAGTCTAGGATAAATCTATTTTCAGATGATGAAGAGGCTCATATTCATGTTCAAAATGAGAAAAAGCAGCTTGAAAATTAGACAAGAAATTATCCTTTGAGGTCAAAAGGTGTTGTCCAACAACCTCAACAAAAACAAGATGTTGAAAAACATGTTGTCAAACAAAAGGCAAAGGTTAATGATGTTCCTCCATCACCTAACCTTGCCCCAATCATCAGAACAACTGCAGAAAATAAAGATTTGACTCCACTTAATTTCAGTTTCAAGTCAGAATTGAATAAAATCAAGATTCTGGTTCCACTCGAATTGTTGAAAAATCTAGCCTACAAAGAGTCATTTAAAATTCTGTTACAACCATCTCTTTCCCCTGATTCTATCAACCTTGAGGATGAACATTCTACAATCTTCTTAAGCAGCCATGTTCAAGATCAAAATGATGATAATTCACCATATTTTTATCTTTCACTCAACATTCATAACAAATTGTTGCACAACTGCCTATTAGATTCTAGGGCCTCTCATAATCTGATGCCTAAAACAGTGATGGATGAATTAGCACTGTAAATCACTAAACAATACCATGATCTCTACACTTTTGATTCCAAAAGGGTCAAGTGTTTAGGAGTGATCAAAGACTTGTAATTTCTCTTACCCAACTCCCCATGAAAAGTCTAGTGATGGACATAGTGGTCACTGATATACCATCTAGATTTGGAATGCTTCTTTCCATATCTTGGTCCAAAAAGCTGGGAGGCACTTTTCAAATGGATATGACATATGCCACTATCCCAGTCTTTGGATGAGAATTTAGGAGGTTGTATAGGGAAACACAGATGGCTTATATCATAAGCGATCAACGAAATCCCTCAAATCATCCTATATATGCAGAGGAATAGTTAGGGTCATCCATTTTACACCTTGCTACTAATGACAACAATTTTCAGCCTAAAATTAGTGAAAAACAACAACTACTAGTTCCAAAAGAGTAGAATTTAGAAGCAGGACAGATCTGGAAATTGTATTTTGATGGAGCCTCATCAAGAGAGGGATCAGGGGCTTGTGTAGTTCCTATTTCTCCCACTCAGCAGGTAGTGACTTTATCATACAAATTACAATTTGTCACTACTAATAACGTTGTAGAGTATGAAGCACTGATTCTGGGAATGAAGGCAACAAAAGATTTGGGAGCTGACAGTTGATTGTTTTTGGTGATTCAGAGTTGGTGGTACATCAGGTGAGAGATAAAAATTTTAAAATTGAAGAATTATATAAATGAAGTTTGAGATTTGATTGAACATTATTTTTCAGCATTCAATTTGAATTTTGTTTCCAAAGGAGAAAATGAAATGGCAGATTCATTGGCCATTGCTACTAGTAATTTTAAGGTTCCTCTTGATGTTAAAGAAACATATGATATTCAGATTAGAAACAGACCTTCCATTCCTAACAATATCAAATACTGACAAGTATTTGAAGATGATAAATAAATTCAGAAATTCTTGGAATGTGTGGAGGAGTTTTCAGACATTTAGATTGACAATGAACAAGACACAGCTGAAAGTCAGAACATCAAGTCATTCAAAAAGACTATAGCTGGAAAATAGATTAATGATCTGAAAACAAACTTCATCCCTAAAGGCTTGGTTTCTTTAGAGAGGTTGTTCGACAATAATGATGTCTTTTTAAAGCCTGATAGTAAACCAGATGAAGAGAGTACAGTTGATTGCAACATTGGTACTGAAAATCAGCCTAGATATGCTAAAGTTTCTAAATTTCTTCCTCAAGAAACTAGAATTAAATATGTCAAGCTGTTGAAGCAATACGCAGACATTTTTGCTTGGTCCTACAGTGATTTGAAGACATATGACGAAAGTATAATGGAGCATAAAATCCCTCTTAAATCAAAAGCAAAACTTGTGGCACAAAAGATAAGGCATATTAATCCTATGATTCTCCCTATTATTGAGAAAGAAATCAGGAAATGTGGGAAGCCAAAATAATTCTGCCTTTAAGATTTTCCAATTGGGTAGCTAATATAGTCCCGGTTTGAAAGAAGAATGGCGAAATCAAAATTTGTGTTGATTTTCGAAATTTGAACCGGTGTTCGTTGAAGGATAACTATCCTTTACCCAAAATGGACCATATTTTGCAGAAGGTTGAAGGCTCAAAGATGTTGTCAATGATAGATGGTTTTTCATGATACAATCAAATTTCAATTTACAAACAAGATAGGGAGAAAACAACCTTTACTACACCCTGGGGAACTTTTATGTACAATAAGATGCCTTTCGGTTTAATGAATGCATGTGCAACATTTCAGCGGGAAATGGTCGTTGCCTTTGCAGGAGAAAATGACAGATTTGTTGTCATTTATTTGGACAACATAACAATCTTTTCAAAATCTGATCATGATCATTTAAAACATTTGCAGCAAGTATTTGATAAGTGCAAAAAATTTGGTTTGTCTTTAAACCCAAAGAAATCATGCTTTGTTGTTCAAGAAGGAAAACTGTTGGGGCATATTGTAACAGAAAATCGTATTTGCATTGACCCAGGGAGAGTTGAAGCTATACAAAAAATTGGTTTACCTAGAAATAAGAAAGAGTTACAGTCGTTCTTGGGTAAGATTAATTTTCTGAAGCATTTTGTTCCAAACTTTGCAGAATTAATTAAACATATAAATGTCTTGTTGAAGAAAGATGCAGAGTTTAGGTGGTAAGATGAAGCAAAAAACTCTTTCTTAGCAATCAAATCTGCTTTGACTGAAGCCTTAATGTTAATCAACCCTGATTTTGAGAAGGATTTTTTGACTTTTTCATATGCTTTTGAAGAAAATATACAACAGTTTTACTTCAAAAGAACAAGGAAGGCTTGGAGCAGCCAATTTCTTTTTTCGGCCGTGCATTAAGGGATGTTGAGTTAAAGTACATCTTGGTTGAAAAACAGGCATATGCATTGGTGAAGGCTTTGAAGTATTTTCGAATTTATGTTCAGCATTCTAAAGTCATTGATTTTGTGCCAAATATTGTTGTCAAGGATGTATTGTTGCAGCCAAATACAGATGACAAGAGGGGAAGATGGTTGACAAAGATTCTGCAATTTGACGTTGAAATCAGACCTACTAAGTTGATAAGGAGACAGGGTTTAGCCCGCTTATGGCAAAATCAAATTGCAAAGCTCTAAATCTGAAAATGGAGATAGCTGAAGAAAAAAATAAAGAAGGTATATCTGATTATCTTGAAATCTTTTATTCCAATTGGTACAAGGATATAGTGTACTTTTTGTTAAATTTTAGTTGTCCTCCAGAAATGGAAAAATCAAAGAGGAGGGATTTTAAACTAAATGCTTTTAAGTATTGCATAATGGAAATTCATCTTTACTAGAAAGACCCTATAGGAGTTTTGTTGAGATGTCTAGATGAAGTTGAGTCACAGAAAGTTATGGCAAAGATACATGCAGGGGTATGTGGTGGTCATTTACACTGGAAAGCTACCGCAAATAAAATTTTAAGATCTAGCTATTATTGGCAAACTCTTTTCTCTGATGTTTTTGCTAAATTCAGAGCTTGCACAAAGTGCCAAAAGTTTGCTGGTATGAAAACGCTGCTCCCACTACCTTTCATTCCCATTTCAGCAGATGCTCCTTTCCAGCAGTGGGGGCTAGACTTCATTGGTGAGATTCACCCGCCAATATCAGGACATCACAGGAGGATTCTTACAGCCACAGATTGTTTCACCAAGTGGATTGAGGCAATTCCAACCAGAAACGCCATTGACATGGTAATAATTAAATTTCTGTTGGAAAATATTATGTCTAGATTTGGCTTCCCTCAAAAGTTGGTGACTGACAATGCAATGGATTTTAAATCTACCAAGATGAACAATTTCTGTCGAAAGTATAACATTGATTTGAATCATTCTACACCTTATTACCCCCAAGGTAATGGTTTAGCTGAGTCATCGAACAAAAGTCTGGTAAGAATTATAAAGAAGATGATGACGGAAAACAAAAGAAATTGGGATACTCAACTAGTTCATGCTCTTTGGGCGGATAGGGTGAGTAGCAAAAGATCAACTGGAGTTTCTACCTTTCAACTTGTTTATAGTGTTGATGTTGTGATGCTATTACAGTTGGTCTTTCATGTTATGAATTTTTTACAAGATCAAACTGATAATTCAAATCCCATTCAGAGAAGGATGCTGCAACTGATAGAAGCTCATCAAATCCGGAAATCCCTGATGGATAAAACACAGAGGTATAAAGCCAAAGTAAAATTTGTCTTTGAAAAAAGAGCAAAACAACAGGGATTCCAAGAAGATGATTTGGTATTGCATTGGGGTGCAAGAAGAGAAGACCATGGAAAGCATGGTAAGTTTGATAACTTGTGGTTTGGGCCATTTAAAATTGGTCAAGTTCTGGAAAATAATACATTTCTGCTGAAACATTTAGATGATGATCAATTAACTGGAGGTCCAGTCAATGGTCATTATCTTAAAAAGTTCTTTGTTTTTTGAGTCAGTTAGCCTTTCCATTGTAAATATTCAGAGTGTTGTTTCAATAAGATTCCATGCCCAATGGTAGTTGTGTTTGTAAATAGAGTCAGTTATGATTCAATCAATAAAAGTCAGTTTTTGTCATTAGTTTCTAGAACTTAAAAGTCCTGAGAGTTTAAGGCACTAAATCTACAGTCCTTGAAGCCTCACATGGAGGACTTCATCCCTACTAGGAGCCACTGTTAGCATTGCATTTTTTCAAAAAAAAAAAAAAAAGTCTAGTCGTCATTGTAAGTTGTATCTTTGATCCTCTCTTGTCTCTTAAACCTATGGTGGAGAGCCCTCAAGGGTTAAAATGTATTAGTTTTTATAATTTTTTTATCAAAATCCAAAAGAATTTTGAGTCCAATAGTTTGTTTGTGTCATACAAGTCATTAGGGTACATTTTCTTTTAATAAGTCTTTTAACTACTTCCAGTAGTTAAGGACATGGGTTTTAACTTGAGAAGTCTTATTCATTCACCATGTTTTTTCTATCCAAGGTTAAAGACAAAAATGTCAGAGTCATCAATTGTGTTAGGAATAACACGGAATAGCTACACTTTCCTAGAGAGGCAATTATTTTCTTCAGAAGTTTTGGTTTTACAAATAACATAAGAATAATTGTCTTTTTCAAAAAAGTAGCTATTACCTGCAAAATTGGTACAAGGAGACAAAAGAAGCATTACTCAGGTGAAACAAACACTACTCTTTGAATAGTGAAAGTCTCCTTAAATAAGAGGTGTTACTCACCTGAAATGTGGTTATTTCTAATTGGAAGATATATTAAAAAGGTTGGTTATTTATTTGCTAAGGCTACTCAAATCTATTTCTACTCATTGAAGGGTAAATGTATTAAAGTGAAGAACGAGTAGCAATTATTAAAAACTTTGATGGCGTGAAAGGCTCGATGAAATGAGTTGGCAACAGATTTAAATCATTTTTGTTTTCGTGTCATTCCCTCTCACCAAGTTTTAGGGCATGCAGAGCTTAGTCTCCCTTTACTCTTGGGACAGCAACAACAAAACGTTTTTATCTTCCAACAAGTTAGGGCTTCGTGGAGGGTTGTTGTTTCTCATTTTACAGTTGTGCATTGGTGGTTAGGTTAACTGTTAACAAGATGGGCAAGGGTGGTAACGTGAACCGTTCAGAGTCGGCTAACACTCGTTTTGTTGACCATCGTTCTAAGCCCCAGTTCAAAGCAGCAGGGTGGTATCAGTTCCTAAAGAAGTTTTTAGGTGAAAATCTGGCAGTCGCTCAGGCATTTGCCGAGAAATTCGATGGAGAAAAGGTCAAGTTGGGGTCTCAAACCTTCAGGATCACAGAGACTATCATTGCAAGGGCTACCCAAACATCAGCTACTGGTGAGTCCTGGCATGAGAATAACAAAACTCTGCTTAAAGCTTATTCAAATATATATTTAAAGCCTGAACATGAACATATTGGTTGGACCCCTACTACTCATATTTCATATTTTAGACCTGAGTGGCAAGATGTCATTACCATTGTACATCGTTACATAACCTGTGAGGGTAGGTTTTCTACTGTCCATAAATACCAAATGAGGTTTCTAGCTCGCATCTCTAGCTCTAAACCTATGAATCTACCATTTTTCCTTCATAAATCTCTGTTGTCAATGTCTCGAAAAATACAGAAAGCCCTAGGCTATTCTCTTCATAATCTCTATCATAGAGGTTTGATTAAAATACTGGTAGTTTATCATCTGAGAAAGAAAAGAACCATATGGGAAAAATGTTTAGCAGAAGAGGGATTTAGCAGTATTAACTCAAGGAGAAGGGTAGGAAGGCCTAGAAGACTAAAGACCCAAGAGCAGCAGTCAAGCCCTACACCTTCATTGACTCCTTCACAAGCTGGTCCATCTTCAATATCATCTAGTAGATAGACTAGGAACTCAGCCAAGAAAGCTAGAGTTCAAACCACCACTTCTACACCAATCATCACTCCTATACCAACAGTGCAACCAACCAAGGAGGTCTACACTAGAAAATCATTCGAGGAGCCACAGACATTGATGTCTTTCATGCAGGAGTATGCAAACAAACTCAAACAAAAAGCTACCCTACCTAACAAAACACTATGTCTAAGAGCAAGGAAGAGGCATCTTCCTCTTCAAAGAGGAAACACAGGAGAAAACCCATCATGACAAAGGGACCTTCAGTGGAAGTCAGCTATGAAACCTTGACACCAAGCCCTATTATAGAGGCTAGATAGGAGATTCAAGCAAACAATGTCATTTCAGCACCAAAGGAGCCTACACTTGCACAAGTATTTTCCTCACTCAAAAAGGGGAAAATCAAAGTTTCAGAGACTATTACAGTTGAAGAACCTACCATAGCTTAGCTTTACTCATCTATTAGTTCTTCAACCAAAGGGAAGAAGAAAGCTATAATCCATTCATATTTGTCTTTTGAGGAGGATATCAATGAGACAAAGTTTAGTGAGTCAGAGTTTGAAGAAGGACAGTCAAGCAAAGTCATACATGGGAGAAAGAGGCCTTTATACATTCCAAACCCATACATTCAAAGGCCTCACACCAGACCAAAGAACAAGCTCAGATTAACAATCAAACTCATAGCCAACCCTACTCTCAGGGATGAAATAATAAATATAGATGAAAGCCCAAAGAATGAACCAAGGAAGAAAAAGATTCAGCAAAAAAAGCAAGCACAGAAGAGAAATTCAAACAAAAGGGTAACAAAGGCAGAAGTTATCAGGATTTTTGCTTCTATATTAGATCTCTGATGATTGAATATATAAAACCTTGAAAATCTGAAGAAACATGTCGTTTTTGGCTTATACACAGTATTTTCAAATATAGCTACCCTTTTCGGAAAAAAGTAGCTATTATTTTTGGATTTTGTATAAGGAGGACAAAAGGCTGCTTTTTGTTTATGTTCTCAAAAGAATGACACTAAATGATGATAAAGCGAATGCAGCCTCAATGATGATGATCTTTTGCCAAGTGTCATCTAGTCAAGGTATCTTCAAATTGGTTACTCCTTTCAGTTAGCTACTCCTACACTTCTGTAGATAAGGGTCCAGGTGTTCATTTCAGTTGGCAGATTGCACTTTTTGTGGAGGAAGTTTTTCCAAGAAACGAGGAGCACTCAGCCACCTCAACTCAACCACTTTGAGCTCCATACTGTCATGCTCTGTCTTCTGTCTTATGGAGGCTTTTTACAGAACTCATTTTTTGTATATATACTATGTAAGGAAAGGAAGAAAGGGTTCATTGGTTGTACATTTCATGGCATACTGTGTTGTACCTTTTTGAATACATAACATATCCAGGGGAATTCTTGAGGACTCACAAATTGTATGGTGTGTGTATTGTTCATCTTCTTATGTGTTTCCATCATTTACTGTTTCATTCCAGATTATGATTTACACAGTTCTATATCATGTTACTATCAGTATTGTGAACCTTCATGACATATTAATTTGTTTATGTAAGTCTTGTTATCAAGCATTCCAGATTTATTATTAACTGAAGATAGTTCATAACCATTCCTTGAGGTTGAATTGAATCATGATTCATATTCTTATAAGTCTTTTGAACTAGCATACATGATTAATCTGTTTTTGTCAGTTTTGATTTATCAATCATTCCTGATTGATTAGGTCATGTTAGTTGGAAGCATTCTATGTAATGGGATCCTTTAAATGTAAAGTGAGACTCTTGTAAGTCTTTTTAAAGCTTTCTTTCACTATACATTTCAGGTTTAGAATTTGTGTCACCATTTCCTCTTAACAGTGGACCTTTGTTTTACACATCTACTGTTATCTTCCATTTTTCTAATCATTAAGCTACAAACCTAATCTTGCTACCACAATACGCATCAATGCCCTCATGTGTGTGAGCGATTCTTATTTTTTCAAAACCTCTTTCAGTGTGTGTGATTTCCAACCACTTTCCAAAAACTCAATCAAGTCATAAGAAAATCCCTTGAGCTTAAGATGTGTCTGGTCAGGGGCTTGTCACAATCCAAGTGCTGATTCCAACGCTAACACTATGCATTTTGAGCGCTAACAATACTAGAAATATAGAAACACTTTAAAACAAAATAGCACAAATGTATGCACAGAGAGCACAAAAAATATCAAAAATATAGAAACATCAAAAAGACAAAAGAGCTCTAGGTTTGAAATCATGTTTCAAAAGAGACTTTTCAATTCATGTAATGGTAATGGTCAACATAGCAGAACTTTCAATTCATGTTGAGTGGTAATAGGAAACTTTCAGGCTCATGTTGAATGATAAGGGTTATTAGATCAATTTTGAACTCTAGAATGGGCCTTCTAAGTAATATTATAAAATAATAGTGGAAATAATAAAATAAAAATAGATTACCTCATCAAGTTTTGCAGGGGAAAAATCAAGTTATGCAGGGAAAAAAAACTATTTTTTCAACTTGTATTTTCAACTTATCTCCCTACGATTTTACTCAAATTTCGAGCGGGAACACTCGTTGGATGCATATTTAATTTTTCATCTAAGGAATATCCATGTTGCATACCTTCCATGGACCCTACTACACAAAAAATGTGAAAGACATGAAAAAATGTGGTTGCAATCACGTTTTTTCATGTTTCACAACTTTTGCATAGTAGGGTCCATCAAAAGTATGCAACATGGGTGTTACTTGAATGAAAAAATAAATTCGTCATCCAGTGAATGTTCTCGCTTGAAATTTGAGTAAAATCGTAGGGAGAAAAGTTGAAAATACGAGTTGAAAAAGTAATTTGTTTTTTTTTTAACCTTTTTATTCCAAAAATCGTGAATATCTCCCATGTTTGACATAATCATATTGAATCCTATTGGTTCTTATAAAGTTTATTTCTGTTGTACATTTTTATTTTGAGACTCATTTTTTATCTCAAAATTTCTGTATGTTTGTTGAGAAGCTAGTCGCGTTTATTGTAAAACTCCACAGGAAAATGGCCAAATACAAGAGACATATGGAGAAGTAATCCATCCCATATGCTATTTTTAGCCTCGTGGACATTAAAAATACTTTCTTTCTTTCTTTCTATTGCTAGAAATCCAACCAATAAAATTGATAGGCAGATAAAAGGGGAAACATGATTCATTGTATCAGTGCCTTGAAAGTATCTATAACGACCTTAAAAGTAAGTATCTTTAACAAATTTAATTATGAAATTTGAGGACTTGAACATCATAATCAATACCATGTTGTACTTTGTAAGAATCGTGATGCAAAGTATCTCTAACGACCTTGAAAGTAAGTATCTCTAACAACTTTAATTATCAAATTTGAGGACTTGAAAATCATAATCAATACCACTTGCATTGTACTTTGTAAGAATTGTGATGCAAAGAAACATAATCTTCCTTAATGTAAAATTTTGTTAATTTCTGAACATGTTCTATGCCATTTTAGATTAGGGCACAAAATACTGAAGCAGATAGAACATACCAATAGATCAATGGAAGAAAAGCCAAAACAGAGATAATGAATGGTGGTGTTACGACGATTAGCAAGATGCTTCTACCAGCAAAGTCTCCAATAGGTCATCCAGTCAAGTGTGCCACACACAACCCCAAGACAACCCAAACAAAGAATACTCCACAAATACACAACACCAAGAACGCAGCTCCATCGCCATTAAGAGAGAAGAAAATCCTCCACACATTGTGTGTATAATGAACTCCAAGTCTCTCCAATGTATAGGCATCTTTGGGGGTGTGTGACACGTCCTTTAAAAAATTTAAGTCTATATTATATTCCAGGCCGACCTAGCACATAAGTGGAATAAATTCAAAGTACATGTTCTGCTCATTCGATCGAGATGATCTTTAGATCAATCTTACACCTCTCCGAAAGAGGAATCCAATAAAAATATTGGGATCGTCATCTGAGTAGCACAACTCGGAGTTTGGACCTAGTTGTCCAAATTTAACACTCCCTCTCAACTAGGGAGAACTCCGTCCACTAGTGCAATCCAAACATCGTGCGTCATCCCTCCGTAACTTGCTTTGTTGGCCTCTTTATTTCAAAACGGAAGTGGGTCAGTCACAAAGACATCATTCCCGGTTGATAGATTCAGCCCAGAGGTCTGAAACCTCTATAGGACTCACAAAGAGTCTCATATATACTAAGCCGAAGTTAGTTTCATTGACCCAAAGTCAGTTTGGAGGTCCGAAACCTCACATGGACTCAAAGAGTCACATACCAACCCGAAGTTGGTTTATCTGAACCGAAGTCAGTAGGAGGTCTGAAACCTCACTAGACTTGATCCCAGATCAAGTGGTTGGACACGTGCCATCCTAAACATAAAGAGTACGAAAATATCCGATTCGTCCATCGGTCTTGCTATGGTCTCTAATCACATTTCCCACCTTATTGGCCAAATGAGAGGTACTTCCCGTGAGTCCGGAACTCAAATGGGTAGGATGCATACAGGGCACAGATCATGAGAGGCGAACCAACTTAATCATCATAACGGTGGGGCAGAAGCACACCAACAAGGTTCGACAAGCCTAGCCCTGTGGTTTCTTATAGCTCCGAGGAACTATCCCCAAGGCCCCCCAGAGCTCCCAGAGCTCATCGTCTAATAGGACCCTCCAATTAGGGTCGTTCCACAATTCCAAGGTTCTCATGGAAGGTTAGGAACATGACCTTCCCCAAGGGCATTGTGAGAATATCCAAGACTTTCTCATCAGTTCCTATATGATCGAGCCTTACGGTGCCTCACTATACCATATCCCGGATAGAGTGGTGCCATCCATCATCATGCTTGGATCAATCGTGGAACACAAGATTCTCTGACAAACGAATCCCCCTCTGGTTATCACAAAGGATAACAGTGGCATCTAGCACATGCTCGAAAAACTCACTGAAGAGCTTTCGCAACCAAGTGACTTCACAACGGGCCATACATGTTGCAATGTATTCGGCCTCAGCGGTGCTCAAGGCTACCGACTTCCGTTTCCTGCTTGAAGCAGATCTATGTGTGAAGCAGCATCCAAATGTGCTCTTGCGATCCACCACACTGCCAGCCCAATCGACATCAATATATCCAAGGAGTGTCACGCTCCCGGCAGTGTATCTCAGCCCATGGTCTATCATGCCACAGAGATATCTCAAGAGTTTCTTGGCACCAACCCAATGAATGTTATGATCAACCATGTGTTGACTCAAAGTGTTCACTGCACAACATACGTCCTGACGGGTGTTCACTAAGAACATCAGAGCACCTACGAGTTGACGATACTCAGTAGGATTTGCTAACACGGGCCCAGCAGCGCTACCACTCAACTTCTTAAATTTGAGCTTCATCGGTGTCGACACGGACTTACAGTCCGCCATAGCAAATCTTACCAGAAGCTTCACAATGTAAAATCTCGCCAGGTCTCTGCCAAACCTCCAGGCCTAGGAAGTAGTGTATCAGTCCTAGGTCCTTCATCTTGAACTCAGCAACGAGCTCCCTCTTGCACTGATGAATGAAAGGGTCAGCATCTGTCAGGAAGAGGTCATCCACATACAACACCAGAATGAGAGGCTTCTCTCTATCAACCTTGAAGTAAAGGTTCAGATCAACATTACTATGAGTGAAGCCCAACTTCATCAGGTAGCTATCTATCCTCTCGTACCAAACTCTGGGTGCTTGCTTCAACCCATAGAGGGCTTTCTTCAACCTACAGACATGGGTGTCCCGATCCTGGACTTTGAACCCCAGAGTGAAACTCTACATACACCTCTTCCTTTATCGCACCATGCCAAAAGGCGGTCTTCACATCCATCAGATGAAGATTCTGTCCTTGCGTAGCAGCAAGGAAAATAATAGATTATAGGTGCAATAATAATCAGTGCCTTCCTAGAGAAGTCTTAGGCAACACATTTTCCCATCAGATCCATGCTTGATCTTATATCGAGGTGACAACAACTTTGTTCTGTGGTCTAGGAACCATATCCCAGACATCACCCTCGCATCCTTGTAGACTTGATGCTTTATAACTTCTTCAAATGATCCAGACTCATATTGTACTCATGGCAGTTAGATACCTCTGGTATTTATATGGATTCTTGTTTTTCTACCGGAATTGCCCCCTTGAAGTCATATATCTTTAAGCCATGAGGGTCTTCTTTCTTTCAACAATGATATTAGCTCAGGAGCATATCTAGTGGTATTCTCCCTCTTAATGCCAGCTTCTCTTGTGAGAGAAGACATCTATTTTAAATGAGGGCATCCCAGACACCAACTTGGAAAGGAGTCTTATTCTCCCACAATCAAAGCCATCCAAGACTCATAGCCATATACTTTCATATAGCTATCATGCATATATCATATACAATATTTGTTCAAAACTTCACAGGGTTTGCCGATCATGGTTCAAGACTCCAACAACGTGACTGAAGGTTGCAAAAACTTCCCAGTTCACACTTTCAAGTTTATCATTACGCTCCAATGTGAAACCGATACAGTTACAAGCTTACTGCTGCTATGAATTTCGTAAACATAGGTGTCTGTCTATGTCACTGTCATAATGATAGTGACGTAGAATCACAGATTACTTTCTTAGCTCCTCAAATTTGGGACTACAACAATACACTATGAACTGTCATCACTGTCATATCGTTGATACAATAATGAAGATTTCAAACTTCATGGTCATACATATTCTGCCATATATCACTGTCAAACAGGGAGAATATATCATGATTCCTTCTCTCATGATCCTGCACTGCTTCTTATTTTCTAGACGTGCCCATTTGTCATTCTTTTGGTCATTTTAGAATACTGCTCCTAAGGCTACCAAAATTGGCCTAACTCTATGACAACTCAACTTCTCTTGTCACTCTCCCTAGGGCTTACAGATTTGCCCATCTTGTCAACAATCTGTCTGCTTCATAACATTGCACCGAGGGCTTCCACAGTCAACCCTCTAAAACTCCTTCTAACTCCACTAAAAGACTGCTTCTTAGGTCATCCAGATCTACCCAACTATAGTTAATGGTTGACTGATCTAGGACTTCAAATCTTCAGATCTCAGTTTTGCAATTTGTTGCTTAAATTTCACAGATCTAGGAACCAATCATATAGTTGTTCCAAACACTGAATCAACCCTTCTTCATGCCATTCCATACCTTATATGACAATATATAATGCATCAACAGGAAACAACACATACCAATATAATGCTTCAACAATGCTGATAGAAGTATGTATAAAAAGGGCACTTAAACACGCATAGTCATTTCATAGCCTAGGCACAGGTATGCACAACAAATAATGAGGATAGAGGAACCCGATGTGAATTTAGCACACAAACTTCGTCATTTCTGGCAGTATAATGTGAGACCCCAACACTGTAATTTTCAGATTCAAGGCTCCCAGGTACCTGTATGTTTGACCTTCTCTTCTACAACGGTCTCAGCCTCACAATGCATATATTAGCAACAAAGCAACATACGTACTCAAATTCAGAGAACAGGATTATTAACCCTATAATTTGTTCCTTAAAATTTTTGTCACCTAACAGATTGCTTTAGTCTCTCTATAATAGAAAATCCTCCTTATTACCCAAATGTTTCTCGGCCCTTCGTACCCTTCCGACTTCAATCCTCAACCTTCAGTAATTGACTGGTTTCGGTCTATTAGTCATCAATATTTTTCACTTGTTGGTGACGACTAGTTCTAACAGCCCAGTTTTCTAGCAGTTGATCTAAAAATTTGTCAAATTTGCCAGCTGGAAAACACCCATAAACTTTTTTCCCTCTTACCTTTCAGTTCGCCCATGACGAGATGAAACCTCATTATCAAATCCTACCTAGCCTCAGCCATACTAGTCTGCCCATCAGCTCTAAAGAAACAATCCAAATCTATCCAAACAGTCTCCCCTAAGTTAGGAAGTGGCGCTTTAGGTTTTTCTCCCTTGGCGAACTATCCAAAAGCCAAAGAACCTCCATCTGCTATAGACTGGTCATAACAAACCTTCCCATTCTACAAATAAAGTTGGTTACAGCTCTAGGTCGCGCTACTAATACACCCTCAAGTCTCAGCAATTCATGTACCTTAAGTCAAGCTGATTTTAGGTGTTTTTATAGTGTTTTGATGGATCTTTCAAGACAGAGACATACTAGCATCTCAGAAGACAATTTTTGGCTCCACATGAGAAGACAATTGCTTCTCAAATGTGATCTTGAGCCTGGGATGCCGCTACAAAGCAAAGAGTTTTTCATCAAGCGCTTGCGACCACATTTCGAGCCCGAAAGGACAGTGAAAGAAAAAACAACACTGTCAAAAGGCTGATGATATAACCTGACTAAGAACCTCCTTCATCTATAAGCAGAGGGTTTGAAAACTAAAGAACCTCCTTCATCTATAAGCAGAGGGTTAAGAGCGCCTCCTTCATCTACAAGCAGAGGGCCAAAGGTAAAGTCTGTTTTTGAGTTTTCCACTAACTGAGAAGACAAACTTTGAACTACAGTGAGACAACAAATGAAGATATCTGCATGAAAATGATGATTTAAGGCAGAGGTATAAGAGAAGCCACTAACAGTTTGATTCATCAAACATTCTGCATTTGATTGAGACAAAGGTTGAAAGAACATTAGACATTTTGTCAAGTGAAGGGCCTCCTTCATTCATAAGCAGAGGGCCAGAGCAGTGATTAATTCTAGAGTTTTCACTGACTGATAGACAAATTGTAAACACAATAGGAGACAGTTGAAACAGAGAAATGAGGTAAAAGACAAAGAAGGAAAGCAGGGGTACCACTGTAATCCAAGAGGTTAAACTTGTCTCTTATCAAGGTTTCTTTCAAAAAGGCAGTCTGGAGTCCAATTAAAACAACTTTGCTGATGATTAAGGGACAGGTCATGACACAGGCCAGTGATGATAATTATTTGTCAAAAAGGTACTCATCTTCCTATTCATGAGAGAATGTCTTTCAAATAGCTCATCACAGTGGACAAGAAGGCAAATTATATTTAGTTTTCCAAAGGAGTCAGAAGAGGAACTTAAAGGACACCTAACAGATGAATCAGTTTCACAGTGGGCATCATTACCTCCAAGAGCAAACAATGTCAGATTGGGTTTTAAAAAGGGTAAATCCACCTCCTTGCAAAATGGCAAAGGTGCTTCATAACTCATTGGTGTATTATTGAGCAAGTGTTACATGTTGAAAATGACACTAAAAGGGGTCAGCAGTGGCAAAGTTTCTTGTTTAAATAAAGCACAGTGAAAATGTAGTGTAGGAGATTTGAAACTCCTAAATAAAGTTTTTTTTTTACCTAAAGCAAAGTTCTCACTATGCTACTTTTTCAAAAATCAAACTTCACCTTTTTATCAAAAATTTGGTGCAAAGGGTAGTTAAAAGCTTTTCAAAAAGTCTTCAAAACCTCCACCAAGTGAATGTAAGAAGGACTCGGATTTTTTCGCTTTTAAAAGGGTTAGGGACTGTTGTCGATCCAATTTGCAAATTCCCAAGCGCAAGCAAAACTCCTCTTGTTGTCTACAAAACCGGAGAAAGAAGTTGTGATCGAAAAAAACAAAGTTTTTTGGGCTTAAGGTTGCGCGGCGCGCCTGTACAACTGCGCGGCACGTTTGGGCGTAGTTGTTACAAATGAATACACGGCCGCGCGGCGCGCTTGTAGGTGCTGGTCCTGTCGGCCCGACAGGTGACCCGACGGCCTTTTCCGCGCAACACTCTCTCTTTCAAACGCGCCGCGCGCGTGTTAAGCCTCCAAAACGCCTCCAAATTGCTTTCAAAGTCGCTCCAACTCTCAAGCAAAGATTTCCATTGTATTCTCAGGGGGTTGTCAAGCTTTTGGGACATTCAAAACTGCTGTGGCATAAAATCCATAACTCTGTCAACTGTATGTGACAAAGAAAAGTTGCTTGGGAGGTTTGATTTTTTTTGAGTTGCTGTAGTTTGTGATTGACTAGCAGTGGGCATAACAAAATGATAGATTCCTATTGATGATTCAAAAAACTTGCAAACTGCCCTCAAACAGTATTGAAAGGTGAAGGCACCGTTTGAAGGGAGAAACACAAGGCTTTAAAAGGTGAAACAATGGGTCTATTTTCAAATCACAGTGATCATTGTATGAGCGTTTTTGACCTTTCAAAAGTCTCCTATGTGTGTTAAGAAAACAAAAACAGTGTTTGACCTTTCATTCTATAAAGCAGATTCAGTGAGTGAAGTTACCATTGCATTTGGAGGTATTGTCAAACTTTGTGTGAACAACAGTGAAGTATAAGGAGGAAAATGTTTTGGTTAAGAGGAGTTTTTGTTGTTTAAACTCCTACAGGGCTGTTTGTGCTCACACTAAACACAAGGAGCTTGATGACTCTCCCTATAACACAGTGACCTTTGACTGTGTATATTCTTTTTGTTGACTGTGTAATGGTTATTGAATTTACCTGTTGATTGGCATACAAAGAAGAAGAGCAGTGTTTTGAATTGAGAAGATTTTTTGTTTTGCCTTTATCTAAAAACAAAGCTGTCCTGTTTCCCTCAAAACACCAAGAGCTGGGTGATCTTACCACAAACACAGAAAAAGCACTTTGACTGTATGTGCCTTTTGTCTGACTTTGTGCTCATCATTAAAATTGTTTGTTGAGTTGCATGCCAAGGGAAAAACAGTGTTTTGAAAGGAACAGAGACCTATAGCAGGGAGGACATCTCACACAGCATTTGAAACAAATTTTACCTTGATCAAAACAGTGATTGACAAAGAAGGCAGAGTTTTGTTTGAAGAAACACATCGATGATATGCAACACAGTGATGAAGAGTAGCGCCATAAAGAAACTCAAAACAGTGATAGATGATGAGGGCAAGCGAATACAAACATGGATCATGAGGGGCATTCTCCAAAGCATGTGCTAGCTACCTCTCCTAGGCAAGGGGCCATGACTTCTTCACCAAAGCTAAGGATGCCAAGACAACAAAGAAGAAAACCAAGAAAAGCTAGAAACTGCCCAAAGGAGGTGCCCGGTGAGAAGAAAGAAGAGAGACACCTTTAGGCTTGGAATTTTGGCCCAAACTTCTAGAAATATTTCTAAAAAGCCTTGAGGGACTTGCTCACCAAAATTGAACGAATTTCAACATGTTTTGGTTTTTTATCATTTTTGGGTTTTTGGCTAAAACTCATGAAATTCGCCATTTCAGTTTGGGGGATCATCAAAGGAGGAGAATGGTATCATTGGATGCTATAATTTCAGGAGCACACACTCAGCGATTTTCAAGACATTTGAAGATAATTTGCTCCCCCAAAATGGCGAAAAATGCCCGCTTTTTCCACACTCTGCCCGGTCTATCAGCAAGCCTTATTTTTTGGCTTTTTACATATAGTTCTATTTTTGGAGGACTTCCAGGCATCAAATTGGAAAAGTTCAAGTTGTTCCAGAAAGTAGACACTCAGAGCTTTCCAACGAGCTATCATGAGCCTCGTTTCGACATCGGGAAGGCTGTCAAAAGTTGCCGGCAAGTTAGGGGACCTTTTGCTGATGTTTTTCCTGAGTATTTTTGTAAAAATTGAACCTTTAAAAACTACTTTTTCCTCATGTGCGTTTAGCTATTTTTGTACATGAGAAGTTATGAAAAGTCAATTTAATTCCCTTTTTTAGCATTTTTTAGATATTTTATGAGATATTTTGTGCCTTGGGCTTTGCAAAGCCTCAAGGACAAGATTAGATATTTTGGATAGGCCAATGAGAGTGAAAATTGAACTAAGAGGTTTTCCTCACTTGAGCCTATATATTCCAAAGGCTTTCATTGTAAACAAGGTTGAACTTGATGATAGAAGAAATATATGGTCATATAAGCTTTGGAAGAAATACTTGTCTCATGCTTTTGGATTTTCTCTTAGATGTTCTTGGATGATGAAAGAGGATTGTTGTTGGATTCCATGACTTGGTAGAATGGTATAGTGTCTCTTTCTTTGTTTTGTCTTCTAGTTTTCAATCATGAATACATGTTTTTTGCTTGCTATAGATCAATAGAGAACAAATTTGAGACATGCCCTTGGAGGTACCTCAAATTTCCTGTTTCTTCATAGCTTCCATGTTTTCTTCTTCCTTAGTCATATTAAAGAATTCTTGATTGCTCTTTAATAACTTAAGGATATTGTTGCTTATTTCATTCATGGTTTTATGCATGCTAAGTATGATTTACGGTATGCCTTGCTTACCAGTGGTTAGCCATAGCTCCATCCATGAAATTTCTCTTTGACTGATTAGATTGTCATTTGTTGAACCAAGGAGGCCTAGTTCTGATATAGCCCTTTGTCTAAGACTATGCAAATCTTGTTTTCAAAGTGCCCAATAACTTGAAGTACTGTGTTTAGGCGTTTCGGCATAGTGTTTTGAGTTGTTTGTCTCTCTTAAGTGTATTTCCCAAAGTCTGATAGCCATTTCCCAAAGTTAGAGAGTTATATATCTCTATGTATGGCTTGAATGTTTATTTCTATGTATTGATTAGCTTGTAGTTACATTTCTCATGATTAATGGTTTTTCCTACCATGTTTATGTTAGCTATTAAACTAGTTATGCTTGAAATCCTTTGTTGTTCCCAAACTTGATGTTCATTATACTCCATTTTGCGCAAAGATCCTTTCTACCTCGAATCAAATCGGCCCTTCAACAGCCTTGTATCACCGTCTGATAGCTTTCTTGACCTTTTCGACCCCATAGCCCAGTTGATCAGACATCTTTTTACCTATCTTATATCTTTGATCAGTTTCATCCCTCACAACCTTAAAAACCAAAACCAAAAAATCTACTTCATAACTAGCCTAAAATTAGAACACAATAAGCAAACACACAGATATCCCTTACACATATAGAGAGAGCCCTCTCTGAGTCCAGGAAGGCTAAGTCCTTGGGCTCCAAAGATTGGTTTGATGTTACACTGTCATTTGGCTTGCCAATTAGCCAAATCACGGGACCCTAACATAATGGCGATCACGGTGGGACATATTGAGTACATGACAGTCTAGCAAACTCTTATAGACTCTTTATTCCTTCAACATTTAACTTAGACCATCAGCCTTTAGAATAATTTAGAGTAGAACTCTTTGTTTCACCATCTTAGCAAAGTGACGAATCAGGTTTATAACACTCTTACATACTAGGCTGCACATAAAACTCAGAAAAACCACAAAAAACTCCCTTAGATTGGTTTTTGACAGTATTGGTGGACCATACACATATACCTCAAAACAACTAAAAATCCACCTGGCGACTCCACTAGCCTCTAGTAGGCCTTACTATTTTACCAAACTCTAGGTTTCTATCTGATTGACTTATCCCACCGCTCACTAACATAATGGCGATCACGGTGGGACATATTGAGTACATGACAGTCTAACAAACTCTTATAGACTCTTTAGTCCTTCAACATTTAACTTAGACCATCAGCCTTTAGAATCATTTAGAGTAGAACTCTGTTTCACCATCTTAGCAAAGTGATGAATAAAGTTTATAACACTCTTACATACTAGGCTGCACATAAAACTAAGAAAAACCACAAAAAACTCCCTTAGATTGGCTTTTGACAGTATTGGTGGTGGACCATACACATATACCTCAAAACAACTAAAAATCCACCTGGCAACTCCACTAGCCTCCAGTAGGCCTTACTATTTTACCAAACTCTAGGTTTCTATCTGATTGACTTATCCCATCGCTCACTAACATAATGGCGATCACGATGGGACTTTGAGTCAAAACATCCTAGGTATCCCTTAGGAACTCTCAAAATCTCAGTCAAACTTAGAAGAGTAGAATATAGCTCTTTCACCATCTTAGCAAAATGATGATTCAGTCATAGGAAACTCTTCCAAACCTCACAGGCAAGCAGTCCATAGAATCATTTAGAGTAAACTCTTTTTGTTCTTGCCATCCTAACAAAGTGATGAAACAAGTTTAGAATACTTCAATAAACCATAGGCTGCACATAAAACTCAGAAAAACCCCAAAACATTCCCGGATTGGTTTTCCCTAGTTACTGGTGGTGGACCATAGCTACATCTTTACAAAAACAACCAAGTTCCACCTGGCGACTCCACTAGCTTCCAGTAGGCCTAAAACTCCATAAAAAAACAAAAAATTCATAAACCATACCCTTCTGTTGACTCCTCCTTTCCAAAACTTAAAACTTAAGGTGGAAAACTCTGTAATCAATGACAAACTAAGTATAACTTAGCGATTTAGAAAACCTCACCTAAACATAGGAGATAAACAGAAGCCTTCTTGCCAAGAGAACCATTAGCTTGTCCATACAGCCTAGCAAACTGTTGAAACCAAGTGAAATCACTCTTCTTTGCAAGTTTCCATCTCAAAGTTGCTATAAAACTTTTTCCCAAAGCATCTTTGATAGTGTTGGTGGTGGACCATAGTTCTCATAGAAATCCACCCGGCGACTCCACTAGTCCATCCCTTTAGTTTTGACCATCCTTCACATTAGTAAAACCTTAGAGAGGCCATTCATCCAAAACATTCACAAGTACCACCCTCTCTAAACTCTAGACCCAAAATCTGGCTTCACGAAAAATCAACACCAGATCCCATCCAGACCCAAATCCCCCTCTCATAGTAGACGACCCAGAGAAGATTCTGTGGCAAGCTTCCGAAACTGACAATCTAGCTACCAATAGGTCCATCCGTAAAGCAAGATCAGCACCTGAACATCTCACTGCCTTGCAGAATTCCCCCTTCTACTTAAAATCAGCAAAAACCCTTTTTAGAAGCAAGTCACAAAGTAAGATAGACTTTGACGATCTTGAGCCCCTAGATCTGCCACAGAGTCCTAGTAGAGAAGCGTCCCCTACCACACCTCCCGATTTTCAACTTCTCCATCACTTTGGCTCCTGCCATCACAGATCTGCTCAAAACCAGGTCACTATTCCAAGTACATCTGCCACACCTATTCAAACCACCTCAGCTCATCCCACAAGCCCTCATCTTGTACATCATCCATTAGCTCCCGTCATGGCAGTCTGGTACGCACCTTTGGTATTGCCACTACCTTTGGCTCCCTTACCGCATGACTATCAAGCCAAAATCCCACACTTTACTAGAGAGGAGACTGCCACATCTTAACAGCGTGTAAGTAGGATTAGCGATGCCTTTGAATACATGGAGTTAGAAGACGAGAACATCAGAATGAGAATGTTCGCCCAAAGCCTGGGCGGGGAACCCAAAAAATGGTTTAAGAGCTTAACTCCAAACAACATCCACAACCTCCCAGAACTCTACCAAGTCTTCATAAACAAGTGGGAAATCCTAAAGAACCCCATTCAAATCCTGTCTGAATATAACAATCTAAAACGGGAAATGGGGAAAGTGTCCAGGGATACTGCACTAGGTTCAACAGTGTGTATAATGCCCTCCCACCTCACTTCAAACCCCCGCTTGGTTCAGCCTTGGCAAAGTTCCCCGAGGGTTTTGACCCAGACATGACTTATCAGTTAAGAGACAAGGATCCTCCTACCTTAGAGGAAATGCAAAAAGTAGCCATACGAGCAGAAGCCAACTTAGCAGAAAAAAGAGCTAGGACTAGATCAAAAAGGAAAGTCGCCTACCGGGATGAAGTCTCCACTTCATCTCCTCCCCTAGATCCTAGAATAGATGATTTAGTCAGGTCTATGGCCAAAATGTGGGAAAAGATAAGTGAGAAAACCCCTCTTAGAGATAACCAACCGATCCCTCCAAACAGAAACTGGAACCAAAATTTTAGGAGGGAACAACCTCAAAACAAACCAAGGGAAAATGACCAACAAATTAGGCCACCATTCAATGAAAATTATGTGGAAGAAGATGATAGGGATACAGAACCCATTGATGAAAATCATTTGAACCTCATAGGGTCTGATAACGAGAGTGAGGTGTACCTCACGGAAGAAGAACAAGCATTCTTCTCTCCAAATCAAGATGAAACCAACTATGAAGATCCCGAGGATCCTGCCATAGATTTTCAGAATGCTATAATAGAAGCTCACAGGCAGTATGACCTTAGAAGCAGAAAAAATCAAGACAACTCCAAGAAAGGTAGCTCAGACATTGCTAAAACCCCTGATACTATCCTTAAGAAAGCAATGAACAACAACAAAATCATGGTCGGGAAAAATGACCAAAACAAAGATAGAGTTACCCAAACTAATCTTAACTCAGATACTCCTAGTACTTCCACAAAGATTCCCGAGGTAGCTTTGGCAAACAAAATCCCGAAACAAAGCCAACAAACTCAGAACATAGAAAAGGTCATGACTGAAAGAGCTGAAACAAACATGTCTAAACTACAGCGACCTTTTAGTTTTGAGGGCGAAATCGCCAAAATAAAGATCACCATGCCTCTTACCGAGCTCATCGCCCAAGGCTCTTATAAATCCCAAGTGTTAAAGGTCCTAAATCTAGGGAATGATGCAAACACCCTTAATCTAGCTGATGACACTCTTGAAGTGTTGTTTGGTCCGAAAATAGAAGGGAAATTCCAAGAGGGAGCCACTCTTCCCTTTTACATCAGTTTGAATATCCATGACCAAATCCTTCACAATGCCATGCTAGACTCCGGCGCTTCGCATAATCTTATGCCGAAGGTTGTAATGGAAAGATTAGGCCTAGAAATCACGAGACCATAAAAAGACTTATATTCTTTCGATTCTAGTAGAGTCAAATGTCTAGGCTTGATCAAGGATCTGTGTTTTAGTTTGGCCCAAATACCCGCAAAGCATCTGATCATGGACATAATGGTAGCAGAGATTCCTCCCAAGTACGGAATGCTTCTATCCAGATCTTGGGGAGCCAAGCTCCAAGGGAATATTCAACTTGACATGTCTTACGCCACTATTCCTGTGTTTGACCAAACAAGAATACTCTATCGAGAGTCACACATGAAATACATGATCAGTAGCCAAGAAAGGCCAGATAACATTCCAATGTATTCCGTGCATTCCGACCTAAACTCTTTTATTCTGCATACTGATGAGGACATTGAAGAACAGTGAGAAGAAACTGAAACAAACTTAGACCCACCACATCAGCTGCCCCTAGTTCGCTATGATGAACTAGACAATCAAAACTATCATGATCATGAACAGCTATGTCTTGAGGAAAGTAAGTACGTTCCTTCTAAAATAGGAATAGAGCAAGAAGCACAAACCATTATGTACTATCAAGCGAATTGCTCGAACCTTAGTCAAACCTCAGCAGTAACATCAGGAAACTTTTTCAGAACAAAGGCATTAGAGGACTTCCATATCAAAAATCTTTTCAGAACACAGGAGCAGGGAAGCTTGATGTTTTTACCATACCTCACAGATTTACCATCACATAACTCTTCCGCTGCAAATGAAGCCTTGACTGTAGCCATAACAGCTCAAGATCCAGAAAAGGTGCCTGATAAACTCCTTATGAGCAAACATGATAACCACAGTCCAAATATACCTGAGTTACTTGAATTGGCTAAAATCCTGTCATTCCATCAAAGACTTAGAATTGCTAGAATTGGCAATCTCATGCAGAATACTACATCATACAGAGAAAACAATGACAAACACTATGCCACTGCCATTACTCCAAGAAGCAGTTTTGACAAACGAAAGTACAGAAGTCTGAACCCATCCGTAATAATCAAAGATAAAATAGATGGTCATAGGGTCTGTTTTGATTTTAGAAACACTAATGCATATCCCTATAACGGAAATTTTATCCTTCCTACCCAAGACCATGATATTCTGATGGAAAGTGCTTTTAATCATATGTTTTTGCAAGATGATGTTTCAGGTTATAGTTAAATGATTCCCTTGCAAAGTAGACAACCCAAAGACTTTTTTCAGTATGCTGGAAGTAGTTCTAGTTTCAGACTCAGAATTGCAAAGCCATCGGATATCAAAAATATGCTCATGAAAACCATGTTTCCAGTTCTGAATTTCTGCATTTTTGCATACCTTGATGATGTCATTATTTATTTCAAGAATGACCAAGAGTATATGCATTACTTAAGGAAGATGTACAGTAAAGAAAGGAGTGGAAATTAGAGGTACAAAGAGGTACATCGGGAAGATACAGGTTTGTTCAGAGATTCTTGCATGAATCCCTATGTCATGTTGGAAAGAGAAAACTTTCCAAATTTCTCTTTTCAGGAGTTGAGTGGGCTAAGAATGATAGGAGATCCTTACGAGGATAAGATGCTTAAGTTTCGCCATTTCCAAGATTTCTGAGTTTAAAACATTTTCATTCATTGTATATACTATTGTTTGAAAAATAGATAAACAGAAAAGTAAAAAACAATAGAAGAATAGAAAAGAGGGCAGTTGAAAAATAGAAAAAGGCCCCACGTTCCAAAAAATAGTCCTTAGGAAAGCGCGCAAGTCTAAATGCCACTACTAGTACTCCAATGTCTTGTTCAGCTATCTAGCCTAATCATAGCTGAACATGTTTAAATTTATTTGCTGATAAGTTAGTGAGTGAAAAAGATGGTCAACATTGTGTAAGCTTGACTTATCAAAGAGAGTAGATTAGGAAAAGATACTAGTTTCACACGCCCAAAACAGAACCAAAGAGAGAAGCGGGGATGAAGAACAAATTGTGCATCTTAGCCCCGTTTTTTCTAGATTTCCTTTTTGCAAAATAATATTTGTGTGCAGTTTGTCCTTTCATGCCGCAAATACATGAAAAATCAGACAGTTTAACCCTGATTTGATTATTTTAAATTTCATGTTTTAGATTAGAGAACAAAATCCTGTCAAATAGCTTAACCTTGACAGTTGATCTAGCATAGGTAGAGTAATGAAGGAGTTCATCAGTTTAATCTGAACTCCTGGCAAATATAAATGTAGAATTAGATAGGTTCATTTTTCAAAAAGAAAAAATATGTATTGTCAAAAGGCTGCTAGTCCAAATGCGCCAAAAAGAAGAAAAAATGTTAGGAAAGATAGTGGGGTAGGTAGAAATATCATTGATGCTGATCATGCTGTCATTTTTTAGAAGTAGCATCGAGGGAGAGTAAAAATTGCGCCAATGGATAAGACACTGGTCTTCATAAGCCAAAGATCTGAAATTCTGGACACCTCCTGAAAAGGAGCTGCCCTCCCCAAATGGAGCCACTGTTAGTCATCAGTATTTTTCACTTGTTGGTGATGACTAGTTCTAACAGCCAAGTTTTCTAGCAGCTGATCTAAAAATTTATCAAATTTTCCAGCTGGAAAACACCCATAAACGTTTTTCCCTCTTACCTTTCAGTTCGCCCATGACGAGATGAAACCTCATTATCAAATCCTACCTAGCTTCAGCCATACTAGTCTGCCCATCAGCTCTAAAAAAACAATCCAAATCTGTCCAAACAGTCTCCCCTAAGTTAGGAAGTGGCGCTTTAGGTTTTTCTCTCTTGGCGAACTATCCAAAAGCCAAAGAACCTCCATCTGCTATAGACCAGTCATAACAGACCTTCCCATTCTACAAATAAAGTTGGTTACAGCTCTAGGTCGCGCTACTAATACACCCTCAAGTCTCAGCAATTCATGTACCTTAAGTCAAGCTAATTTTAGGTGTTTTTACAGTGTTTTGATGGATCTTTCAAGACAGAGACATACCAGCATCTTAGAAGACAATTTTTGGCTCCACATGAGAAGACAATTGCTTCTCAAATGTGATCTTGAGCCTGGGATGCAGCTACAAAGAAAAGATTTTTTCATCAAGCGCTTGCGACCACATTCCAAGCCTGAAAGGACAGTGAAAGAAAAAACAACACTGTCAAAAGGCTGATGATATAACCTGACTAAGAACCTCCTTCATCTATAAGGAGAGGGTTTGAAAACTAAAGAACCTCCTTCATCTATAAGCAGAGGGTTAAGAGCGCCTCCTTCATCTACAAGCAGAGGGCCAAAGGTAAAGTCTGTTTTTGAGTTTTCCACTAACTGAGAAGACAAACTTTGAAGTACAGTGAGACAGCAAATGAAGATCTCTGCATGAAAATGATGATTTAAGGTAGAGGTATAAGAGAAGCCACTAACAGTTTGATTCATCAAACATTCTGCATTTGATTGAGACAAAGGTTGAAAGAACATTAGACATTTTGTCAAGTGAAGGGCGTCCTTCATTCATAAGCAGAGGGCCAGAGCAGTGATTAATTCTAGAGTTTTCACTGACTGATAGACAAATTGTAAACACAATATGAGACAGTTGAAACAGAGAAATGATGTAAAAGACAAAGAAGGAAAGCAGGGGTACCACTGTAATCCAAGAGGTTAAACTTGTCTCTTATCAAGGTTTCTTTCAAAAAGGCAGTCTGGAGTCCAATTAAAACAACTTTGCTGATGATTAAGGGACAGGTCATAACACAGGCCAGTGATGCTAATTATTTGTCAAAAAGGTACTCATCTTCCTGTTCATGAGAGAATGTCTTTCAAATAGCTCATCACAGTGGACAAGAAGGCAAATTATATTTAGTTTTCCAAAGGAGTCAGAAGAGGAACTTAAAGGACACCTAACAAATGAATCAGTTTCACAGTGGGCATCATTACCTCCAAAGCATCAAGAGCAAACAATGTCAGATTGGGTTTTAAAAAGGGTAAATCCACCTCCTTGCAAAATGGAAAAGGTGCTTCATAACTCATTAGTGTATTACTGAGCAAGTGTTACATGTTGAAAATGACGCTAAAAGGGGTCAGCAGTGGCAAAGTTTCTCGTTTAAATAAAGCACAGTGAAAATGTAGTGTAGGAGATTTGAAACTCCTAAATAAAGTTTTTTTTACCTAAAGCAAAGTTCTCACTATGCTACTTTTTCAAAAATCAAACTTCACCTTTTTATCAAAAATTTGGTGCAAAGGGTAGTTAAAAGCTTTTCAAAAATTCTTCAAAACCTCCACCAAGTGAACGTGAGAAGGAATCGGATTTTTTTGCTTTTAAAAGGGTTAGGGACTGTTGTTGATCCAATTTGCAAATTCCCAAGCGCAAGCAAAACTCCTCTTGCTTTCTACAAAACTGGAGAAAGAAGTTGTGATCGAAAAAAACAAATTTTTTTGGGCTTAAGGTTGCGCGGCGCGCCTGTACAACCGCGCGACGCGTTTGGGCACAATTGTTACAAAGGAATACACGGCCGCGCGGCGCGCCTGTAGGTCCTGATCTTGTCGGCCCGACAGGTGATCTGACGGCCTTTTCCGTGCGGCACTCTCTCTTTCAAACGCGCCGCGCATGTGTTAAGCCTCCAAAACGCCTCCAAATTGCTTTCAAAGTCGCTCCAACTCTCAAGCAAAGATTTCCATCGTATTCTCAGGGGGTTGTCAAGCTTTTGGGACATTCAAAACTACTGTGGCATAAAATCCATAACTCTGTCAACTGTATGTAACAAAGAAAAGGTGCTTGGGAGGTTTGATTTTTTTTGAGTTGCTGTAGTTTGTGATTGACCAGCAGTGAGCATAGTAAAATGATAGGTTCCTATTGATGATTCAAAAAACCTTACAAACTGCCCTCAAATAGTATTGAAAGGCGAAGGCACCGTTTGAAGGGAGAAACACAAGGCTTTAAAAGGTGAAACAGTGGGTCTATTTTCAAATCACAATGATCATTGTATGAGCGTTTTTGACCTTTCAAAAGTCTCCTCTGTGTGTTAAGAAAACAAAAACAGTGTTTGACCTTTCATTCCATAAAGCAGATTCAGTGAGTGAAGTTACCATTGCATTTGGAGGTATTTTCAAACTTTGTGTGAACAACAGTGAAGTATAAGGAGGAAAATGTTTTGGTTAAGAGGAGTTTTTGTTGTTTAAACTCCTACAGGGTTGTTTGTGGTCACACTAAACACAAGGAGCTTGATGACTCTCCCTATAACACAGTGACCTTTGATTGTGTATATGCTTTTTGTTGACTGTGTAATGGTTATTGAATTTACCTGTTGATTGGCATACAAAGAAGAAGAGCAGTGTTTTGAATTGAGAAGATTTTTTGTTTTACCTTTATCTAAAAACAAAGCTGTCCTGTTGCCCTCAAAACACCAAGAGCTGGGTGATCTTACCAAAAACACAGAAAAAGCACTTTGACTATATGTGCCTTTTGTCTGACTTTGTGCTCATCATTAAAATTGTTTGTTGAGTTGCATGCCAAGGGAAAAACAGTGTTTTGAAAGGAACAAAGACCTAATAGCAAGGAGGGCATCTCACACAGCATTTGAAACAAATTTTACCTTGATCAAAACAGTGATTGACAAAGAAGGCAGAGTTTTGTTTGAAGAAACACATCGATGATATGCATCATAGTGATGAAGAGCAACGCCATAAAGAAAGTCAAAACAATGATAGATGATGAGGGCAAGTGAATACAAACATGGATCATGAGGGGCATTCTCCAAAGCATGTGCTAGCTGCCTCTCCTAGGCAAGGGGCCATGACTTCTTCACCAAAGCTAAGGATGCCAAGACAACAAAGAAGAAAACCAAGAAAAGCTAGAAACTGCCCAAAGGAGGTGCCCGGTGAGAAGAAAGAAGAGAGACACCTTTAGGCTTGGAATTTTGGCCCGAACTCTAGACATATTTCTAAAAAGCCTTGAGGGACTTGCTCACCAAAATTGAGCGAATTTCGACATGTTTTGGTTTTTTGTCATTTTTGGGTTTTTGGCTAAAACTCATGAAATTCGCCATTTTAGTTTGGGGGATCATCAAAGGAGGAGAATGGTATCATTGGATGCTATAATTTTAGAAGCACACACTCAACGATTTTCAGGACATTTGAAGATCATTTGCTCCCCCAAAATGGCGAAAAATGCCCGCTTTTTCCACACTCTGCCCGGTCTATCAGCAAGCCTTATTTTTTGGCTTTTTACACACAATTCTATTTTTGGAGGACTTCTAATCATCAAATTGGAAAAGTTCAAGTTGTTCCAGAAAGTAAACACTCAGAGCTTTCCAACGAGCTATCATGAGCCTCGTTTCGACATCGGGAAGGCTGCCAAAAGTTGCTGGTAAGTCAGAGGACCTTTTGCTGATGTTTTTCCTGAGTATTTTTGTAAAAATTGAACCTTTAAAAACTACCTTTTCCTCATGTGCGTTTAGCTATTTTTGTACATGAGAAGTTATGAAAAGTCAATTTAATTCCCTTTTTTAGCATTTTTTAGATATTTTATGAGATATTTTGTGCCTTGGGCTTTGCAAAGCCTCAAGGACAAGTTTAGATATTTTGAATAGGCCAATGAGAGTGCAAATTGAACTAAGAGGTTTTCCTCACTTGAGCCTATATATTCCAAAGGCTTTCATTGTAAACAAGGTTGAACTTGATGATAGAAGCAATATATGGTCATATAAGCTTTGGAAGAAATACTTGTCTCATGCTTTTGGATTGCTTCTTGGATGTTCTTGGATGATGAAAGAGGATTGTTGTTGGATTCCATGACTTGATAGAATGGTATAGTGTCTCTTTCTTTGTTTTGTCTTCTAGTTTTCATTCATGAATACATGTTTCTTGCTTGCTATAGATCAGTAGAGAACAAATTTGAGACATGCCCTTGGAGGTACCTCAAATTTCCTGATGCTTCATAGCTTCCATGTTTTCTTCTTCCTTAGTCATATTAAAGAATTCTTGATTACTCTTTAATAACTTAAGGATATTGTTGCTTATTTCATTCATGGTTTTATGCATGCTAAGTATGATTTACGGTATGCCCTGCTTATCAATGGCTAGCCATAGCTCCATCCATGAAATTTCTCTTTGACTGATTAAATTGTCATTTGTTGAACCAAGGAGGCCTAGTTCCGATCTAGCCCTTTGTCTAAGACTATGCAAATCTTGTTTTCAAAGTGCCCAATAACTTGAAGTACTGTGTTTATGCGTTCCGACATAGTGTTTTGAGTTGTTTGTCTCTCTTAAGTGTATTTCCCAAAGTCTGATAGCCATTTCCCAAAGTTAGAGAGTTATATATCTCTATGCATGGCTTGAATGTTTATTTCTATGTATTGATTAGCTTGTAGTTACATTTCTCATGATTAATCGTTTTCCCTACCATGTTTATGTCAGCTATTAAACTAGTTATGCTTGAAATCCTTTGTTGTTCCCAAACTTGATGTTCATTATACTCCATTTTGCCCAAAGATCCTTTCTACCTCGAATCAAATCGGCCCTTCAACAGCCTTGTATCACCGTCTGATAGCTTTCTTGACCTTTTCGACCCCATAGCCCAGTTGATCTGACATCTTTTTACCTATCTTATATCTTTGATCAATTTCATCCCTCACAACCTTAAAAACCAAAACCAAAAAATCTACTTCATAACTAGCCTAAAATCAGAACACAATAAGCAAACACACAGATATCCCTTACACATATAGAGAGAGCCCTCTCTGAGTCCAGGAAAGCTAGGTCCTTGGGCTCCAAAGATTGGTTTGATGTTACACTGTCATTTGGCTTGCCAATCAGCCAAATCACGGGACCCTAACACGGTCTCTGATATGGAAACCACCAGCAACAAGTTTATTGATTACAGTCACATTTGCACAAATTTTTTTTTTTCTTTAAATCGCACCATAGGTTCTACAAGTCAATCAACCTTCTGTCGCTTCACGCCCGGATCCATGTGCAATGTATTATTTTGAACCCTATCTCAGTTCACGAGCTTCTGCCAGAACATTACCATTCTTGGACATCGAATCTTTGTCACGCATTATGCAAGATATGTACGCAAAAAAAAAAAAAAAACAGTGTTGCCAATGAACAATGCTACAGAACAAATTATCGACCCTTTTCTTAGACAGATGTCGACCAGTTTGTATGTGCACCATAATTATATTATTTCCTAGCTCATCGTATAATATCACCGTCTTTTGCTTTCAATGCCCCCTTCGCCTCATGTGTACAGATCACAACATTGCACTCAAGAGCGGACAAGGAGATCAACGCCCTGATTAGTTAATGCACAGGTGGACTCACCCTTTTTTTTTTGGATTGACTCAATTCTTCGTCAAAAGGAATTCTCGTTGCCACGATTGCTCCATTTAGTCGACAGGCTTGATAAAGCGGTTCCCTTGTGGCCCACAAACTCTGTTTTTGATTTTGATGTCTTTCTTGTTAGTTCGATGAAATCTCCAACGTGTACAACCATCCAAATGGCTAGACCGACCTGTAAGTTGTATGTGCGGTCACCTCAAACGAGCCTTCAAACAGACCCGACCTCCTGCGGCTGTCCTTTAGCAATTCGGTGTTCCTGAATTGACATCAAAACATGCCCTCTCACCCATGCTGGCTTGTTTTGGTGAGGCTAGGCCTGCGGCCTACCTCAGTTGGCTGCAGCTCCCTAACAACCCTCCAAAATAGCCTTCTCATACTTCTGTTTGACCCTTAAACAAGGCCGCAAACATCTGGAGCGGTCTCATCCTTCCAACGCTTCTCCTCGGCCTCCCTTAATTTTTTGCGGCAAGCTTCAATGAGGCTTCATAGGCCTGCAACATTCTCTTTTAGGGATAGACCACCCATAAAACAACCCTTAAACACCTCTGAATGTGATCTTGTTCCTCGACCTTCTATCCCTGCAACTAGGCCTTCATAACAGTCCTCAAAGATGCCCTACAAAGCCCTTTCCTCCTCGTTGTTATAGCCTTCCTTGCTGCGGCCTAAACAGAGGTATCCCTTTCCTTCTTCACCGAGCTCTTCTCTTGCGATGTGTTGCACTTGTTGGATCAATAGATCAGAGATTACTTTTCAACACAAATTGGGCTTTGTCTTCACCTCAAGCTTTGATACCATGTTAATTTCTAAACATGTTCTATGCCATTTCAGATTAGGGCACAAAATACTGAAGCAAATAGAACATACCAATAGATCGATGGAAGACAAGCCAAAACAGAGATAATGAATGGTGGCGTTATGGCGATCAACAGGATGCTTCTACCAGCAAAGTCTCCAATAGGTCATTCAGCCAAGTGTGTCACACACAACCCCAAGACAACCCAAACAAAGAATACTCCACAATTACGCAGCACCAAGAACAAAACTCTATCGCCATCAAGAGAGAAGAAAATCCTCCACACATTGTGTGTATAATGAACTCCAAGTCTCTCCAATATATAGGCATCTTTGGGGGTGTGTGACACATCCTTTAAGACATTTAAGTCTATATTATATTCCAGGCCGACCTAGCACATAAGTGGAATAAATTCAAAGTACATGTTCTGCTCATTTGATCGAGATGATCTTTAGATCAATCTTACACCTCTCTGAAAGAGGAATCCAATAAAAATATTGGGATCGTCATCTGAGCAGCACAACTCGGATTTTGGACCTAGTTGTCCAAATTTAACAAATTTGCTTCAAAACTTAATAATTAATTCACTTATTTTAATGAATACAAACTTTTTTATTAATAAAGCCCAATTTTATCACTATAACCCACTTGATTAATCTTAGTTAGTTTGGTGTTTCATGCTGAAAATAAAATATATTTATTCTTTAATTTAAATTTTTTCTTATTCTTGTAAAAAAGATAAACATTTTTTAAATTAGAAATTGCTTCAAATAATGCTATAATAGAATACTCCATTTTTTTATTTATACAACTCAACTTTGATCTTAGTTTGAGTGGTTTGGCGAACAATTTGTTTCCCCAGTTTTGTGGGTTCAAGTCTTTTGGAGACATGTTGTGACTAACCTGTTAGTGGTATTTATGAATAGTTGTATAATAGTGGCAACCAATTTTTCAAAGTTACCAATTCGCTCTTGGATGTCTTAAAGGTTGTATTAAGCTCAATAGTTAACTAGCAAAAGCAAGATTCTCTTACAACTCAAGTAGAAGAGATGTGCCATGTAAGTATACAATTTTGATAAATTATAATAGGCAAATTTTTTTCCTTTGTAAATTGTCTGGATCGTTTGAGTGATCTTAGTTTGAGTGGTTTGGCGAACAATTTTTTTCCCTAGTTTTGTGGGTTCAAGTCTTTGGAGACATGTTAGTGGTATTTATGAATAGTTGTATAATAGTGGCAACGGAATTTTCAAAGTTACCGATTCTCCAAAGATTCTCATTATGGTTGAAAAATAAAGTTTGGTGTTTCTAGATTCAAATTTATACATATTTCATTGATTGGATGTCTTAAAGGTTGTATTAAGTTCAATAGTTAAATAACAAAAGCAAGATTCTCTTACAACTCAAGTGGAAGAAATGTGTCATGTAAGTATACAATTTTGATAAATTAAAATGGAGCAATTTGTTTTTCTTTGTAAGTTGTCTGGATCTTGTGTTAACTGGATAGCAAAAATTACATCATTAGTCTCTACAACGGTCTACCACTTGGGAAGCCAAACCAATGACAAAATAGCAAAATTTTGACCAAAAAACTCTGAATAATACATCATACTTCCAACTAGAATTCCTTACAGAGCTATGAGCAGCACAATGTATACATCTAGGATGAACAAAATGATCCATGTTAGCTTTTCCAGAAAATGACATAAAGACAATTAAACGAGACTGCATAAGATAGAAATAATAAGAGAGAACCATGGGAGACCAAGCATGCAATTGTTAATTTGGAAGCTCAGAGCCAAATTCCTTCCTTTGGACTACATTCCTAATCTAGAGAGGAACCTATTTTCCATTGGAAGAATTTAAATTGGTCAAGGAAAAATATTATTTTTAATGAAAAACCCACATATGCACAAAAGTTCAAGTCAGTATAACGAGCAAATTGGGTCTCCTCCAATGGATATAAATACACATCATGTCACATCACTTTGGAGCATCACTTACACATCATACATCTTCTCTCTCCTCAGATGGTTGGTTTGTACTACCTCTGAAATTACTGCTTGACTCACACGTGCGAAGGGAAGATTGACAATTTTGATTTTCAATGTTGACTTTCTGATTGGGGATAGTTTGACCAGTTATTGACCAAGTTTGACTTGGCATTTTAACTTGATTTGACTTGCAAATATCCAATTTTTGGAGGTTGAATTTCTTGGTGAAAGAACCGAACTTTTTTGGGAAGTTTGACTAGGGTTGACGAAAACTCTATTGATTGAAGTTTGACTGCAGAAATCTGAAGTTTGATTGCAACTTTCCCTTTCCTTTGATTGATTCTTTTTGGGACTACTTTGAATGAGGTTTGACCAATGACAAAGGTTGAATTGTTTGATTTTTGACCTAGATCTTTTGGAAAATTGTTGACCGTTGACTTGAGGAATAGTTAGGGCATCTTTGACTGTTGTTGATTTCAACAAAAATTACAAATTTGACTTTGAGGCTCATCTTTTGTATATTGGTTTGTTGATCTCTTGGATAGTCAAAATTGTTGACTTTGACTCATTGATGAATTGGAACATTGTATCTTTCTATTGAACATTTGATGACAATCTAGTAGAAGAAGAATTTGAAAGGGTTTCCCCCTTATGGGGTTTTTCCCTAGTCTTTGACCAAATCTTGTGTCTCTTGTTATTGTTCTTGGTTGTCTTTTATTGTACATTGGATTTATTGTTCTATCTACAATTGCTCATTGTTATTGGAAGATTAAATTTGTTTAAAAGTGATTGCTAATTGAAGAAAGAATTGGGCTAAATGATTGTGCTAGCATAGAACAATGGAAAATTAACATGGTATCAAAGATGAGGTGAAGACAAGCCCAAGGAGACAAGAGACTAAAGCAATCACCTTTGAAGGAATCTATTTGGTCAAGATGTCTACCCCTTACTTCAAAGATACATATAAGTTGGGTGACTCATCAAATTTGTTGCTTGGAAGATCAAGTTGGAAGTGATATTATATGATAATGATGCCTTAGAATATGTGGAAGGAAAAGTACCCGAGCCACTAGAAAATGCCCCTGCTGCTGCCAGGTCCAAATATAAGAAACGTGAGCTCAAAGCCAAGAAAATTCTTATTGAGTCTTTGAAAGATCATTTGCTTGCTTATGTTGGAAAATTGAAGAAGTCTAAGGACATCTATGATAAGTTGGTTGGGATGTATGAGGTCAACAAATTGAATCACATTCTTTCCTTGAAAAATCAACCCAAGGACATTAAGATTAACAAGGGGGAATATGTGCAATCCTATGTTATGAGGACATCCCAACTAAGGGATCAATTGGATCAATTGCAAACTACTGGAGAGCCTATATCTGATAGAGAGTTGGTGCTTGTTACTCTTCAAGGTCTTCCTCCTATTTGTGAAACTTTCATCACTACTATTAGCAACAATGACAAGTTCCCAACATTTGATGAGCTCATTGGAAAGTGTACTCAAGAAGAAACCAAGATGATATCTAGAGGGAGAATTCAAAAGCATGAAGAAGGAGAGCCCTTTTCTTTGTTGCACAAGAAAAGAAGAGAAAAGGAAGAGGGAGACCATCTGGCTCAAGAAAGTCAACCCTTGATTCAAAGGACTCCCATAGAAGAGAAAGGAGAATTGAATGCTTCAATTGCCACAAACATGTCTACTATTCCCGAGACTATCCGAAAAAGAGAGATGCTCCAAGATCTAACTACAACAACAATCGTGGCTTCAACAACAACCAATTTAATGATAAGAGAAAAGGAGATGACAAAAGAAGAAGAGATGTTCTTGATGATCATGAAAAAGGCCATCATCCTCAAAAGAGACCAAGGAACTCTAGGTATGGAAATAATGTAGTTGCTACTCAATCTGAACATATTCTTATTTCTTCTCTTTCTATTTCCTCTCCTCCATATTTGTGTGATGGTTGGTAGACAATGGGGCTTCTAGACATTTCTCTAGGTACCGGGAAGTCGTCAAAAATCTGGTTGAGAGGGAGTCTAATTTAAAGATAATTCTTGGGGACTACTCTACTTATCGTGTGAAGGGTTCTGGTTCTTTCAAATTTCATTTGGATTACGAGGAAATCATTCTTCTTCATGATGTTATGTATGTTCCTGGATTAAAGAAGAACCTAGTATCTATATCTTCTTATCTGTATCTACCTTGGAAGACAAAGGGATGAGAGTTTCCTTCATAAGAGGAAATGTACTCACTTGGCCTATGGAATATCACATGAGGGATGTATTCACCTTGGGATCTAGAATTGAAGGACTCTATAGAGTCTCACCTGGCCTATGGAATCTCGCATGAGGGATGTATTCACCCTAGGATCTAGAATTGAAGGACTCTGTAGATTCAACGAAAGACCTCTGTGAGCAATGATACATGTTAGCAATCATCAACATGAGTTATGGCACCGAAGGTTTGCTCATCTACATTATGAAGCCCTGCCCAAAGTTAAAAGGATAGTTTCTGGGATGCATTAAATTTAAACTAACAATGATGGAGTATGTTCGGGATGTGCTAGTGGAAAGAAGTCAAGGGGACCATTCCCCTCCAGCAGAAGTAGGACCAATGATATTATACAACTCATTCATTTGGATCTATGTGGTCCCATGCTGGTAAAATCTCTGGGTGGCTATCTATACTATATAACCTTTGTGGATGAATTCTCCTGGAAGACATGGATAACTACTTGAAGAACAAGGATGAAGCATTCGAGATGTTTCAGGACTTCAAGGCACTGATAGAGAATCATAACAAAAAAAAGGATCAAGGTCTTCAGGTCTGACAACGGTGGTGAGTATACTTCTAATGAGTTCATTGACTTCTGCAAAAAAATTTGGAATCGAGAAGGAGGCCATCATACCCTATAATCCCGAGAAAAATGGTGTGGCTAGAACAAAAAACATCACTCTCATGGAAGCTACTGTGAAAATTTTAACTTACTATTGAAATCTTATTGCAACAACTAGTATTATTTCTCCTAATTGTTAATTAATTTAACAATTTATATGCTACGACAAATAATGAAATAAACATACTGCAACCTTCACAAATAAAATTTCTACGAAAAAATAATACAATGGAAACTGAGAAATAAATTACTAGCACACAAACATAAAATTTGACACTATTATTTTTGGACAAATGTCCCTAGTAAAACACCAACTTGGGAAAACCAGTGCAACAATGAGGGTTTTTATTATTATGCAACAGTGAATTCTAAGTACAATATGGATGCTTGAAACTAGCAATCCATAACAAGAAAAATATGGGCAAAAAGGGAATTACCCTTCCTCCACAAGCAATCCCGGCACAAACTGCCTTCAGAAAACTTGGCCTCCCGAAGCCTCTGCGTCAGCCTCTGTGCTGCTCTGCGTATGTTGTATGATGTCAAGCCTCCAACCAGTTTATGATGAAGTCGTTATGCCTTTTGCTAAGGAAATCGTCTCTCTGACCCTTTGGAACCTCTTCCCGGCCTCTGGAAGAGAGAACGATTTTTCTCAGCAAATTGAATTGCCCTCTCTGAAGCTACTGTGCAGTCCTTTGTGCTGCCTCACTAGGATAATTCAGCCATTTTGTTGTTGTCTCTTCAGATCTGGAAAACTTCCTTCGGATCACTGTACCTACCCCTCACTCACTGCTTCGATCTATGGCTCTCTCCGACCATTGACTGCTACTACTTTGGAAATCGATTTGCCAAGGAAATCAAACTGTTCAAGTGTATTCTCCATCACCACATCGATATCTTCTTATAATCCACTGTTAAAGCACCAAGCACCAATATTAAAACTTAATCAATGGCTAGGATCATTTCTAGATCGATCCGTGTGAGTTTCTAGAGAATTCTCACCTTGAATTAATTAATTATGATTAATTAACCATATTCCCTAAGTTTAGACTTAGTAAATATTAAAAAAATTGGTTAATAATCTAATTAAGTCATTTCTAGGTGGAATTTCTAGAAACGATTTCTAGGTTTTGGAGATCTCATGTATTCTAGCCTCTCCACCAAATTTCGTGACTAGAACACATCCAATGCTACAAAAACTAACACTCCCTCTTAGCGAGAAATGTGTTATAGCGTTGCACCCCCTATAAAAACGCATTGTCTCTGCATCATCTCCTGTCACGCTGCTGATGTCTGGCCACTGCCCACCAACCACTTTGCAACTCTCATATACACTGCATCTATGTTGCTGGTGACCTTGTTGAACTGCTGCCAACATTGCAACTTTGTTGTTGCTGCTATTGCAACATCTGCAACTGAAAAACATCCAAATACTGAATCATTTGTGATCAGTATGATGCATCTGTCACTTGAGTCCTGCCTGCTACTAGCCACTGCACTTCCTTTGAAGACTTTGCATTGTTGCTGACTTTGCACTACCAACATCTGACTGCTACTAATTTTCAACTATCACTTTGGTACTGACTACATCAACTACCATTGATCCATCTTGCTACTGAATACTTTGGGCCCTCGTAGCCAGGTATTGATCCATGAGGTGGACTCCTCAAGAACCCTACCCATCTGTAACTCACTCCTGGAGGTATGTGGGAAAAAATAGTGAAGTCTTCTTCCAGCTTGGAGGACAACCTATCTATCTCTGCATGTGTTGATGTTTGGTGCTGCTTCTCCTCCATGTCCTTTTTCCTGAGAGGACACTGGATACTATAGTGGAAAAACTCGTCACGCTTGATGCACTTAACCTTAGATAGGTCCTTCATCTTTCGCTCCCCTTGCCCCTGAATGGGACCCTTGGATGCGAGGGCCACATTCTCCTCCTCCTTCACCACTTTCTGTCCAATGCTACTACTGCTACTGATGGAGCTCTTTAACAAAGCTCATCTCAACTCCTCCTGCTGCAAATCGGCCCACATCTTGTCCCACTCTGGTAGCCTATCTATGTCTAATAAGCTTTGGACAAAGCCCTTTGAGTTGTTGAGTGCCAATTGCACTAGCTACGTGGGTTGAAGCGATGCCCCAACAACGGACAACTGATCTCGGACCTCCTGAATCCTGGTGAGGAAGGGATCTATGCCTTCCATTTTCTGCATCCAAATGCATCTCAACTTCTCCTCAAGGAACATCTTATGCTACTCGGAAATTCCCTAGTATAAGGTGGAGAGAGCATCCCACATCTCTTTGTTTGTTCCCTTGGCCACTATATGTGAGACAATATGATTCCAAACTCCATCCAGGACAACCACTTCACCTACACCATCCCCTTCTTATATTCCTTTAGATGATAGGCTTCAATAGGAACTACCTCTACATTATCAATGTATGCTTTCATATCATATTCATCTAGAAGGAAGGCTATCCTAGCCTTCCAGATGATGTAGTTGGATGATCCGCCCAACCTATCCTGATCTCGAAGCCCTGTAGTGGCCATCTCTGATCAAGTTAAAAACCCCCCCTTTCCCTCTGCTAGTTGTTGCTCTTCTATTCACACTCCCCTCTGGAATGTGTGGCTCCGCTAGATGCTACTACTAATCTCCAAGGAAAATTCGGACCTCTGAGACTCGAAGTTCCCTGAGGAAAATTTTCCCTCAGTGTGTGATTTTTTCTCTTCCACTCAACGCTAGATTTTCTCTAGCAAGATATTACAAAACCCTTTGCGTCTAGCCAGAAATCTGCCCAACGAAAAGTCTGAGTTGTTCTGTCTGCCTCTGGAATCACTCGATCTGGAAAATCGAATTTTTCTGCCTCTTTGCTAAAAAAAATTGAACTTCCTCAAGCAACTCAGCCTGCCTAGGAATGGATTGTGGTGCTCCTGGGAATTTTGGCCTGGTTCTCTTACTAAAGAGTGAAATTCCTTCTTCTTCGCTTCTGAGCTCTCCGGTTGATCAACTTGACTCTCACACCATGTGAAAATTTCAACTTACAATTGAAATCCTATTACAACAACTGGTATTATTTTTCCTAATTTTTAACTAATTTAACAATTTATCTACTACCATATCGAAATAAATGCACTGCAACATTCACAAATAACATTCTGCGAAGAAATAATGTGTTTGAAATTGAGAAATTGCTAGCACACACATAAAATTTGACACTATTATTTTTGGACAAATGTCCCTGGAAAAACCCCAACTTGGGAAAACTGGTGCAGTAGTGAGGGTTTTTATTATTATGCAACAATGAATTTTGAGTACAATCTGGATGCCTGAAACTGGAAATCCACAATAAGAAAAATCTTGGCAAAATCATTGAAGGGAATTACCCTTCCTCCACAAATAATCCCGACACAAGTTGCCTTCAGAAAACTTGGCCTCTTGAAGCCTTTGCATCAGCCTCTGCGTTGCTCTTCGTAGGTTGTATGACATCAAGCCTCCAACCATTTTCTGATGAAGCCATTCTTCCTTCTACTGCTAAGGAGGAAATCGTCTCTCTGACCCTCTAGAACCTCTTCTTAGCCTTTGGAACTGAGAGCGTTTTCACTCTCCAGCAAATTGAACTACCCTCTTTGAAGCTACTGCGCAATCCCATACGCTGCCTCATTGAGATAACTCGAACCTCATGTTGTTGCCTCTCCGGATCTGGAAAAATTCCTCTAGGTCATTGCCCTTGCCCCTCACTCACTGTTTCGATCTTTGGCTCTCTCCGGAAACTAACTTCTGCTACTCTAGAAATTGATCTGCCAAGGAAATCGAACTTCTCAAGTGTCTTCTCCATCACCACATCGATTTATTCTTATAATCCATTGTTGGAGCACCAATGACCAAGATTAAAACTTAATCAATGGCTAGGATCATTTCTGGATGGATCTATGTGAGTTTCTAGAGAATTCTCACCTTGATTTAATTAATTATGATTAATTAACCATATTCCCTAAGTTTAGATTTAGGAGATATCTAAAAACTGATTAATAATCTAATTAAGTCATTTGTACGTGGAATTTCCACAAACGATTTATGGGTTTTGGAGATCTCATGTATTCTAGCCTATCCACCAAATTTTGTGGCTAGAACACATCTGATGCTACAAAAACTAACAACTGCCTGAGCCATGTTGCATGATCAAATGTTTTCAAAGTTCCTTTGGGGAGAAGCCACTAATAGGCTAGAATACATGGGATCTCTAACAATCTATGTTCAAAACAAGTCTTCACATCAAGCCTTGGGTGACAAGACTCCCGAAGAAGTGTTCACAGGTGCATAGTCTGATGTTGGACATCTAAGGATATTTGGCTTCCCTGTGTATTTTCATGTGTTAAAGGACAAAAAGAACAAGTTGGAAGCCACTAGAAAGAAAGGTATATTTCTTAGATATTGTGATAATTCTAAAGCCTTTAGAATATACGTGCCTAGTCAGAGGAATGTTGAGCTTAGCAGGGATGTGAATTTCGATGAAGATGTTGGCCTTGTAAAAGCAAGGGACATTCCTCCTCCTCCTCGTATTGAGAAGGAAGATGATATGGACCTACTAGATGTGAAAATTTCAATCCTAAAAATACTTCTACAGTGATAGATTTATTTCTCCTACTTATTATTTCCAATAAGTTATTTACAGAATTCTTCTAGTAAATTTTGAAATAAATACTACTGCAGCATTCACTCAAGTATATGTAGAAAATAGAACAGTAAGAAATACAAGCATAAGAATCAATCACATAAACACACTTATTTTTTGGACAATTGTCCACGCAAAAACCGGTGTAGCAGATGACGGTTTATATATTATTCTTCTGCAATGAAATTATTTACAAGGAAAAGACTGGCAGACTTCTTTAGAAAACACCTCAGATAAATTCTCTCGAACTCTCTGGAGAATTTCTGACACTCGGAAGACTCACAACTTCCCTCTGCGTCCCTTTGCGTGTCTCTCTGTGCAATGCCTGCGTGAGACTACATCACTCTGTGTGAGCTTTCTGCGCTGCCTACTCTGGCCTTTTGTGTCCTCCTTTCCTCGACCCTTGCACTGTTGAATCCCTCTTCTTCTTGCAACTCTCCCTCTGAAATCGAATTCTATTCCTTCAGAATTGACTTCCTTCGAGTCACTGAGTATATGCTCGACTTACTTTCCAAATGACCCTCAAGCCTTTTTTTATAATCTTCTCATTGATGAATCAATGACCCAGATTAGAAGTCTAATCAATGGCTAAGATTAAAACTTGACTTGATCTTCGTTCTCTAGAAGATTCACACTTTGTTTTATTAATACCCATTAATTATTTAATTTCCCTAAGTTTAGATTTAGGGTCTAATTATTTTAATAAAACATAAACCGAGTGGAATTTCCACAAATGGTTTATGGGTTCTTTGGAATACTGATGCCCAAGCCTCCTTACAAATTTTGAGACTTGGAACACTTTCTGATGCTACAAAATTCAACACTCCCTTTTAGCAAAGAAAATATTCTAGCAATATGTCTGTTACATGTTGCTCTATCTTGAAGCATCCTCTGCGCTACTGATGCCCCTCATCTGCTATGTTGATTCCTTCTATACTGTTGCCCGTGACACTGTCACTGTCACTGTCACTGCCTCGTCTGTACTGTAGCTCCCTATGAATCCCGAGCCTATCCATTCCTGCTACTGAAATGGATTCTTGATCATCCCCATATTTGATTTGAAATAGACAAACTTAGTCTTCCCCAGAGATTTCGTGAGGATATCTGCCACTTGTTCTCATGTAGGAGTGTATTGCAATTGTACAGCTCCCCGTTGGGCACAGTCTCTGATGAAGTGACACCTGATGTTAATGTGCTTCGACCGATCATGAAACATAGGATTTTCATAGAGCTTGATGCAACTCTGATTATCACATAGAATGCTGGTCACCTCCATCTTTTCCTTGAGTAAGTTCACAAGCAATTTTTGAAGCCATATGGCCTCACATGAAGCCGTGCTTGCTCCCATATATTCAGCCTCTGCTGAGCTCAGAGCTACGTATTTCTGTTTTTTGCTGCACCAGTAGGTCACTCCTGATCCAACACTGAAACAGTACCCACTGGTACTTTTCCGATCTACTGGGCTCCCGACCCAATCTGTGTCAGTGAACCCACTCAGCGTGATGTCATTGCCTTTTCAGTCCAAGCTCGATTGTTCCTTGTAGATATCTGAGAACATATTTGGTTGCTGGCCAATGAGCCCTCCTTGGTTCCACCATGAGCTGACTGAGAGTATTGACATCATAACAAATGGTTGGTCTTTTGTTGACCAGATACATCATAGATTCTATGAGTTTCCTATACAAAGTAGGATCAACCTCATCATCTTCGGACATGTCAATTTTCTTCCAGTTGGTAATCATTGGAGTAGTCATGGGTCTAGAGTCCTCCATCTGAAACCTCTTTAGAATTTCTGTAGTATACCTTCCTTGACCAAGGAAGATCTCACCCTTTTGCTGCCAAACTTCCAACCCCAGAAAGCAATGCATCAACCCTAGATCCTTCATGTCAAATTCTGCAGCTAAATTCTCCTTGGAGTCCTCGATGAGCCTAGATGATCTTGTAAGAAATAGATCATCTACATACAACACCAGTATTAGAGGCTCATCCCCTATTCCCAAATAGTAGAGATTGGGATTTGCATCACCCTTGATAAATCCCATCTTCTGCAAGTAGTTGTTAATTCGACTATACCAAGCTCTAGGGGCTTGCTTCAGTCCATACAAGGCCTTCTTGAGCCTGCACACATGATTTTTATTCTCATGCGTCTCAAAGCCCTCTGGTTTTTCAATATATAATTCTTCTTCTATCACCGCATTCAGGAACGCAATCCTGATGTCCATCTGGTGAATCTCTCATCCCATCTGTGTAACAAGTGATATCATGGATCTAATAGAAGTATATCAGGCTACTGGGGCAAAAGGTCTCTTCATAGTCTATCCCTTCTGAGCGTACCCCTTAGCCACAAACCTGGCTTTAAATTTCTCGATGTTGTCATCTGCAGCATATTTGATCTTGTAGATCCATAACAAACCTACAATTGATCTATCTTGAGGCCTAGGAACCACTTACTAGATATCATTCGTCATGATGGAGTTGTATTCTTCCACCATCGCATCAACCCATACCTGGTGTTGAGCTGCCTCCTGAAACTAGAGCGTTCCCCAACCCACACTACCAAAGCTTGGTACCTTTTAGGTTGTCTATGCTGCCTCTTCTCATTTCTGGGGGCTCCGACAAACTCTTCTACATCCCTCAGAATTTGTCGTAATTCCTTGCTTGTCCTACCACTTGTAGTGGGTGGATCTACTTGCTCTCCTTCCTGCAAGTCCTCGGGAGATGTATCCCTTGGATCCCCATGCCTTGGAGAGGCACTCGTATTTCCCTCCATAGGTCATTGTGGTTGGACCAGTAGATCCTCAGACTGTGTAGTAAAAGGCATCTCTCGGTATTTCTTGAAGGCCCTTTCCTCCATGAACTTCACATCTCGTCGTACTACAATATCCCTGCTCTTAGGAATGTAAATGCGGTAAGCCTTTGCGTTCTCGCTATATCCTACCAAATATCTCTTTTCTGCAGTGTTATCCAATTTCTTCCTCTTCTCTTCGGGCACATGACAATATGCCACACTGTCAAAGATCCTAAAGTGGCTCACTTCATGCTTCCTGCCAGTGAAGACACTTTCTGGAGTGATCTAACCCAATTCATTGTGAGGAATCCTATTATGTACGTAGGCAATTGTATTACAAGATTCAACCCACAGGAATTTGGGCATGTCTTGATCATACAACATTTCCCTTGCAGCCTCGACAATAGTTCTATTCTTTCTCTCTACAATTCCATTCTACTTTGGATTATACAGAGCGGTCCATTCTCTTCTTATGCCTTCCCTTGCGCAGAACTCCGTGAAGTCTTTACCAATGTATTCTCCACCATTGTCTGAACGCAATATCTTTATCTGCTTTCGTGTCAGATTCTCCACCATAGCTTTAAACTCCTTGAATTGATCAAAGACTTCGTCCTTGGTCTTCAGAAAGTAGATCCAGGTCTTCCTGGAATGGTCATCAATAAATGTGACGAAATATTCGGCACCACTAAGAGCTCTAGTGGGCATTGGTCCACAGATGTCTGAATGTATTAAGGCCAACACACTCTTAGCCTTATTGATGCTTCTATGGTACACTGCCTTGGCATACCTTCCCAATACGCACCCTCTGCAGACATCATCTCGCTTTGTGCTCAGTTTTGAAACTCTCGTGATAGTATTCTTGAGAATTATTAATGCCCCATGGTGCAAGTGCGTCATTCTCCTGTGCCATAGCTCATTCAAATCCTTCTCATCAGTGATGTCTATCAGTTCCATTGGAGATTCGAGCTATAAATTGTAGATTTTATTGCTCCTGACTCTGATTTGTGCCTTCTTCTTCCAACTCGGGTGTTTGACGTATACTCTATTTCCAATGATGTAAATATCATAGACTTTGTTGTGAAGTTGCGACACAGAGAGTAAGTTCATCCCCAAACCAGGCACATGCAACACATTGGTGGCCTGAAGATTATTACCAGCTTTTGTTTGAAACACTATGGTACCTCTTCCAACAGGGGTACCTTTTCGCTTTATTGCTCATGGTGATTTTAAAGTTCATTTGCTCTTCTTGGTAGCTTGAGAAACATTCTCACACTCTCTTCACATGAGAAGAAGCCCCACTATCACTATACTAGATCTCAAGTGAAGCAGAGCTTGACACAAAAAAAAAAAAACTTCTTCCAATCTGGATGCCAAAACAGAAACATCGTGATCCATCTGTTCTTTCATGCTTTCCTTCTTCTCTGGAGAACTGCATGAACCCTTCTGAGTTGCTACTGCAGGAACGTCCGATCTACGTTCCGTCGTTAGTTCTCTGCTCCTGTTACTCATCTTTTCTTTGATACCATGTGAAAATTTCAATCCTTAAAATACTTCTACAGTGATAGATTTATTTCTCCTACTTATTATTTCCAATAAGTAATTTACAGAATTATTCCAGTAAATTTCGAAATAAATACTACTACAACATTCACTCAAGTATATGCAGAGATTAGAATAGTAAGAAATACAAGCATAAGAATCAATCACATAGAGACACTTATTTTTGGACAATTTTCCCTGGAAAAACCCAATGCGGGAAAACTAGTGCAGCTGACGAGGGTTAATATATTATTCTTCAGCAATGAAATTCTTTACAAGAAAAAGACTGGCAGACTTCCTTAGAAAACACCTGAGATAAATTCTCTGGAACCTGTTGTCGCACAGATTGTCTAGGCACTGCGACAACGGCTCAGATCAGGGGTTGTCACACTTATCCCCAATCTCTCTATTTAAGTTGTCTCCTTGCAAGCTAAGGGAGGTAAACCCTATTAAAAACGAAGAGGAAGAATCTAGGAGACACAGCTAAAACACCAAATACTTGATAAAATTAACGAGATTTCACAAATTGATTATGTTAAAACCAGTGCCTTATGGAGTCAAACAAGATCCCATTATGCAATTAAAGATAAGTATTGGATGTATAACTGCTGCTAAATGACCACAATGATATTCAATAGAAAGTGTCACGATAATTCATTAAGATACTTGAGCCAATCAACAAAGCTTATCATGAAACGATCATTAAGATAAAAATGCCAGATGCTTGAAGAATTTCCGAAATTATGATATTTCCAATATAACCCAGTTCAAAAATTAAAATGATCCACAGTCAAACTGTAGATAGAAAAGTTTAATCTTGTTTGACCATAGAGAAAATTTTGAAATTTTTTTATGTTTTTGTATTTTCTAAATTTTTAGAATTTTGAAATTTTTATAATTTTTTATAATTTTTTAAATTTTGAAACCAATTAAAAACTAAATAAAAGTTCTAATCTAAAAAATTAGAGTCTAAATCTAAACACAACTAGAATTAAAATTAAACTAAATGAAACTAAGTTAAAATTTAAAATTTAAAAGCTAAAACTAAACAAATAAACTTAAAATCTAAACTAAAAATAAACTAAACCTTATAATAAAAAAATAAAATAAAAAAATCCTAAAGCTAAACTAACGCTAAACCTCAACTAAACAAGATTGAAATTAAAATTAAAACTACGCTATCACTACAACATAAACGAATTTAAGATTAAAATCTAACTACGTGAATATTGAATTTTAGAAATTAAAACTAACAATTAACAAATCGACATTTAAAAGATACGACTAATCGCTACCTTACAAACTATAAATGAAAAATGCCGGCTTTTGAAAATTAACGCAATTTTGTGTTTTTTTTGTTTGTTTGTATTTTCTGCAGGTCGATGGATAGAGCAGACGGATGGCTTGAATATTATGCTTTGTGCCTTTGCTCTTATTGTTTTGTGATTGCAGATTGGACGGAGCACGACGGCGGACGAAGTGTGAGGATCGACAGAGGCAAGGGGCTGGGCGACGGCAGACAAAGGTCGAACGTGAGAAAGATGGAGCTGCGGACAGGGTTTCAAATGGAAAATCGAGGGATATGCAGTATGCGGATGAGGACAGAGGTCGAAGTTTAAGGACGGCAAGAGAAATGTGAAGCAGGGTTGACGGGCAAAGAGAGAGAGGGCATAAATGGACGAGGAAGGTGTGAAGAGGAAAACGAAATCGATGGACAGCAAGCTTAAGGAGTGAAGGCAAAGACGGCAAAGGGATTATAGAGAAATGACAACGATGAGAATGAAGGGAAGACGATGGAGGAAGGAGACGCCAGCAAAGGAGAAAGAAGGGACTAGGTAAGGTAAAGGAGGTCAACGCAGACAGAGAAGCTAGGATCAGCGTGAGGAGAACCCAGTACAAATAAATTCGCCCAGCAAACTTTAGAATTCTTCTGTTAAGCTCAGATTTCAGAGTGCAGACCCTATCTTGAGGCCAGACAGAAAACCTCCTACAATTCTGCAAAAACCCAAACAGAAACAAAACCAAGACTATACACAGAAAAATGATAAACCCTTACAACCTGGGAAATATTTACAAATTTAATATACAATTTAGAAAGCTCTCACAGCCAGATTTAAATCGATTTTAGCACAATTTGGAAAATGAAATTTTTTGAAAGAGAGGCACAAACCCTAGGAGATCCTGCAAAACCACTAATTTCGTAAGATAGACTTGGAATTTAACAAATAATGAGCTTTTCAGATTTATGTCATTTGAGAGTCTGCTGGTCCAACCGAAGACGTCCCTAGATGCTCAAACTCTTTAAAAAAAATATTTCCCTGCACACTTAGATCTGGACCTTAGATTAATAGAGATTCAAGAAAATAACATGAGATCCTTTAGAAAAATAGGAAACTAGTCTTTCTGTTAAATCAAAGATGCTATCTTATGAATCCAGAAAAATACACAAGATACTTGTATGCAGATTAATCCATGAAGGCCATTAACCATAAAACGTCAAATCAAGTAGCAGAGCTGAGAGACAAATCACCACATAGATCCGAGAAGGAACATCAAAATTTGTAATCCCAAAGTCTATATGCTTTATTACTCAAAAATTTACCAAAGCTTCCAAGACAAGTGCACGATCCTAAGATCGGATGACTCAAGACTGACAAAGACCTCTAAATTTATAGGACAAAATCTCCAACGGCTAGTTTGGATGATCCTTGTCAAAATAATCTCAACCGTCCAAAAGATTTAATCATTTTTTAATCAGGAGCGTTGAAATTATAAATTTGGGGAAAAAACGAATTTATTATTTAATTCAATTTTAATTAACTCAAAAATATTAATTTTGAGTTAATTACCCCAAAATTTTGACTTTGACTTAACCACCAAGGCCCAAAGGTCCAAAATTTCTTAAAATTCTCAATATTCCCTTGGCCTGGGGCTTTTAAAAATCATTTTCCAAGGACTCACAAATTTTTCCTTTGAAATATTTAATCCTAACTTAGAACCCTAAATTAATTAAATTTCTGGTTTAAGAATTTTTTTAATTAATTGACCAGAAAATTTAATTAATTAACTGAGAGGGGATTTTAATTATTTTTCCAACCCTTTTTACATGAAATAATACATTTTAGACACATGAAGAGGAAATACCCATTCGTATAGACCCTCAAATAAATACCCAATTCTGCGACTCAAAATATGATCTAGTAGACCAAGTAGCTCAAACTACTTTTACAAGGACTCGATAGAAAACACTAGGACTCACTTAGGATGCTGATGACAAAATCCACCCTAGCTTTGGGGTGAGGTTGGAGGGAAAAACTCTGTCGATCACTTACGTGAATCAGTGAGACAAAAAACCTCCTAGGATGGAAATCATCAACAACATACTAGACTTACCTAGGTTGTTACATACATTGACGGTGTTACTTAGATCATTTACATCATAATATGCAGAATGGGTTTACATCATTTATAACAAAATGTTGTCTGTTGACTGATGATGGAATCTGAATGGCGCGACCACGTCGAACGTGACGAATCCCATTTGAAAAAATGGGGGTGTACTGCTATGGGGTAGTTGACAAAGTGTGGTCAACAGAACACTCTGGAGAATTTCTGACACTCGGAAGACTCACAACTTCTCTCTGCGTCCCTCTGTGTGTCTCTCTACAGTGCCTGTGTGAGACTGCGTCACTCTGCGTGAGCTTTATGCGCTGCCTTCTCCGACCTTCTGTGTCCTTCTTTTCTCGACCCTTGTCACTGTTGACTCCCTCTGCTTCCTCTGCCCTTCAACTCTCCCTCTGAAATCGAATTCTATTCCTTCATAATCGACTTCCTTCGAGTTACTGAGTATATGCCCAACTTACTTTCCAAATGACCCTCAAGCATTCTTTTATAAACTTCTCATTGATGAATCAACGGCCTAGATTAGAAGTCTAATCAATGGCTAAGATTAAAACTTGACTTGATCTTCGTTCTCTAGAAGATTCACACTTTGTTTTATTAATACCCATTAATTATTTAATTTTCCTAAGTTTAGAGTTAGGGTATCCATTAAAATAATTAATTATTTTAATAAAAAATAAACCGAGTGGGATTTCCACAAACGGTTTTTGGGTTCTTTGGATTACTGATGTCCAAGCCTCCTTACAAATTTTGAGACTTGGAACACTTCCTGATGCTACAAAAATCAACACTAAATGACCCTTTTGTGCCCGAGCTAGAGGAAGATGTTGTTCATGATCCCATGGAGCCTATGGACCCCTTGGATCCTCCTCCTTGTGATCCCCCTGCCAGGAAGAGACTCCTTTGGCTTCGTGATACATTACATGATGTTGAAATACATGTTGCTGCTACAAGAACCTTTAGAGAAAGAAAGAAGCCATATCAGTAAAAGGGATATATTGTAGTTATGAGCACCATCATATAGGATGAGCTTCCCACCTTTGAAGAAGCAGTGGAAGAGCAAGTTTGGAAAGATGCTATGACTAAGGAGTATGAATCCATTATGAAGAATGACGTGTGGGATGTTGTTCTGAGACCCAAAGGAAAGTTTGTCGTTACTTCGAACTGGCTATACAAGATCAAACATGGAGTTGATGGAAGTATTGAAAAATATAAAGCGAGATTCATGGCTAGAGGTTTCTCCCAGAAAGAGGGAAAAGACGATGGTGATATATTTGCACCTGTTGCCTACAATACCACTATTAGATCTATTGTTTCCCTTGTTGCTATTCAAGGATGGACTCTTGTTAAATTTGGAAACTTGGGCAAAATTCCACCTTGGGACAACTCATTTGATGGAGATGATGATTGCATTAGATTCCTCATTTCAAGATGTCTAAGATTGATCTAAAGATCATCTCATTTGGACAAGTAGAAGTGAGATATTGAATTATTCTTTCATATGTGCAAATTGTTTAGGTCGGCTTCAGATTAATGTAGGCTCTGTGAAAATTCCTAGATCTTACAATCTTAGGAATCCTACTGCAACTATCTGAGTTTACTTCTCCCATTATGTAAATTACATTTACAAAATTAATTCAGAACGCATCATGAATTATTGAAGTAATCTATTCAAGCAACCTACACTTAATTAAACATGATTACGAAACAAGGAAACTGAGTAAGAAATAAATCACAAATAGGACACTTTTATTTTGGAATAAGTCCCTAGAAAACCCAATGCGGGAAAATCGGTGCAGCATATCTGAGGGTTTGTATACAATCTTTGGATGCCTTGTTGGCTATCTAGTATAGAGAAATCACAATAGACAAAATCTAGTGAGTTTTACCTCACATTGCAAGTCCCAACTAATCCGAATCTAAATTGGCGAAACCCCAACTCCCTATGTGCTTCCTCTACGCAGTAAATGTGTAGACATGTGTGGGGATGGTTGTGGACTGCGTCACCTCCTCTCTGAATCGATCTGCCTCTCGGAAAATCAAGTTTTATCCCTCCCGGCTCAGAAACCCCAATATCCAACAAAAATCATGGTGTCTCTCGAAAAAACCACGTAGTCCCTGCGTGGGCCCTATCTGGGCCTGCGTCACCCCTTCTAGGGACTGCGTCACACATCCTAGTGGCTTCGTTGCCTCCTCTACTGGTTCTGTTGCCTTTCTACTATGTACTCTTGGTCCCGGAGAAGATCCTTCGACCAATAACTTCTTCTGCCCCTCGCTGCACTTAATCACTTATAGATCTGATCTTCGTCTGAGCACTGCTCCATCAGAAGAATTCGATCTCAAGATTCACTCTGTGTGTCTTTCCAAATGACCCTCGAGCATTCCTTTATAATCTTCTCGTTAACACATCAACAGTCGAGATTAGATCTCTAATCAACATGTAAAATTATATTAGACTTGATCTTCGCTTTTTCTAGATCATTCACACTCTGTTTTATTAATGTCTTTTAATTATTTAATTTTCCCAAGTTTAGACTTAGGGTCCCCATTAAAATAATTAATTATTTTAATAAGACATGATCTGAGTGGAATTTTCACAAACGGTTTCTGGGTTCTTTGGAATACCAGTGTGTAGGCCTCTCCACAAACTTTGGGGCTTATAGCACTTCCGATGCTACCAAAAATCAACACTCCCTCTTGGAGAGGAAAGTGCTCTAACAATATAATTGCTGCATGTTGTTCTGACCCTGAACCACCCTTCGCGCTGCTGATGTCTGACAAGTTGTCCACCAACCTCTGCGCTGCTGCTGCAACTTTATTGTTGCCCATGACACTGCCACTACCACTGTTTCATCCGTACTACAACTCCCTCTCAAGTGCTGCATTTTCTATGCTGCTAACACTGCCACTGTTAACACTACATCTGTGCTGCAACTAAGCTGCTGAGAGAAGCAGCTGAAATCACCCAAATTTTAAACAAGTGTTCAGTGGATGCACCTCGATGCTGAAGACTTTGACTGCTAATAACTACAGTGTTGTCCCTCTGATGCACTACGCTGCTGCTGCTCTGCACTGTGCAGCACTGCGCTGCTACTGCTACGACGTTGTTGCTTTGCTCTGCGCTGCTCCAAAAGTAGGCACTGATACCAACTGCAACTATCGCTCCATCACTCCTCGGCTCCCACTGAAAACTCCTCCATCCTGCTACTGTTGATTATGGGCTCTCATAGCAAGGTGATGATCCATGAGGTGGGCTCCTCGAGGATCCCGCCCAACTGAAGTTTAGAGTGAACTATAGTTCAATGTCGCCCCACTTCTTTCCAGGAGAAGCATGGGCACCCATGGCGAACTCATCCTGCTCAATATTTGCAGCTGCAACTTTCAGATCATGCTTCTCATCCTTGCTCTTTTTCTTCAAAGGACATTGTGATGCAAAGTGGACTATCTCACCACATCTGAAGCATTTCACCTTTGAGACATCTCTCTTTTGTCTTTGTTGCCCTTGCTGCCCTTTCGATTTGAGGGCTACATTCTCCTCCTCCTCCGGACTCTTAGATTCGCTCTCGTTGCTAATGTCAAGCTTGCACTTGACTAGATCTCTCCTCAGCTCTTCCTCCTGACGGGCTGACCACATCTACTCCCAACTAGGAAGTGTAGCCCTGCCCAAAATACTTTGGACAAAAACTTGCCACTCCTCCATGAATGTGTTAAGGGCTCCCCCTTTTGCATCTGGATCATTCGGAGTTTTTGCTCCAAGTACATCTTCCGCTGCTCGGAAGTTCCTTCATACAACAAAGACAAGGCCTCCCACAGCTCCCTGGCAGTTCCTTTGTTGGGTACATGAGAGACTATGTGATCCTTGACACCATCAAGGATTGGCCTCTTAGCCTTAGCCATATCGGACGTGTAATTCTTAAGTTGATCTGAATAGGTAGGTACAACAACCACATTTGCCACGAACGTCTTGAGATTGTATTCATCCAAAAGGAACTGGATCCTTTCCTTCCAGATTACGTTGTTGGAAGAACCCTCCAACCGGTCCTAATCTCTAAGACCATGAGCTGCCATCTCAGCCGAAAATTGTCGAACTACTTCCTCTTTCTCCCCCTTTGCGCAACACTAGGCAAGCTTATGCACTCCTTCGCAGCTCGTAGATCTGCTGCCTCGATTTGCTGATCAGATCTTGGAAAAATGTTGAGTTCCTCGGCTAGGAACTCACCAAGGAATAATTACCCACTATGTGTTTTTTTCCTTCTTCTGACGCTTCTCTGCTTAGCAACTACGTGCAGAAAAATTGCGTCCCTCTGGCGCTGTGTGAAGGCTCTGCGCTGCTCCCTCTGCCTCAGCAAAATCTCGAACCAAAAGTCCTACCTCTCTGTCGAGTCATTCAGAGAGAGACAACATCGAAAAATTAGCCCTCCTGACTATAACTGTGCAATCCCTCTGGGGATCCAATCTGTTGCTATTGCAGCAATTCGACCTTCACTTCAGTGTCATATCTGCTCTTCTTGTCTCATATCAAATGCTCTGATACCATGTGAAAATTCCTAGATATTACAATCTTAGGAATCCTACTGCAACTATCTGAGTTTACTTCTATTATGTAAATTACATTTACAGAATTAATTCAGAATGCATCATGAATTATTGAAGTAAACTATTGAAGCAACCTACACTTAATTAAATATGATTTCAAAACAAGGAAACTAAGCAAGAAATCAATCACACATAGGAAACCTTTATTTTGGACTAAGTCCCCGGAAAAACCAAATGTGGGAAAACCGGTGCAACAGATCTAAGGGTTTGTATTATTAAGCAACAGTTTCTGAATACAATCTTTGGATGCATTGTTGGCTATCGAGTACAAAGAAATCATGACAGACAAAATCTAGTGAGTCTTACCTCACACTGCAAGTCCCAGCTGATTCGGATCTGAACTGGTGAAACCCCGGCTCCCTCTGCACTGCCTCTGCGCAGTAGATGCGTAGACCTGCATGGGGATGGTTGTGGACTGCGTCACCACCTCTCTGAATCAATTTGCCTCTCGGAAAATCAAGTTTCAACCCTCCCGGTTCAGAAACCCCGATCTTCAGTAAAAATCGAACTATATCACAGAAACACTGCACAATCCCTGCGTGGGCCCTACGTCACCCCTTCTGGGGACTGCGTCACACCTCTTAGTGGCTGCGTCGCTTCCTCTGCTGGTTTCGCTGCCTCTCTGCTATGTACTCTTGGTCCTGGAGAAGATCCTCCGACCAATAATTGCTTCCGCCTCTCACTGTATTGAATCACTTAGATCTGATCTTCCTCTAACATTGCTTCGTCAGAAGAATTCGATCTTAAAATTCACTCGGTGTGTCTTTCGAAATAACCCTCAAGCCTTCCTTTATAATCTTCTCATTGAGACATCAATGGCCGAGATTAGATCTCTAATCAACGGCTAAGATTATATTAGACTTGATCTTTGTTTTTTCGATCATTCATACTTTGTTTTATTAATGTCCTTTAATTATTTAATTTCCCTAAGTTTAGACTTAGGGTCCCCATTAAAATAATTAATTATTTTAATAAAACATGATCTTAGTGGAATTTTGGGTTCTTTGGAATACTAGTGTCTAAACCTCTCCACAAAATTTGGGGCTCAGAGCACTTCTGATGCTACCAAAAATCAACAAGCTCAAGGAGTACAATGGACGTGTCTCTTCACCTTCAACGAATTCTAAAAATACGAGTGACCTATCACCTCATTTGTCTAAAAATTTCAAGTTTGGAATCCTATTGCAGCCAACTGAAAATACTTCACCTACTTGTTATTTAAATGAACAAGTTATTTACAGTGTTCTACTAAAAATACTGAAGCAAATTACTACAGCAGCCTTCACATAATTAATTAAATATGTCGAAACAAGAAACTGTGCAATAAGGAAAAACATCACATAGGACATCGTTGTTTTTGGACAAACGGCCCTAGAAAAACCCAATGAGAGAAAATTGGTGCAGCAGATCTGAGGGTTTTTTTATTAAGCAGCAGTTATTTCTTAATACAATCTTTGGATGCCTTGTTCGTTATCCAATACAGAGAATATCACTCAATAGAGAAAATTAGTGAGTTTGCTTTACTCTACACTGCAAGTCCTGACTGATCAGATAGTTGAACCAACGTCCTCCCAGCACTATCTACACAACAATTACGTGGGCCTGCATGGGGAACTTTGGAAGACTACGTCGCTTCCTCTCTTGGATCGATTTGCTCTTAGGAGCCTCGAATCTAGCCCTCCTGGCTCAGATCTTCGATCTCCCAGCGAAATATTAGACTACTGCTCGAAATGGACTGCGCAACTCTGTGCGTGGCCTTCGCGGCCCCGTGTCACCTTCTATGGGCACTGCGCTACCTCCTCTGCGTATCTCTCTGCCTCTCTGCTAAGTATTCTTGGCTCCAGAGAAGATCCTCCGACCAAAACTGTCTCTACCCCTCTCTATGTGAGAATATCTATGTTAGACCAGGAGGTAACTCCACAAAATGAACCGTGAATTTGATAGACGGTGCTCATGAATATATACATGGAGGTGAGATCGTTGGGATTCATTTCCCAATGTCTCTTAGACTTCCTTATTTCCTATTTTACAATAATTTACAATTTCTCCCAATCCCTTAGGATTAGGTGTCAACATTCCCCCCCTTAATCTGAAGGGATGTTGGTGAGTCCAAGAATCTTTCTGAATTTTTCAAACTTTTCTCTTTCGAGCGCTTTGGTGAAGATGTCTGCAGTCTTCTCATTTGTGGAGCAATGACGTAGATGGATAGTTTTGGCTCAACATGATGTGCTTCGTTCGATCATGGAACTTTGGGTTCTTGGCCAACTTTATTGCAAAATTTTTGTCGATCATAAGTGGAGTTGAATGCATTTGTTTCATCTGCAAATCTTCTAGGATTTTCTTGAGCCACGCAATTTCCTTTGTCGCTTCAGCTGCTGCCACATATTCTGTCTCAGTTATGGAATCTATTGCAACTGGTTGTTTGAGTGATCTCTAAGAGATAGCTCCTGATCCACGACTCATAGTATAACCTGAAGTAGATACCCTAGTTTCTTTGTCTCCATCAAACTCTGAATTAGAGTATCCGATCAAGTTAAAGTCGCCCACTTGTGTATATTTGAATCCAAATTCTTGAGTCCCTTTCATGTACTTTAGAACTCTTTTTGCAGCAGACCAATGTCCATCACAAGGTTTTTGCATAAACCTGAGAGGATTCCAACAACAAATGAGATGTTTGGTCTGGTAGTAGTCAGGTAGATGAGACTTCCTACAAGCTGTCTATACTTTGTTGCATTCTCAAATTCCTTCCCTTCAATGGATGTGAGCTTCAATTTTTGTTCCATTCGAGTGGTCAAAGGATTGCATTTAGCCATGCCAAACTTGTTCAATAGATCTCCAATGTACTACTTTTGAGAAAGGAAGATAAATTTAGGATGTTGAGTTACTTCAATGCCAAGATAGTAGTGAACATAGCCCAAATCAGTCATTTCAAAACCTTTCTTCAATTCCTTCTTTATGGATGCAATATAACTCTCATTGTTCCATGTCATCAAAAGATCATTTACATACACCACAATATATACAACTATTTTTCTAACTTTCTTAACAAACAAAGTTGCATCATCAAAATCAAAATGTTTGAAGTTAAGTTTTTAGAACCTGCTCAGTTAATTTCTCATACCAGGCTCGCGGTGCTTGCTTGAGGCCATACAAGGATTTTATAAGCTTGCATACTTTGTGTTCTTGGACCTCCACAACAAATCCTTTTGGTTGGGACATTAAAAACCTTCTCCTTTAGATATCCATTCAAAAAGGTGGGTTTCACATCCATCTGATGGACTTTCCAACCCTTCTGAGCTGGCTAAGGCAAAGAGTGTCCGGATGGTGGCCCATTTTGCTGTGGGGGAAAAAGTTTCCTCATAATCAACCCCTTCTTTCTGTGAAAAAACTTTTGCCACAAGCCTAGCTTTGTGCTTGTCAAGTGAGCCATCCGCTTTGTGCTTGTTCTTGTAGACCTACTTGCAGCCAAAATTTTTGGTTCCCAATGGAGGATCAACCAGCTTCCAAGTGCCATTCTTTATCAAGGCATCATACTCCTTTTGCATCGCTTTATTCCATTCATTATGAGAAGAAGATTCTTTGAAGAAAGTTGGTTCAAAATCTGTAGACAAATTCAATTCACAATTATAAGTAACATCCATATCAATAGGTGAATCAGAATCATCTACATCACCTCCATTTTGCTTGGTGTAACTTCCTGTTCTTGTCTTTCCAACCACATCGGGATGAACATTTTCCAGTGTCTTTGTCAGCCATTTTGGGGGACCTTTCTGAGATGGCCCAAGCTTCTCATTTGACTGAGTTGAGATTGAATCAAGGTTTAGTCTCCCAATTCTGTCAATCACATCATTCAAGGTGTCATCCGTGGTTGGTTCTTCATGTGGGGGAGAGAGTGCTTCGGAAGATGATTCCACAGATTGATTTAGTATATGAATCCCCCCTTCAAGATGTGGAATTTGATTATAAAATTCTTGAAATTACTTTGCATGTGTGAATCTATCAAAGCGATCAAGTTGTCGCTCAACAACATCGCAGTCTTGGAAGATTCAAGGAATATGAAATCCCTAGATACTACAAACTTCTTATTGACTTCATCATAGAGACGATATCCTTTGGAGGTATTGGAATACCCCAAGAAGATACATTTTCGACTTCTAGCACCAAGTTTATTTATTTGTACCTTAGGTATCAAATCATAACAGGTGGAACCAAAGACCCTGAAATTCTTTACCGAAGGAATGTGGCTATGAGAGGTATGTCAATTTCTACACCAGTATTTTTAATGTCGTGCATGATAGATCTTACTTCTGATGCTAAAGCAAGAGGGTCATCGTTTTTCAACTCAAGGCTGAACAACTTAATCATTAATTGAGCAATTTCAAGTTTTGAATGTGAGTCATAGAGTTCTTTTAATTTCCTCAAGGCTTCATAGGCATTTGAAAATGGTGTAATATGGTGACTCACCTCTTCATTTACAGAAGCTGTAGTCAACGCATAAGCCTTGCAATTCTTGTTTTCCCAAATGACAATCTCCTTGTCTGAGGTGGGCTTTGTCGGTGGATTGTCTCCTTCTCCTTCACAAATTTCTCTCCACAACTCATTAAAAATGAGTGTGTTTGATTTTTCGAGACCACTTAAGATAGTTCTCCTTGCCAGAGAAAATTGCTCTCACAATAGATATGAGAGAATGCATTGTAAATATGTATTTTTGAAAAAAAGTAGTCTGTTGGAAAAAGACTCAATTCTGGTGTAAAAAATGTATTCTGCTGCAAAAACTCAATTGTGGTGTAAAAAATGTACTTTTCTGCAAAAAGCTCAATTTTGATGTGAAAAATGCACTCTGTTGTAAAAAACTCAATTCTGGTAAAAAAAATTGTAAAAAAAATATTTTTTTTGTAGAGGGGAGGTCAGACCTGGGGTGGTGGAATAGAGGGAGGGAGAGCGGAGTAGGCAGTATGCTGTGGACAGGCAGCACGGGCTACCACTGTGGAAGAGAGAGAATAGACAGCCACTGTGGACAGGAAGTTGTCGATGCCAAGGAGTCGAGGAGAAACAACTCAAAAAAAAAATTCAACACCAAGGAGTCTGGGAGCAACAACTCAAAAAACAATTGACGCCAAGGAGCCAGGGAATGAGCTGAAGGCTAAAAAAAAATCGAATCTGGAATTCCAGGAGCAGGAGGGACAATTCTGCCAAGAGTAGACAGAGAGGTAGGTCCACCAGGAGCAGGAGGGATTTATAGGGCAGGAATGCCAAAAAAAGAGTTGGATTTGATACCATGTCAGACCAGGAGGTAACTCCACAAAACAAACCATGAATTTGATAGAGGGTGCTCATGAATATATATATGGAGGTGAGACTGTTGGGATTCATTTTTGAATGTCTCTTAGACTTCCTTATTTCCTATTTTATACTAATATACAATTTCTCCTAATCCCTTAGGATTAGGTGTCAGCAATCTTGATCAAAGTTTTCCTCTAAGCACTCCTCACTTCAGAAAATTCGATCTCTTGATCTCTCAGTGTGTTTTTCCAAATGACCCTCAAGCCTTCTTTATAGTCTTCTCGTTGAGACTTCAACGATCGACATTAGATCTCCAATCAACAGTTAAGATTGCATTTTGACTTGATTTGCTTTTTCTAGAACATTCACACCCATATTCTATTAATTCACTTTAATTATTTTATTTTCCTAAGTTTAGACTTAGGGTCACTTTAAAATAATTAATTTTCTTAATAAAATACAATCTGGGTGGAATTTCCCCGAACAATTTCTGGGTTATCTGGAATACATGTGTCTAGGCCTCTTCACAAAGTTTGAGACTTAGATCACATCTAATGCTACCCCAAATAAACACTCCCTCTTAGCGAGGAATGTGCTCTAGCAATATGCCCTACTGCACACTGCTCTGACTCTGAAGCATCTCCCTCTACGCTGTTGATGTTTGACACCAACTACTATGTTGCTGCTACAACTATACTACTACTGACCCTACCACGATCAACACTGCATTTGTACTGCAACTCCCTCTCAAATGTTGCATTTGTTGCTAGCACTGCACTACTAACTCTGCACTGCAACTCAGTTGTTGAGAGAAACAACTATAAAACATCCAAAAATCTGAACAAGTGTTCAGTGTGGATATATCTCGATGTTGAAACTCTGATTGTTGTTAGTCCCATGATGTCCCTCTGAAACATTGCGCTGATGATGCTACTGTACTGCGTCTCTTTGTACTGTTGCAACTCTGCACTGTGGTGCTCAGATTTAGCGCTCTAGCTACTGCATCTGTCGCTCCAACACTCTTCTGTACCAACTGAAACTCCTCCAGCCTGCTAATATTGATCTTGGGCTCTCGTAGAAAGGTCGTGATCCAAGAGGTGGGCTCCTCAAGGATCTTGCCCAACTGGAGTTCTTGCGAAATTATAGTTTAATTTCACCCTATATCCCTCCTCGAGATGCGTGGGCACTCATGGTATACTCATCCTCTTCGATTTTTGCAGACTTAGCCTTCAGATCATGCTTCTCGTCCTTGTCCTTTTTCTTCAAAGGACACTGCGTTGCGTAGTGACCAAGTTCACCACACCTGAAGCATTTTATCTTCGAGACATCCTTTTTCCGTCTCCGCTACTCTTGCTACCCCTTAGATGCTAAGGCTGCATTCTCCTCCTCTTTTGTCTTCAACCCACTGCCACTACTGCCATCAAGTTTACACTTGACTAGGGCCCTCATTAGCTCTTCTCGCTGAAGAGCAACCCACATCTCTTCCCATCTTTGCAGTCTTTCTCTGCCAAGAATACTCTGGACGAAGACCTGCACTCCTATGTGACTGCATTGAGGGCCAGCCTTACCATCGCGGTAGGATGAGGTGTGGACCCCACGGCTGCTAGCTGATCATGAGTTTCCTGAACCCTCGAGAGAAAAGGAATAATACGCTCCCCCTTTTGCATCTGTGTATGCCGCAATTTCTGCTCTATGTACATCTTTCGCTGCTCGAAAGATCCTTCGTACAACGATGTTAAGGTTTCCCACATCTTCCTAGCTGTGTCCTTGCTGGATATGTGGGACACTATGTGATCTTTGACTCCATCAAGGAGCAACCTCTTAGCCTTTGCCATATCAGCCTTGTACTTCTTCAATGGATCTGGATCTATAGGCACAACTACCATACTATCCACGAAATGCTTGAGATCATATTCATCTAGACGGCATTTGATACTTGCCTTCCAAATCACGTAGTTGGAGGCTCCCTCCAGCCGATCCTGATCTCTAATCCCATGAGCTGCCATTTCTGCCTTCAATAAGATGTTGAATCTTCTCCCTCTCTTTCTCCTATACACATCGTTAGACTGGCTTACACACTTATTATTGGAGGTGGTAAATCATTCACCAGGATTTGCGGCTCAAATCTCGAAAAATAGAATTCCCTAGCTAGGAATCCCCCGAGGAAGAAAATTCCCTCACTGTTCTTCTTTTCTTCCTTCTAACGTCTTTCCACCCAACAAAAGATGATCTGCTTGCAAAAAAAAGCGTCTCACTAGCACTTACGCTGAGGCTTTGCGTTGTTCCCTCTGCCACGACAAAATTTTGATCTGGACGTCCTTTCTCTCTGTCGACTCACTTAGAAAGAGACTTTCCACAAAAAATTCAGCCCTCTTGGCCTAGACTGCGCAATCCCTCCAGGGATTTGAACTGATGCCTCTTGTAGCAATTCAACCTCCTGCTCAGGGTTGGCTCTATTCTTCTTGTTTCACCTGCAACGCTCTGATACCATGTGAAAATTCCAAGTCCGAAATCCTACTGCAAACAACTGAAAATACTTCACCTACTTGTTATTTAAATGAACAAGTTATTTGCAGTGTTTTACTGAAAATACTGAAGAAAATTACAATTGTAACCTTCACTTAATTAATTAAATATGTCGAAACAAGAAACTGAGCAATAAAGAAAACCATCACACAGGACACCGTTGTTTTTGGACAAACGTCCTCAGAAAAACCCAAAGCGGGAAAATCGATGCAACAGATCCGAGGGTTTTATTATTAAGCATCAGTTATTTATCAATACAATCTCTTGATGCCTTGTTGGCTATCCATTACAGACAATATCACTCGACAGAGAAAATTACTAAGTTTACCTCACTCTACACTGCAAGTCCCAACTGATCTAATAGCTGAACCAACGTCCTCCCAGCACCCTCTACGCTGCCTCCGCACAGTAATTACGTGGGCCTGCGTGGGGAACTCTGCAAGACTGCATAACTTCCTCTATTGGATCGATTTTCTCTCAGGAGCCTCGAATCTAGCCCTCTCAGCTCAAGTCTTCGATCTCCCAGCAAAATCTCGGACTACCACTCGGAATGGACTGCGCAGCTCTGCGTGTGGCCTTCGTGGTCCTGCGTCACCCTCTTTACTTTGGGCATTGCGCTGCCTCCTCTGCGTATCTCTCTGCCTCTCTACAGAGTATTCTTGGCTCTGGAGAAGATCCTCTGACCAACACTGCCTCTGCCCCTCTCTGCGTGAGAATCTCTCTATCAAAGTTTTCCTCTGAGCACTGCTCACTTCAGAAAATTCGATCTCTTGATCTCTCGATGTGTTTTTCCAAATGACCCTCAAGCCTTCTTTATAGTCTTCTTGTTGAGACTTCAATGATCGAAATTAGATCTCCAATCAAAATAAGATTACATTTTGACTTGATCTTCTTTTTCTAGAACATTCACACCCATATTCTATTAATTCACTTTAATTATTTTATTTTCCTAAGTTTAGACTTAGGGTCACTTTAAAATAATTAATTTTCTTAATAAAATACAATCCGAGTGGAATTTCCCCAAACAATTTTTGGGTTATCTGGAATAATGTGTCTAATCCTCTCCACAAAGTTTGAGACTTAGATCACATCTGATGCTACCCCAAATCAACAATTTGGACATCATTCACTCACACATTCTTCTATCTCTCTTCATCAGATTGGTTCGTATATATTGGACAACCTCTCTCTCTCTCACGTGTGGCTACAAGGACAGATTTCTGGGCCAAATCACAAAATAAAATTTCAAGCATTTTAACCAGTGTTGACTGAGGTTGTTTTGACCAAGTTTGACTGTGGTTTTGAGGGCAAAATTTCGATTTTGAAAGGCTACATTGACCGACACTAAAAGCAAGATTTTCTAGGCATGTTGACCTATGTTGACTTCAGCGCTGACTTATGTTTGACCGTAGAAAATTACAACAGATTTTCTCTCCTTTGCCAGAGTTTGACCGATTTGTTTTGGGCTACATTTGACCTCATGTTTGGGCCTAGTTTGACCAAGGAAGACCGAGCTACATTGGGGAAGGATAGCTATTGTTTTGACTAGCGTTGACTTTCTAGTTAGGGCTAAAGTTTGACTGCAATTGATTGCAGAATTTGACAAGGTCGATTTGATTGTGTGTTGGGCAAGTGAATTTGATTTATGTACTCCCTCTCTCTGCTGAACTATTGAATAATAATACGAAGAATTGATCAAAGGGTTTTCTCCACAATGGGGTTTTTCCTTGGCACCTGCCAAATCTGGTGTTCTCTTGTCTTGGCTTGTCTTCTGCATTTGTTTTATGTTCTATTTGCATTTATTGTCGATGTGATTGCTATTGGAAATTATTGGACATTGTTATTGGGCTGCTAAATGAATATTGAAGTAAATTGTGTTAAGCATAGAACATACCATTGTTAACTAAAATTAACATGGTATCAGAGCCCAGGGGAAGACTAAGCCCAAGCAAGAGAGAGAAAAGAAATCACTAAGATCTATTGGACAAGGAGAAAGCCTCAATGGCTTCCTCATCTTACTTCAAATATGAGGATAAGCTCAATGATAAATCTGATTATCATGCATGGAATATGTCTTTAAACTTGACTTTGGAAGAAAATGATGTCATGGATTATGTGGATTATGTGCAGGGAAAAGTTGTGGAGCTTCTACAAAATATAAGAAAGGTGAGGTCAAAGCTAAGAATATCATCAGAGACTCCATTCAAAAACATTTGGTTGCTTACATTTCTTATTTTGGCACATCTAAGGAGATGTATGACAAGTTGGTTGGGATGTTCAAAGCCAACAATGCAAACCAAATCCTCTTTCTCAAAACAAATTGAAGGACATCAAGATGGATAGGGGGGAGTCTATCCAATCCTACTTCATGAGGATTACCGAAATCAAGAATGATATTCTAGCTATTGGAGAAGTTGTTGCTGACAAAGAGCTCACTCTTATTGCTCTTGGAGGTCTCCCATGAGTTTGGGATGTGTTTAACACCACTATCCTTAACAATGACAGGATTCTTGGTTTCGATGAATTGTTGACTAGATGCACTCAAGAAGAGACGAGGATGATGGAGAGAGACAAGCCTTCAAATGAAAATGAGCACATTGCATTCTCCATTCATGCTAAGAGGAAGAACAATGTTGGTCCAAATAGACAAGGTCAAGGAAGACAGGGATTCAAAGAAGGAAGAAAGGAAAGATGCTTCAATTGTACCAGATTTGGCCACTATGCTAGAGAGTGTCCTCGTAAGAAGGATACACCATAGGATGATGACAACAAGAACAACCACAACAATTTCAAGGGAAATGGAAATCAAAGAAATAACATGTTCAACAACAAAGGAAAAAGGAATGCTCCCGCTGCACAATACGGAAATGGTTGACCTCCCAAAAGGTTGAGAAACTCGAGGTATGAAGAAAATAATGTTGTAGAAAAGAAAAATGAATTTTATCTTATTTCTGCCCTCACTACTGCCTCTCCTCCGGACACTTTGGATAATTGGTTGATTGATAGTGATGCCTAAAGGCACTTCACTGGGTATAAGGAAGCCCTCTCAAATTTTATTGAAAAGAAGACTAATTTAGAAATCATACTTGGAGATTATTCCCCCTACCCCATGAAAACGATAGGGATTGTTACTATTCATTTGAATCAAGGTCAAATCCTTCATCTACAAGAAGTATTATATGGCCCTGATTTGAAAAAGAGCCTGGTATCAATTTTTGTAATGGAAGACAAAGACTTCAAGGTAGCATTCGTTGATGGGAAGGTACGCATTTGGAAAAGGAACCCAAAAGATGCATTTACACTTGGATTTAGGGTTGAAGGTCTCTATCAAGTTGGAGGAAGTCCTTTGGGATTTATGACTTGTGACACTTCTCTTCAAACCGAATTATGGCACCGTAGGTTTGCTCACCTTCATTACAAAGCCCTACCTAATGCAAGGAAGATGGTCACAGGTATGCTCGAATTCAACATAGACCATGAAGGTGTTTTTTAGGGTTGTGCAGTTGGAAACCTTACAAGGGGACCATTCCCTTCAAGTGAGAGTCAAACCACAGACATTCTTCAATTGGTCCATTCTGATCTATTTGGTATGTTGCCCATAACATCTTTGAGAGGATACTTGTACTATGCTATTTGTGTGGATGACTTCTCTTGCAAAACATGGTTCTATTTCTTGAAGAAGAAGGATGAAGTGCTCAAATGGTTAGACTCTTTCAAAGACTTGGTTGAAAATCAAACAAGGAAGAAGATCAAAATATTGAGGATCGATAATGGAACCGAATAAGAGTCAAATGAATTTAATGACTCTTGTAGAGAAGCTTGCATTAAGAGGGAGACCACTACTGCATACACTCCTGAGAAAAATGGAGTTGTCGAAAGGAAGAATTGAACAATCATAGAAGCCACTCATTCCATGCTTCATGACCAAGGCCTACCAAAGTTCCTATGGGGAGAAGTTACAAACACTGTTGTGTACATTCAAAATAGATTCCCACATCAAGCATTGGACTTTAAGAGACCCAAAGAAGTTTTCACCAGTAAGAAACCTAATGTTTCTCATTTTATAATTTTTGGTTGTCCCATATATTTTCATGTGTCGAAAGAGAAAAGAAACAAGCTAGATGCATCTGGGAAGAAAGGAACATTTGTGGGCTACAGTGAAACTTCAAAGGCATATAGAATCTATATGTCTAGTCAAAGAGAAGTTGAAATAAGTCATGATGTCACCTTCGATGAAGATACTGCCCTTGGGAAGGTCAGAGATCTTCCTATTCAAAGGAAGGATAATGATGATGATGTAGGAAAGCAAAATAGACCTCCGACAAATGAACCAATGCCCGATATTATAGGTCTAATGGATCGAATTGATCCACCTCTTGATGAGCCCTATACCTCAAGAAAAAGACCCTTGTGGCTCAAAGACACTCTCGAAGATGTTGAAAGACCCCGATATTGAAGGTTTGATGGATCGAATTGATCCACCTCTTGATGAGCCCTCTACCTCAAGAAAAAGACTCTTGTGGCTCAAAGACACTCCCGAATATGTTGAAAGACACGTTGCACCAAGGGGGACATTTCGTGAAAGTAAGAAGTTGAACAGGTACCAAGGGTACTTAGCTGTTATGAGTACCATTGTTCAATCTGAGCCATGTACGTTTGAAGAAGCCGTGAAGCACCAAGTATGGAGGATGCGATGAATGACGAATATGAATCTATCATGAAGAATGATGTCTGGGATGTGGTTCCTAGATCCAAAGACAAGTTTGTGGTCACTTCAAAATGGCTTTACAAAATCAAACATGGAGTTGATGGAAGTGCTCAAAAGTTCAAGGCCAGTTTCGTTGCTAGAGGCTTCTCTCAAAAAGGAGTGGACTATGATGAGATATTTTCACCACTACTTGATCTATCATTGCTCTTGTTGCCTCTCAAGGATGGAGCCTACACCAAATGGAAGTCAAAACTACTTTCTTGCATGGCTCACTTAAGGAGGAAGTCTATGTAGAAAAACCAGAGGGGTTCAAAGTTTAGAATCGTAAGACACATATATGCAGGTTGAAGAAATACCTCTATGGGTTGAAGCAAGCCCCTAGGGATTGGTAAGAGAGGATTGATAACTATTTTATGAAGTTGGGTTTTACAAGCGACGCTGACTCGAACCTATACTTCAAGTTTGAAAAGGATAGGTCTCTCATTCTGGTACTTTATGTGGATGATCTCTTTTTGACAGGTGCAAACCCTCTGTAATATTCCCAATTAGCGATAGCTAATTGGAAATATTAATTTTGATCAATTTTGCTTACTATAGTTAAATTAAAAATAACAGTGAGTAGAAGGGGGACATAACTCACTCTAAACATAAATTTCACTCCCTAGTAGGCACAACGTTGTAACTTAAGTGGGCCAAGGGGGGAAAAGAGACCACGTAGAGAGGGGACCCACTAGAGCACATGGAGGGAGCACGCAGGTTGAGTTGGCAGCGTGGGGCCAAGAGAGGCTACGTTGGAGATGATGGGCCTAGGGTTTGAGAGAGAGGCCAACGTTATAAAAGGAGGAGAGCCTCCTCATTTTGGTCATTCGATGTTTATGATATTGAGCTGGTCACTTCGACTTCTTGAGCACACTGGTTGTTTAGCTAGTCTGCAGCACTATTTAGTGCATCGAGTGTCTCCGTTCGGAGATCTCACCCTCACCCCCGGGGGACTTTGAGTGCCTGCTCGGGTGAGGTAGTCCCATCAGTATTTTGCAGCAGGATTGGTGCTTGGCTCGGTGGAGGAGCAGTGCATTCATAGACTGCGCAGTCTTGAGGGGGAGGACGCAGTCCATTTCTTGGGAGCTCCAGATTGGGTTTCTTTTGGAGGTTTCGAGCTTGGAGATTGAGCAAGGAGCCAGCCCTTGCCTATTGGAGGATTTTAGCAGAGTTTGAGGTAGTATTTTGGTGGATTCCCTTCAATGTCAGTGTAGAGCCTTGGAGGATAGCGTAGATCCTCAAGGGGGTGATTTTCGGGGGTTGGCCATTCTAGAAACGCTCTTTGGGCTTTTTTGGGTTTGGTGAGTAGAGGCGGATTCCAGAGTTTCAGCTCATTCCGAGGAGGGGAGCAGCCCCAAATCCTCATCTTGTTCCAGCAGTAGCAGCCACACGGCAGTTTTCCAGCAGCTTGGACGCAGATCAGAGAGCAGCCATTTCCTTGCCATTCTGAGAGTATTTCTTTACTTGCCTTGAGCAAGTCTAGGTGCCATCACTCTGATCACCTATTGTACTCACTTATATTTCTCAGTATAATAAAATGGCTTAGCATTCTCTCTACATTTTTGAAGTATTTGTTACATGTTCTGTATATGCTATTGTATGCTTGCACTATTGTTATTTCTCTCTCTTTGAGCATTCCAGTTACTATACCGCTTGGTGTGTTTTTTCCATACTCTTAGACAGAGTTTGGAAAGGGCCAGGTAGCCTCCAGATCTCACCCTCTTTTCAGAGGTGAAATATCTGGTAAATGCCCTCCCAGTCCATCTCTGGTTGGAGTTTGCTTGCGTTTGAGAGACATCCCTAAAAAGGGATATTACAGTGGTATCAGAGCATAGATCTGGCTCAACCTGTGGAGCTAGTTGTCTATGACACCGGGGGAGAAACCCTACATCTGCTACAGAGGTAGGAAGTATAGAGATATTGAGCGTAGGTTGGAGAACATGTACGGAGAGGGTGACTGCGTTCGGGTGGTGGATGCAGAACAGGAGGAGCCTGTGATAGACGCAGAACAGGAGGAGCCTGTGGTAGACGCAGAACAGAAAGAGCCAATGGCGGATGATAGTGAGGCAAAACAGTTTGGGGAGGCACTCTTCAAATCAGTGTAGGATCTGGCGAGACAGATTGAGGTGATGGGTCAGAGATTCACTGCTGTGGAGGCTAGATAGTGTGAAACCCCAAGGGGTTTCCATGTTGGTGAGGGGTCGGGCACATTGCATCATTTGCCGGAGCGGGATGCCACTGCGCACCAGGAATCACATGCACCCACACGTTCCACTATGCCCACTTTTCTGGGTGCAGACACAGGGGCAAGAGCATAGCATGAGCCGGAGCCTGGCCACATGGGTGACTATTTTGCTGAGTATCAGGCATATGGGCAGGAGTTCAGGGATGCCCTTTCATTCAGAGATTTTGTTCAGCTCTAGCGGAACAGCAGACCCTGCGACCATCACAGAGGGCACCGGCATTATCATGATGGGGACACACAGCATACAACAAGCCGATTCCATTTGCCCACGTTTGATGGCTCATCAAACAGTTCGGCAAAGTCTTGGGTGAAGAAGCTGGACATATATTTCCAGCTCAACTAGATGGCAGAGACAGAGGCTATCAAGGTGGCTACGCTGCATTTGGATGGTGAGGCCCAGGATTGGTGGTTCCATGGGATGGTGACACTCGGGCATTCGACAATGACCACATATGCCGAGTTCACCTGGAGACTGATAGAGAGATTTGACCAGAGGGATCCAAAGGAGCATTTTGTTGAGCTAACGAGGCTCAAACAGACCGGGAGCCCGGAGACATATATTGCAGATTTCTTGAGGCTTTCAGTGATGGTGCCTGATCTATCTGTCGCACGAATGATATATATGTTCATTGAGGGGTTAGTAGAGCTGCTTCGAGGATTGTTCAGATCCACCAGACTAGCTACACTCCAGGACGCAGTTGGCAGGACCCGGGATTTGCAGGTTGCCTTACCCAGGACCAGGACACCTTACCCCCAGAGACAGGCTTTCCAGCCAAAGGGGAAGGATGTGGGGATTCCGCCTCCTAAGGGGAATTTGGGTAGGGGACAGCTAGATGATGATGCCAGGAGGGAGTTGAAGAAGAAGAGGTTGTGCGTTACCTGTCAAGAGCCGTGGGCACTGGGACACAGATGTGCTGCTGGCAAAGCCCATTTTATCGAGGTCTTCTTCGAGAGCAGCGGGGAAGAGGATGAGTATGAGGATGGGGAGGCAAGAGACAGTCAGACAACGCAGGACCATTTGCCACCTCCACCTCCAGGAGCAGGAGGTGCAGCTTTTGCACCCACAGGGGGGACCCTTGCAGCATTGCGAGGAGTACCCAAGTATTTGACGCTGCGTGTCCGAGGGACAGTATGTGGGCAGCGAGTTTCAGTTCTGGTAGACATTGGGGCAACCCACAACTTCATTGATGCACATATGGTTGAGCGGAGAGGCATACAGACAGAGAGCTTCGATGGATTTTCAGTATTGGTCCCAGGAGATCAGACAATGCAGTGTGCCTGATATGTTCTAGAGCTGGCAGTGACGATGGGTACCTACACAGTGACCGACCACTTTTTCGTGGTCAACATACCAGATACCAATGTTGTATTGGGTGTACAGTGACTGATCACTCTAGGGAAGGTCACCACGGATTGGGAGGCCTTGGAGATGGAGTGGGATGATAAGAAGACCGGGAAGCATGAGAAGATACGTGGGATGCACACTTACCCACCCCAGACTGTTTCAGCTCACCGGATGGAGGCAGACTTCCGGAAGGGAGACATAGAGTGGGTAGTAGAGTTGCGTGCATTAGAGGCAGGGACTACCGGGCAGACAATTCATCCTGATATACAGGCCATCCTTGACAGGTATGACACGGTGTTTGGGGATATACTGTTAGGCCAGCCATCGGATCGGGGGTTTGAGCACACTATTGAGCTAGAGCAGGGCATTTAGGCCATTATTACCACACCCTATAGGCACCCTAAGGCCTATCGAGACGAGATTGAGTGGGCCATCCAGGAGTTGCTGGCTCTTGGACACATTCGATCGAGCACCAGTCCTTTTGCTTCTTCTGTGGTGTTGGTGAAGAAGAAGGATGGCACATTGAGAATGTGCATTGATTACAGGGCCCTGAACAAAAAGACCTTGAAGAACAGGCACCCTATACCGAGGATTGATGAGCTGATGGATGAGTTGAGGGGAGCATAGTTCTTCTCAAAGATTGATTTGAGATCCGGGTACCACCAGATTCGCGTGAGGGAGCAGGACGTTCCCAAGACCGCTTTCAGGTGTCATTATGGCCACTTTGAGTTCTTGGTGATGCCTTTTGGGCTAACCAACGCCCCAGCTACTTTCCAGTCATGCATGAACCATATCTTCCGTAGTCATCTGAGGAAGTTTGTGTTGGTCCTTTTCGATGATATACTGATATATAGCAGGACTTGGGAGGAGCATCTCCAGCACATAGAGGCAGTACTGCATATCTTAGAGGAGCAACAGTTCTATGCTAAGCTCTCCAAGTGTGAGTTTGGGTTGACGGAGATGTTGTATTTGGGACACATCATAGGAGTGGATGGAGTGAGGGTCCACGAGGAGAAGATCAGGGCCATCAGAGATTGGCCAGAGCTAAGGAACGTGACGGAACTTCGTGGATTTGTTGGTATCTGCACTTATTACAGGAAGTTTGTCAAGAGTTTCTCTCAGCTCTCTGCACGCCTTACAGATTTGACGAAGAAGGGGGCATTCAGTTGGTCAGATACAGCGCAGCGAGCCTTTGACAGGCTCAAGGAGGTTATGAGCAGCTGCCCAGTGCTTGCGTTGCCAGATTTTATGCAGCCTTTTGTTTTGGAGTGTGATGCGCCGGGAGAGGGGATCGGCACAATGTTGATGCAAGGAGGCCACCCTATAGCCTATGAGAGCCAGAAGCTCCTTCCTCATGAGCGGTTGTACGCTATATACGACAAGGAAATGCTGGCCATTATGCATACATTGGCCAAATTCCGGCAGTACCTAGTGGGTAACAGGTTCAGGGTGAGGACTGATCATAACAGCCTCAGGTTCTTTTTGGAGCAGAAACAGCTATAGGAGAGGCAACAAAAGTGGATCAGCAAGATCCAGGCTTATGACTTTGACATTGAGTATGTCAAGGGGAAGAACAACGTGGTAGCCGATGCACTTTCACGTAGACCAGCCACGTTGTCTTTGATGAGTTTGGATGCAGATTGGAGGGCTCGACTTTTGGTGGAGTAATCCAAGGACAAGTTTGCTTGTGAGGTTTTGGATGGTCAGGTGGCGGACGATAGATACAGGGTGATAGATGAGATCATCTATTACAGAGATAGGATCTTCTTGACTGAGGGCTCCCAGCTCAAGAAGAAGATACTTCAGGCATCTCATGATTCACCATTGGCTGGTCACCAGGGGTTTACCAAAACCTACAGGGCCATCAGAGAGAGGTTCTCATGGAAGGGCCTCAAGGAGGACGTACTCCAGCATGTCAGGGAGTGCAAAGTTTGCCAGCGTAACAAGGGAGAGATGAACCATCCAGCAGGGTTGTTGCAACCTCTTCCCATTCCAAAGAGGAAATGGGAGAATATTTCGATGGATTTCATCACAGGGTTGCCCGCGGTGCAGGGCAAGGATTGTATATTTGTCATCGTTGATTGACTGACAAAATATGCACATTTTTTCGCCATATCTGTACACTATACAGCAGCACAGGTGGCAGAGCTGTTCTTTCGGGATGTCTTCAGGTTACATGGTCTTCCCAAGACCATTGTCAGTGACAGGGATAGCCGCTTCATGGGCGGATTTTGCCAGGAGCTTTTTCGATTGGTGGGGACGGAGTTGACACCGAGTACCAGCTACCACCCACAGACAGATGGATAGACGGAGATAGTTAACAAGTGGCTGGAGGGCTACTTGCGTAACTATGTCAGTGGGCAGTAGAGAGTGTGGCTGAAGTGGCTGCACCTAGGAGAGTATTGCTACAACACCACACAACACATGTCTATCGGTATGTCTCTGTTTTATGCATTGTATGGTTATCATGCTTTATCTTTCGTTGACGTGATGTTTGGTGCCAGCAAGGCTTCGAGAGCCAAGGATTGGATCCAAGAGAGTCAGGACATCCTCCAAGCTCTCAAGGATAACATGGCTACTGCGTAGAATCAGCAGAACTTGTATGTCGACAAGGGTTGGGTGGAGAGACAATTCGAGGTAGGGGACTTGGTCTACCTACGCTTACAGCCATACCGACAGTCGACTCTGATGCAGAAGGGGGCTGAAAAGCTCAAGCCCCGCTTTTATGGACCGTATAGGGTGATACGCAGGGTTGGACAGGTTGCCTATGAGTTGGAGCTGCCCCAAGGCACTAAGATTCATAACATTTTCCATGTATCATGCCTGAAAAAGGCTTTGGGACAGCAGGTGACAACGACGGAGGAGCTCCTGCCTATAGATGATGAGGGGCAATTGCTGCTACAGCCGGAGGCCATCATTGATGTTAGAGAGAGGCAGCTGTGGAGCAAGACAGTCTGGGAATTCTTGGTGAGGTGGAAGAATTTGCCGGATGAGGATGCTACTTGGGAGAGTGAGAAGATCTTGCAACATCCATCACTACAGTTTCTTCGAGTCAAGCAACATTTTGCCAGGGGAGACTGTAATATTCCCAATTAGCGATAGCTAATTGGAAATATTAATTTTGATCAATTTTTCCTACTATAGTTAAATTAAAAATAAAAGTGAGTAGAAGGGGGGCATAACTCACTCTAAACATAAATTTCACTCCCTAGTAGACACAACGTTGTAACTTAAGTGGGCCAAGGGGGGGCAAAGAGACCACGTAGAGAGGGGACCCACTAGAGCACGTGGAGGGAGCACGCAGGTTGAGTTGGCAACGTGGGGCCAAGAGAGGCTACGTTGGAGATGATGGGCCTAGGGTTTGAGAGAGAGGCCAACGTTATAGAAGGAGGAGAGGCTCCTCATTTTGGTCATTCGATGTTTATGATATTGAGCTGGTCACTTCGACTTCTTTAGCACGCTGGTTGTTTAGCTAGTCTGCAGCACTGTTTAATGCATCGAGTGTCTCCGTTCAGAGATCTCACCCTCAGCCCCGGCGGACTTCGAGTGCCTGCTTGGGTGAGATAGTTCCATCAGTGTTTTGCAAGAGGATTGGTGTTTGGCTTGGTGGAGGAGCAGTGCATTCGTAGACTGCGCAGTCTTGAGAGGGAGGACGCAGTCCATTTCTTGGGAGCTCCAGATTGGGTTTCTTTTGGAGGTTTCGAGCTTGGAGATTGAGCAAGGGGCCAACCCTTTCTTATTGGAGGATTTTGGCAGAGTTTGAGGCAGTATTTTGGCGGATTCCCTTCAGTGTCAGCGCAGAGCCTTGGAGGATAGCGTAGATCCTCAAGGGGGTGATTTTCGGGGGTTGGCCATTCTAGAAACACTCTTTGGGCTTTTCTGGGTTTGGTGAGTAGAGGCGGATTCCAAAGTTTCAGCTCATTCTGAGGAGGGGAGCAGCCCCAAATCCTCATCTTGTTCTAGCAGTAGCAGCTACACGACAGTTTTCCAGCAGCTTGGACGCAAATTAGAGAGCAGCCATTTCCTTGCCATTCTGAGAGTATTTCTTCACTTGCCTTGAGCAAGTCTAGGTGCCATCACTCTGATCACCTATTGTACTCACTTATATTTCTCAGTATAATAAAATGGCTTAGCATTCTCTCTACATTTCTGGAGTATTTGTTATATGTTCTGTATATGCTATTGTATGCTTGCACTACTGTTATTTCTCTCTCTTTGAGCATTCCAGTTACTATACCGCTTGGTGTGTTTTTCCCATACTCTTAGACAGAGTCTGGAAAGGGCCAGGTAGCCTCCAGATCTCACCCTCTTTTTAGAGGTGAAATATCTAGTAAATGCCCTCCCAGTCCATCTCTAGTTGGAGTTTGCTTGCGTTTGAGAGACATCCCTGAAAAGGGATATTACACCCTCTCATCTATCAATGCAAGAGGGAGTTGGCTTCCAAATTCGAGATGAAGGACCTACGTTTGATGCACTACTTCCTAGGCTTGGAGGTCTGGAAAAAGCCAGGTGAGATTTTCCTTTCTCAAGGAAAATACATTGTGAAGCTACTAGAGAGATGTTTGGATTGCAAGTCTGTGTCTACTCAAATGGAACTCAATTTCAAGAAGTTATGTTGAGGTGCTATTGGGCCCGATTTGGCAAATCCTTCTGAGTATCAACAACTTGTGGGGGGCTTGATGTTCTTGGTGAACTCTCATCTGGACATATGCTTCATTGTGAATACATTGAGTCAATTTATGGTTGAGCCTCATCACATACATTGAATTGCTACCAAGAATGTCTGAGATATCTACGGGGCACAATCAACTATGGTTTGAGATAGAATCTCAAGTATTTGAGGCTACATGGATATACTAATGTTGACTGGGTTGGAAGTGTGGTGGATCGTAAGAGCACATTTGGATGTTGCTTCTCATTGGGATTTGCTACGATATCTTGGATGAGAATGAAGCAGAAATCTATTTCTCTAAGTACCATTGAGGCCGAATACATTGTTGCTAGTATGGCCTGTTGTGAAGTTTTTGGGTGAGGAAGCTCTTTAGTGAGCTATTTGAGCATGTGTTGGATATCATCGTGATCTACTGCGACAATCAAAGTGGGATTCGCCTTTCAGAGAATCCTGTGTTCCACGACCACTCCAAGCAAATTGATATCAGGTGCCACTTTATCCGTGATATGGTACAGTGGGGAGAAATAAGGCTCCATCACATTAGAACCAATGAAAAGGTCGCAGACATTCTCACAAAGCCCTTGGGGAAGGTCAAATTCTTAGCCTTCCATGAGAGACTTGGAGTCGTGGAAAGACTCTCCTATGAGTGTCCCACATGAGTTGGACACTGAGATCTGGGGGCTCCTGGGGGCTTGGGGTACTTCTTGGAGCTATGAGCGACCATAGGGTGAGTGCTCCACCTTCTCCTAGTGGTGCGTGGTGCGTTATTTACAGGGTGAGTGGTTCACCTTCCCCTATGATACCCCATGATGGTTGACATGCGTGTAGGGTGAGTGGTTCACCTTCCCCTACGACTGCGGACACATGTATGTAGAGTGAGTGGTTCACCTTGCCCTACGATGGACATATGCATAAGATGAGTGGTTCACCTTATCCTATGGAATATGAGCCAGATGAGTGGTTCACCTTCTCCTGTTGATACCTCAACATACATCCTACCCATGTAGTCCAAGACTCATGGGAAGTACCTCTCATCTTGCCAATGAGTTTGGAAACGAGGATAGGGACAATAGCACTACCGATGGACGCATTGTGTACTATTGTACTCCCTCTGTCTAGGATGCATGGTGTTCAACAACTTGATCTGGGATCAATTGAGGTTCTACCTCTAGACTGACTTGTGTTAGTAGAGAGTGGCAAGGGCTTGTGACTCACTCTCGATCAATTCTTCTTCATTATTACTTCATGGTTCAATAGAGCAGAGATGAAAGAGATGGTACATGATGACGGGATGGCATGATGATCGGTGATAGCAGTTGGATTGGCAGGTGGAATTCTCCCTAGTTGAGAGGGAGTGTTAAATTTGGCAACTAGGTCCAATTTCCACCTTGGGACAACTCATTTGATGGAGATGATGATTGAATTGGATTCCTCATTTCCAGAGGTCCAAGATTGATCTAAATATCATCTCATTCAGACAAGTAGAAGTGAGATTTTGAATTTATTCTTTCACATGTGAAAATTGTTCAGGTCGACCTTAGCTTAATATAGGCTCAAGGAGGCCAATGGACATGCCTCTTCACCCTCAACGAATTGTATAAAAAGGAGTGACCACTCACCTCATTTGGACATCATTCACTCACACATTCTTCTCTCTCTCTTTCTCTTCAATAATATCATTCCATATAATATCCTTAGCCTATATCAGAGATATATTTCCATCAAATTGGTTCGTAGAGCTTGGACAACCTCTCTCTCTCTCTCTCATGTGTGGCTAGGAGGATAGATTTCTGGGCTAAATCACATAACTGAATTTTAGGAATTTTGACCAACATTGACCAAGGTTGTTTTGACCAAGCTTGACTGCGGTTTTGAGGGCAAATTCTGATTTCCAGAGGCTGCATTCACTGGCACTAAAACCAAGATTTTTTGGGCATGTTGACTTCATAGTTGACTTATGTTCATCACTGAAAAGTACATCAGATTTTCTCTCTCTTGTGACCGAGTTTGACCGAGTTGTTTTCAGCTACATTTGACCTCCTATTCAAGCTGAGTTTGACCAAGCAAGACTGAGTTGCATTGGGGAAGGATAGTTGTTGTTTTGACCAACGTTGACTTTCTGGTTAGGGTTGAAGTTTGAATGCAGTTGACTACAGAATTTGACAGGGTTGATTTGACTGTGTATTGGGCAAATGAATTTGATTTATGTACTCTCTCTCTCTACTGAACTATTGATTAATAATAAGAAGAATTGATCAAAGGGTTTCCCCACACATTATTGTTTTTCCCTGGTATCCGCCAAATTTGGTGTTCTTGTCTTGGCTTGTCTTCTGCATTTTGTTTTATGTTCTATCTGCATTTACTGTCAATGTGATTAAGTTAATGTGATTACTATTGGAAATTATTGGATATTGTTATTGGGCTACTAAAGAAACATTGTAGTAAATTGTGCTAAGAAAAGAACATACTATTGTTAATTAAAATTAACAACTCCTCACCAGATGGATATGAAGATTGTGTTTCTTCATGGCATACTACAAGAAGAAGTATTTATTGAGCAACCACTAGGATTTGAAGTACATGACAGAAAGACTCACATTTACAAGTTAAAGAAGGCACTATATGGTTTGAAACAAGCCCCTAGAACCTGGTATGCACGTACTAATAGCTACCTGGTGATGCTTGGATTCACAAGAAGCAATGTCAACCCAAACCTCTAATTCAAAGTGGTCCAAGGTATGCCCCTTATTTTAGTTTTATATGTTGATGATTTATTCTTTATAAGAAGTGAGCCTTTGATGCTCTAGTGCAAGAGGGAGCTGACATTTGAGCTTGAAATGAAATATCTTGGATTGATGAGTTACTTCCTGCGATTAGAAGTGTTGAAAAAGTCTGGCGATATTTTCCTTTCTCAAGGAAAATATGTTGTGAAATTGTTGGAAGGATTTGGAATGGTAGAATGCAAGTCCTTGGCCACACCGATGGAGATGAACTTCAAGAAGATATGTAGAGATACTGCAGAACCTGACTTGGTGAATCCCTCTGAGTATCGATAGTGGTGTTAGCACTGCAATTTTTCTAAAAAATTTCAAAGTCTAGTCATCATTGTAAGTTGTGTCCTTGATCCTCTCTTGTCTCCTAACCTATGGTGGAGAGCCCTGGAGAGTTAAAATGTATCAGTTTTCATCACTTTTTAACAAAATCCAAAAAGAATCCTGAGTCTAGTAGTTTGTTTGTGTCATAGAGTCATTAGGGTGAAGTCTCTTTAAATAAGTCTTTTAGATGCTTTGAGTATTTAAGGCCAAGGGTTTAGCTTGATAGGTCTTATTTATTCACCATGATATTTTCTATCCAAGGCTAAGGACGAAATGTCAGAGTCATCAGTTGTGTTAGTAATTTTCCATAACAGCTATTTTCTTCAGAAAATCTGCTTTTACAAGCAAACCCAATAAGTAGCTATTACCTGCAAAATTTGTACAAAGAGATAAAAGAGGCATTTATCAGGTAAAAAGACACTTCTCTTTGGATATTGAAGGTTTGTTAAAACAAGATATGTCATTCATCTGAAAGGTGAAGTCTCTTTAAATAAGTCTTTTAAATGCTTCGAGTATTTAAGGTCACGGGTTTAGCTTGATAAGTCTTATTTATTCACCATGATATTTTCTATCCAAGGCTAAGGACGAAATGTCAGAGTCATCAGTTGTGTTAGTAATTTTCCATAACAGCTATTTTCTTCAGAAAATTTGGTTTAACAAGCAAACCCAATAAGTAGCTATTACCTGCAAAATTTGTACAAGGAGATAAAAGAGGCATTTATCAGGTAAAAAGACACTTTTCTTTGGATATTGAAGGTTTGTTAAAACAAGAGATGTCATTCATCTGAAAGGTGGCTATTTCTCATTGGAGGATTCATTAAAAAATAGGTTGGCTATTTATTTGCTAAGGCTTCTCAAATCTATTTCTACTCATTAAAGGTGAAATGTATTAAATTTGAAGTATGAGTAGATATTAGTAGATATTAGTAATAATGTGATGGAGTGAAAGGTTTGGTGAAATGAGTTGGCAGCAAAGTTTAAATCACTTCGGTTTCATGTCACTCCCTTCCACCGAGATTTAGGGCATGCAGAGCTCTATCTCCGTTTACTCTTGTGACAGCTACAGTAAAACATTTTCATCCTCCAGCAAAATAGTTTTTTACCGAGTGCCAGTAATTAGGGCTTTGTGGAAGGTTGATGTTCCTTGTTTTATAGAAATCGGCTTAGGTGGAGTGAAAGAGAACACATAGTTGCTACTTTAGAGTTTGATCGAATGTGCAAGTCAAAGGGGGTTATTGTTAAGTCAAATGCAGGAAATAACACATTGTTGGTGAAGGTTGCAGTTGAGACTCTGTCAGAGAAAAGCTGGAAATCATGTGTTAGTTATTATAGATGATGACAAGAATAGCGCAGAAGCCATATGTCATGAGATTGTGAAAATGAACCAAGGAAGAAAAAGATTCAGAAGAAAAAAGAAAGCACAGAAGAAAAGGTCAAATAAAAGGGTAACCGAGGTTGAAGCTATCAAGAATTTTGCTTCTATATTAGATCTCTGATGATTGAATATACAGAACCTTGAAAATCTGAAGAATTGTATCATTTTGGCTTATCTACAGAATTTTCAGGTAATAGCTACCTTTTCTAGAAAATCTGGTTTTATCAGCAAACCCATAAAGTAGCTATTATTTTCGGATTTTGTATATGGAGAAGAAATGTTGCTTTTTGGTTATGTTCTCACATGAATGAAACTAAATATGATGAAGTGAACGTAACCTCTATGGTGATGAGCTTTTTCCAAGTGTCATCTAATCAAGATAACTTCTAGTTGGTAAGCCACTCCTATATTTTTGCAGATAAGTATACAGGTGTTCCTTTCAGTTGGTGGATTCCATTTTTTATGGAGGCAGTTTTTGACAAGCTACGGAGGGCACTCAGCCACCTCTACTCAGCCAGCTCCAACTCCATGATGCCATGCTTTATCTTTAATTCTATTTCAGTTTCCTTTTTAATGTTTTAGATAAACTCTACTATACATAGAGAGTTGTAATAAATTCCCAAAACATATTTCCACTTTTATTGGAGGCTTTTGGCAGAACTGCTATTTTGTATAAATATTGTGTAATGCAAAGACAAAAGGGGTTGTTGGTGGTACCTTTCAGAGCATATTGTGTGATATTTTGAATACATAATATATCAGAAGCACTCTTAAGGATTCACAACTTGTATGATGTGTGTATTGTTCATCTTCTTATGTGTCCATTATTCACTTTTTCATTCCAGATTATAATTTACACAATTCTGCCTTATGTTATTATCAGTATTGTGAACCTTCATACAATATTAGTTTGTTTTTGTAAGTCTTGTTATCAAGAATTCCAAACTAAGTATTAGCTTAATATAGTTCATGGTCATATCTTGAGGTTGAATTGATTCTAGTTTCATATTCTTGTAAGTCTTTTAACAAGCATACAGGAGCAATCTATTTTCATCAATCTTGATGTTTCAAGCATTCATGATTGTTTTTGTCATGTTAAGTTGGAAGCTTTCTATGAAATGAGATCCTTTAAATGTGGAGCAAGACTTTTATAAGTATTTCTTAAAAAAACTTTCTTTCACTGTACATTACAGGTTTGGAATTTATGTTATCATTCCTTCTTATCACTAGACCTCTGTTTTACATATCTATTGTTGTCTTCCACTTTCTAACCATAAAGCTACAAACCTAATCTTGCTACCACATTATACATCAGTGCCCTTATATGTGTGAGAGAATCCTAGTTGTTCAAAGTCTCTTTCAGCGTGTGTGATACCCAACCACTTTCCAAAAAACTCAATCAAGTCATAAGAAAATCCCTTGAGCTTAATATGTGTCTGGTCACGCGCTTGTCACAATCCAAGTGTTGATTCCAGCGCTAACATATTTTGGTGCGTCTGCCAGGAAACGAAGTATTCTCCTGAGTCTCTTGTTTTAAATTGCTGATGATCAATTCTTGATGGTGAACAAGAATTGGCGACTTGAAAAAAATTGTGATCTTTCACCTAGCGACTCTACTGTTTTCAAATCCAACACTCTGATGGAAGTGATCCTCGCTAAAAGATATGCCTTCTACAATTTTTCGAAGATATATGGTTTTCTGAATCCTTTGCCAGATAGAAGCGAATGGGAATTTTCTCTTCCAAGGTTTTAGTGGACATGATTGGGAAGTACTAGCTAAGTTTTTATGGGATTTTCATGATTGGATTCATAGGCTACATTTTGTTCATGAAGACGTAAAGATTAAGTTGTTTAGATATTCTTTGGAGGGTGCAGCCCTTGATTGGTGTAGAGATCTTCCTAAAAATAGCATCACTTGTTTGAAAGAGTTTCATGTTGCTTTTAATTCCTTTTATAAAGATAGGTATCCAGTCGAATGATTCGCTCTGGAATGTTGCTATCAGTTTGATAAGCTAGTTAAAAGTGATGATGAACAACATAAATGTAAAGAAAACATGGTTATTACGGAAGGTATTCAACAACCTTTTTTTCTCATGATTTTCTTCAATCTCCTATCATTCAAGAACAGGATAAACAACAGATTATTGAGCAACATGACGAGATATTAGGTGAACATAGTGAAAAATTCATAAATCAGCCTTTGTTTTATAAATATCCTAATGATGAAGAGCAGGTTTTTATGTCACCCTGTCTTAAAGTTTACAGTGATGATCCAATCTATGACAGTTATGAATCTAAATCCAGGGAAGAAGATGATGCTCAGCTCATATCAATTGCCGAGGAATTATCACCTTCGCTGAGAATTGATGATAAGCAACACAGTTATGAGCCTATGTTTGAAATGTATAAATCTGAGTTGCACGGATACCGTGTTGAAGAAGAAATTTGTAAAAAAAATGAAGAACAGGCTCTTGATCAAAACATTGTCTTATTAGAGGAAAGTATGTGTCAGCCTATCCTTGAACTCAAAGTTGTTTTGAGTATATCTCCTTGTCGATTTGTTGATCCTATTGCTGATTATATGGAGTTTATTTTTCTAAAAGTCTCTCTTGTTATTAGTCTTGGAGTACTTCTCAACCATAGCAACAAGTATGAGTCACATTTAAAGATTATGCTTCATACTTTTCAGCCTTTTAGCAGTGGATGCGAAGACATGTCAAGAAATCAATTGTTGAAAATTTTCTTTTGGAAGTTTGTATACAGTTGATCAAGTGAATTTCAGCTAATTAGACGTAGGGATGTACATAAATAAGCTCGCCACTCAAGCATTTTTTTCAATTTTAGATTACAGTTTGACTTAGTTTTCAGTTATGTTGAAATAAGTTGCAGAAGATTGAAATCTAGCTTATGACTCCATTACCCAATGGCTAGGCATGCTGGTCTTTTTAAGTTAATGAGCAGAATTGTTGGTTGGAGAAATAAGGGTTGGACAAGGCATTGAATCTACGGTCCTTGAAGCCTCACAGGGAGGACTTCATCCCCAATAGGAGCCATTGTTAGCACTGCAATTTTTCTAAAAAATTTCAAGGTCTGGTCATCATTGTAAGTTGTGTCCTTGATCCTCTCGTGTCTCCTAACCTATGGTGGAGAGCCCTGGAGAGTTAAAATGTATCAGTTTTCATCACATTTTAACAAAATCCAAAAAGAATTCTGATTCTAGTAGTTTGTTTGTGTCATATAGAGTCATTAGGGTGAAGTCTCTTTAAATAAGTCTTTTAACTGCTTTGAGTAGTTAAGGTCATGGGTTTAGCTTGATAAGTCTTATTTATTCACCATGATATTTTCTATCCAAGGCTAAGGAGGAAATGTCAGAGTCATCAGTTGTGTTAGTAATTTTCCCTAATCGTTGTTTTCTCCGAAAATTTGTTTTTACAAGCAAACCTAGTAAGTAGTTATTACCTGCAAAAATTGTACAAGGAGATAAAAGAGGCATTTATCAGGTAAAAAGACACTGCTCTTTGGATATTGAAGGTATGTTAAAACAAGAGATGTCATTCATCTAAAAGGTGGCTATTTCTCATTGGAAAATTCATTAAAAAAGAGGTTGCCTATTTATTTGCTAAGGCTTCTCAAATCTATTGCTACTCATTAAAGGAGAAATGTATTAAAGTTGAAGTGCGAATAGATATTAGTAATAATGTGATGGAGTGAAAGGTTTGGTGAAATGAGTTGGCGTCAGAGTTTAAATCACTTCAGTTTCATGTCTCTCCCTCTCAGCTACAGCAAAACGTTTTCATCCTCCAGCAAAACAGTTTTTTACCGAGTGCCAACAGGTTGAAATAAGTTGCAGAAGATTGAAATCTAGCTTGTGACTCCATTACCCAATGGCTAGGCATGCTGGTCTTTTTGAGTTAATGCGCAGAATTGTTGGTGGGAGAAATAAGGGTTGGACAAGGAATTGAATCTACGATCCTTGAAGCCTCACAGGGAGGACTTCATCCCCAATAGGAGCCACTGTTAGCACTGGAATTTTTCTAAAAAATTTCAAGGTTTGTTCATCATTGTAAGTTGTGTCCTTGATCCTCTCTTGTCTCCTAACCTATGGTGGAGAGCCCTGGAGAGTTAAAATGTATCAGTTTTCATCATGTTTTAACAAAATCCAAAAAGAATTATGATTCTAGTAGTTTGTTTGTGTCATAGAGTCATTAGGGTGAAGTCTCTTTAAATAAGTTTTTTAACTGCTTTTAGTATTTAATGTCATGGGTTTAGCTTGATAAGTCTTATTTATTCACCATGATATTTTCTATCCAAGGCTAAGGAGGAAATGTCAGAGTCATCAGTTGTGTTAGTAATTTTCTTTCAGAATTTTTTTTTTTACAAGCAAACCTAGTAAGTAGTTATTACCTGTAAAAATTGTACAAGGAGATAAAAGAGGCATTTATCAAGTAAAAAGACACTGCTCTTTGGATATTGAAGGTATGTTAAACCAAAACATGTCATTCATCTGAAAGGTGGCTATTTCTCGTTGGAAGATTCATTAAAAAAGAGGTTGCCTATTTATTTTCTAAGGCTTCTCAAATCTATTGCTACTCATTAAAGGTGAAATGTATTAAAGTTGAAGTGTGAGTAGATATTAGTAATAATGTGATGGAGTGAAAGATTTGGTGAAATGAGTTGGCAGCAAAGTTTAAATCACTTCGGTTTCGTGTCTCTCCCTCTTAGCTACAACAAAACGTTTTCATCCTCCAGCAAAACAGTTTTTTGCCAAGTGCCAGTAGTCAGGGCTTTGTGGAAGGTTGTTGTTCCTTGTTTTACAGAGATCATATTAGGTTGTTGTGAATGGTGGAGTGAAAGAGAATACATAGTTGCTACTTTAGAGTTTGATCAAATGCACAAGTCAAAGGGGGTTATTGTTAAGTCAAATGCAGGAAATAACACATTGTTGGTGAAGGTTGTAGTTGCGAGTCTGCTAGAGAAAAGCTGGAATTAATGTGTTAGTTATTATAGATCATGACAGGAATACAACAGAAGCCATATGTCATGAGATTGTGAAAATGAACCAAGGAAGAAAAAGATTTAGCAAAAAAGCAAGCACAAAAGAAAAGGTCAAATAAAAGGGTAACCGAGGCTGAAGTTATCAAGATTTTTGCTTCTATATTAGATCTCTGATGATTGAATATACATAACCTTGAAAATATAAAGAATCGTATCATTTTGGCTTATCTACAGAATTTTCAGGTAATAGCTACTTTTTCTAGAAAATCTGGTTTTATCAACAAACCCGGAAAGTAGCTATTATTTTCAGATTTTGTATATGGAGAAGAAAAGTTGCTTTTTGGTTATGTTCTCACATGAATGCCACTAAAGATGATGAAGTGAATGAAAGCTCTATGGTGATGAGCTTTTGCCAAGTGTCATCTAACCAAGATAACTTCCAATTGGTTAGCCACTCTATATTTTTGCAGATAAGTATACAGGTGTTCCTTTCAATTGGTGGATTCCATTTTTTATGAAGCCAGTTTTTGACAAGCTATGGATGACACTCAGCCACCTCTACTCAGCCAACTCTAGCTCCATCATGCCATGCTTTATCTTTATTTCTATTTCAGTTTCCTGTTTAATGTTTTAGATAGACTCTACTATACATAAAGAGTTATAATAAATTCCTAAAAACAGATTTCCACTTTTATTGGAGACTTATGGCAGAACTCCTATTTTGTATAAATATTGTGTAATGCAAAGATAGAAGGGGTCATTGGTAGTACCTTTCAGAGCATACTGTGTGATATTTTGAATACATAATATATCAGAAGCACTCTTGAGGATTCACAACTTGTATGATGTGTGTATTGTTCATCTACTTATGTGTCCATTATTCACTTTTTCATTCCAGATTATAATTTACACAGTTCTGCCTTATGTTATTATCAGTGTTGTGAACCTTCATACAATATTAGTTTGTTTTTGTAAGTCTTGTTATCAAGCATTCTGGACTAAGTATTAGCTGAATATAGTTCTTGGTCATCTCTTGAGGTTGAATTGATTCTAGTTTCATATTCTTGTAAGTCTTTTTAACAAGCATACAGGAGCAATCTGTTTTTATCAATCTTGATGTTTCAAGCATTCCTGATTGTTTTAGTCATGTTAAGTTGGAAGCTTTCTATGAAATGAGATCCTTTAATTGTGGAGTGATATTTTTATAAGTATTTCTTAAAAAAACTTTCTTTCACTATACATTATAGGTCTGGAATTTATGTTATCGTTTCTTCTTATCAGTAGACCTTTGTTTTACATATCTGTTGTTGTCTTCCATTTTCTAACCATAAAGCTACAAACCTAATCTTGCTACCACATTATACATTAGTACCCTTATATGCGTGAGATAATCCTATCTGTTCAAAGTCTCTTTTAGTGTGTGTGATACCCAACCACTTTCCAAAAAACTCAATCAAGTCATAGGAAAATCCCTTGAGCTTAAGATGTGTCTGCTCAGGTGCTTGTCACAATCCATGTGTTGATTCCAACGCTAACAAGTGGATTGGGGCACTGATGTTCCTTGTGAACACTCGTCCGAACATATGTTTTGCAGTTAACACTTTGAGTCAATTCATGACTGAGCCTCTTCATGCACACTAGATTGTTGCCAAGGATGTGCCGAGATATTTGCATGGGGTGATTAATCTTGGTTTGAGATATACTATCGGAGAAGTGAGGCTTAATGGGTACACTGATGCTGACTGAGCTGGAAATATTATTGACAGGAAGAGCACATCAAGGTGTTGCTTTATTTTGGGTTCTACCATGATATCTTAGATGAGCAAGAAGCATAAGTCCGTAGCTTTAAGTATTTCCGAGGCAGAGTATATTGGTGCTAGCATGGCTCATTGCGAGGCAATGTGGTCGAGGAAGCTCTTTGGAGAGTTGTTTGAGCAGGTTCTGGATATGATAGTGATATATTGCGACAACAAGAGTGTGATATGATTCGCAGAGAATCACGTGTTTCATGACAAGTCCAAGCATATTGAGATGAAGTATCACTATATATGAGACATAGTGTAGAGAGGATCCTTCAGACTCGATCATATTTCGACTGACAAGTAGATAACATACATACTCACTAAGGCTTTTCCGAAAGGGAAGTTCTTGCCACTCGGTCTTCAGAGAACTGCTTGGACTGATGGATGTGACCCTCCTGGGTAAGGGTCACGGTTGATCGAGGACACTGAGTTATGCTCTTCCCCCTTGTCTGAGCTCCCAGGGTGAGTAATTGAGCCTTAGAGCTCCTGGGGTTGAGGGAACTATGGACAATAGGATAGGGTGTGATCCTTACCCTTGCGGTAAGTCGATCTCAACTATTATCATTGTAGGGTTTGTGTGTGATCCTTGTCACTTATGACAAGTGGTTATCTCCCCCTACCATCAAGTCTAGGACTTGGTAAAGAATACCCCAGTTGGCATCTTACCCACAAGTTAGGCTTGTTCCTCACCATCTAGCCAATGGTTGAGGTGACTTGAGATAGGGTGTGATCCTTATCAATTATGGTAAGTCGTATCTCACTCAAGTGATGGGATGCAAGCCTTCCACCAATTGAATCTTGAAGGTCTATATGGGAAGATCAGCGAATAACAAGCTAGAGTGTGATCATTAAGTCGATCTCGCCTATTGTCATTAGACAATAGGATAGAGTGTGATCCTTAAGTTGATCTCGCTTATTGTCATAGGTCAATAGGATAGAGTGTGATCCTCACCCTTGCGGTAAGTGGATCTTTCCTGTTGTCCTTGGATATAGGATGGTACCTATAGCTCCCCTATGACGATGATTCTTCTTCTATTAGATTCGAGAGTGTTCAACGGATGAGCAGAAATAAGCACAGATGTGATTCCATGATCATGATGACAATATTTTTGAGATGAGATTCATAATGCAATCGAAAATTTATCCTTAGCTGAGAGGGAGCATTAATTTGGTAGCTCAGGGAAAAATTCTCTCCTTTGGACTACCTCATCTAGAGAGGACCCCTCTTTGCCCTTGGAAGAATTTAATTTTGTCAAGGAAAAATATTATTTTTAATGGAAAACCCACATGTGCACAAAAATTTAGGTCAGGCTAAGGAACAAATTGGGTCTCCTCCAACACATATAAATAGACATCATATCACATCGCTTTGGAGCATCACTCACACATCATATCTTCTCTCCCCTCGCATGATTGGTTCATACTACTTTTGAAATTGCAGGTTGACTCCACATGTGCGAAGAGAAGATTGGAAATTATGATTTTCTAGGTTGGATTTTTTATTGGGGACAGTTTGACCAACCATTGACCAAGTTTGACTTGGCATTTTGACTTGGTTTGACTTTTAATCTGATTTTTGGAGAAATTTAGGTGTGTTGGTGAAAGAGCGAAATTTTACATGAGGGAGTTTGACTAGGGTTGACCACATGTCTATTCACTGAAGTTTGACCAAAACTCTCTCTCCTTTGACCGATCTTTTGGCATTATTTTGACCATAGGAAATGAAACCTCGGAATTTTTGAAAAAATCGCTTTTTTCAACTCAGCGATTTTATAAAGCGATTTTTTTTTTAGTAGAAAGCCCTAGTGGCCCATCAAACAGCAACCCTATAAGTTCAAAAATCGATTTTTTTTGGGGTCATTTTTGCAGCCCTCTCATTTTCCTGACACAACCTGTTGGCAGTTCATGGTAATGTTAAATTCTTAAAGTAAAAGTGATATTTCCTTTATTTTTCATTTTCATCCTTTTACTTAAATTTTTAACATTACCATGAAATGACTCGGGATGTTTAAGAGTAGTTTCGACCTCATTTGATTTCATATGGAGAAACTAGAATTTTAGATTTCACTCAAAATTCAGCAGACTTAATGGTTTTCAGGGTTTCATGGTTTGGGGATTTGCATTGTTTCCATTTGATTCTATTATGTGTAAGGGTGTGAGATTGGCATTTGATCAAGAGTATGAAGTCCTTTAAGAACCTTGATGTTGGTGGCATTGATTGTTGAACTTTGTTGATGTTGGTGGTATTGATTGTTGAACTCCCCTACTGTGGCCTTAACAAGAATGTACTCTTCACTCAAAGGAAAACAACTGGTTAGGCATGTTAATCTTTTTCTACCGCATTTTAAGGTTGAGGAGATGAACCCTTCACTCAAACCAAAATCATTGGTTAGGCATGTTAAACTTTTTCAATTTCTATCATTTTATAAGGTTGAGCAATCCAAGTCTGAAGACTTTGAGCTAGATGATGTTTATGTATCTCTTGTTGATGATCCCATTTCTAGTAGCGATGAATCAATGATGAGTTTCATGAGGAGGAGGAGGAGGAGCAACAACAGGAGGAGGAGGTGACACCACCTACCCCTGCTACCAGTAGAGGACGTGGTCTGCCTACTTTAGCTCCTGGTGCTTCAGGATCTGGAGCACAACAGAGTCCATTGCCAGCCCCGCCAGCTTCTTCGTCTAGAGGGAAAGCTGTTACATTTTCTCGCAAGAGGGGCAGAGGAAATTAGTAGTATAGGTTATTTGGTGCATTCCTTTGTATATAACATTATGACTCATGATATGAGATACATTATTATATTTTTTGTTGATATTTTGAGGTTGAGTTGAGACTCGGGACTTAGTATTCAGGACATGATTCACTATTATGTGTGATGTAGCACTAGACATGATATTACATGTCTTATATATTAGTTTTTTTTTTTTTCATATTTATGTGTCAATGCATTTATTTTATGTTGTGGGTGCTCTAGATATTAAAACTAGAAAAAATGAATATTTTTCTCTGTCTGGAATTTTCTGATTTCTGCAGGATTTTTCCCGATCTTTAGATTTTTTCCGATTTTTCCCAACTAATTTAGTACGATCGCGATTTTTGCTTCTTGTTTAGGCTGAGCTTGAATCAACAAGGAAGGTCGAATTTTTTTACTGTTGACCAAGTTCCTTTGCAAGACTATTGACCATTGACTTGAGGACTAGTTAGGATATCTTTGACTATTGTTGACTATTGTTGACTTTGACAAAAATTGCAGATTTGATTTGTTGACCAGATTTGACTTTGAGGCTCATTTTTTGTATATTAGTTGGTTGATCTCTTAGATAGTCAAATTTGCTGACCTTTGACTCATTAATGAATTGGAACATTGTATCTCTATGTTGAGCATTTGATGACAATCTAATAGAAGAATTTGAAAGGGTTTTCCCACTTTGGGGGTTTTTTCCTTGGTCTTTGACCAAATGTTGTGTCTCTTGTTATTTCTTTTGGCAGTCTTCTATTGTACATTGGATTTACTATTTTATTTACAATTGCTCATTTCTATTGGAAGATTAAATTTGTTTAAATGTGATTGCTAATTGAAGAAATAATTGGGCTAAGTGATTGAGCTAGCATAGAACAGTGGAAAATTAACAACAATGACTCTACTGACAAACATAAATTTTATTTGCTTAACTACATGCGAGGTAGAATTACTTTTTGAGCATGCGAGGGTAGAGCCATTAAGGTCAACGACTAGTTGGGAGCCTAGAAACATATGCCACATTCTCGGATAGCTCTAACTAGCAGTGAAAAAAATTTCCCTCAGTACACTTCGCATGTTTGGCAAAGATACCACCCCAATTGGGGAGATACTCTAAGCCTTCCAGTGTGTCTTTTAGAGTTTTCTGATCTTACTTGATGAGGTCTTCGCATGCATTCCTGAGTTTTGAATTCCCCAGGATCTCCCACTTGGAAAAAATACTTTCATTGACGTCTTCACAACCTGTGTTTGCTGATTTATCCACGACCTTGTTTCCTGATATTCTAACGTGAACAAGGATGATCGCCTGAATATTACGGAGGAGCTTGTATATCTTGGCAATGTGTGATTCCAAACGCTAGCTGGATGATACTTTTTCTAGGAATGAACCATTCGACAACTTTTTTTGTGATGCTTATCATTATGTTGGAGCCCCCTTCCACTACTAATCTATGGAATCTATCTTTCATTGCAATTTGTAGACCCATTTCCAAAGCATGAACCTTAGTAGCATTATTTGTATTTAGCCCAAGAGAACCTACCAGTATAAAAATGAGGTTTCTATCTTGATCCCTAAATATGCCATCATAACTTGATTTCTCGAGGTTTCCCTTTATGGCACCATCAAAGTTGAACTTCACAAAACCTGCTGGAGGGGAAAGCCAAATGGTTGGGGAACTCAAAAATGCTTCTGAGGGGGATTCTAGAGGTAATTACCGAGGTCGGATCCAATGACAACGCTTTGAGAATGGGAGCCTCCGTTGGAAGGGTCTTCCCATCATCTCCATCCATTTACCTACTAGGATCAATTCCCTTATACTTGTGAGGATCAACTTCCAAACATCTGTTGTTGACTTTGTCATGCCTTTGAAGATCCTGACATTTTGTTCCTTCTATATTAACCATAAAATAAAACCTAGCAATAGCCTGCAACTTCGATTAAGATTAGGGCATTGAAAGGCAAATGAGCGTTAGGGTGAGAACAATTCCAAAAGATCCATTTGTGAGTTTCTATCTAATTGCCTAGATTTTGTTGCAACCTCAGTCCAAATATCTTTTGCATACGAGCAGTTGTTGAAGATGTGATTAGAATTTTTTGAATGACTTCTACATAGATAACACCAAGTTGGTCCTTTGAACCCTCTTTGTTGTATTTTATCCCATGTCAATGTTCTTTTCCTTGCGAGAAGCCAGAGGAAACAAGTAACTTTTGGTCAGTGATTATGTTTCCAAATGCAAGCCCATATTTCATCACATATTTCATTATGGGGGTGTTGATCATGGTTGGATTCCAACCCATAGGCCTCTATGATTAAGAATTACCTGAGGGTTTATATCCCCGCCGCAATACATCAACACTAGCTAAAACTTGAATGTGTCTTTGTTCCCAATGCTTGGATAAGGGCTCCCAATCCTCATCTGAGATGTTGAGGTCCCATTCTTCCTTGCCGTTCCATGCACGCCAATTTTCCTCAGTTTGACGAGTAATGCTCTACCTGGGTGAATCCTCTTGAAACCATTAAAATGGAGAAAAATTGATATGCAACATCTAATGCAAGAAATGAAAAAATCTATTTATAAACAAATATTAGCATAAATCCATCTTAACTTAGATTCAGGTAGAGTAAGAATTAAACGTAATTTTGTTTTCAAATCCCTAACAACTATACAAGTATGTTTTACGAAAAAAAACATAGATGAAGTTACTATTAATAAAACTTCCAATTGTTCTTGTTAACAAAGGTAATACACATACAAAAATAAACTAACATATATCCATCTTAACCCATGCACTTTAGGTTATCGAGTATCAAGTACTTTGATCTATGGTTTCGGGCCAATGGAGATGTTAGTTTTTGTAGCATCAGAAGGTGTTATAATCGTGAAACTTTGTGGAGAGGCTAAATCATATGAGTTCTCCAAAACCCAAAATTTTTTTCTCGAAATTCCAACTAGAGATGACTCAATTAAATTAATTAACCATAATTAAAAATTTCCTACGTCTAACTTAGGAAAAGTGGTTAATTAATAAGTTCTCCAAAACCCCAAAATTGTTTCTTGAAATTCCACCTAGAGATAGCTCAATTAAATTAATTGACCATAATTAAAAATTTCCTAAGTCTAACTTAGGAAAACTGGTTATTTAATAAGAATTGTTTGAGAAAGGTGTGAATCATCTAAAAACTCACACAGATCGACTTGGAGATGATCTCAACCATCGATTAAGTTTTAATATTGCTCATTGGAGTCCCAACTGGAGATTATAAGAAGATGTTGATGGGTATATGGAGAACACACAAGTGCAGATACTCAGTTGCCTAGGCAGGTTGAATTCTCAGTCGCGGGAGTGATTCAACAGTGGAAGGTCAAGCCAGTGGGTGAGTAGCAGGTGGCAAGAGAAGTCAGCAGTGTCTAAAGGAATATTTTCCAGATTCGAAGACTCAAATTGAGGGAGCGCAAATTTGCCCAGAGGGTCTGCGCAAGGATTGTGTAGGCGGAAGCAGTAGTGCAGTTCGATCTAGTTGGAGGAGCAGTCTTTTCAGTAGCTAGTAGTCGGGATTCTGATCAGAGAGGCCAACAAGTCATTTTTTTTGTTATGAATATAATTCATAACAAATAGAATAACTATAATTATTAATAGTCAAATAAGGATTATGTAGTAGTCATTAAGCTAGTGAAAGGGCATGTCTAAAAGACATGCCTAGTCATGAAAGGCCACCTACGTAGGTATATAAGCAGGGCCTCATTGTAACATTCATATCATCACTTATACATTTTATATATAATATATTATTATTACGAATACCTCTTGTGTATTTTACAATTAAGTCAACAAACCTACAGTTTTGTTGCTCCATTTGGTATCAGAGCGGCGATCTTCTCGCCTGGAAGAAAACACCTACGCCACTGCTACTGCCTGCCTTCAGCTGTTACATGTGGTGCCTTGAAATCGTTGTCGCTCGATGTCTTCATCAATGTTGATGGCCGATTTCAACAAAAGGTTGATTGATCTTGAGAGTGAAATCAATAATTCCCATAAATTCACTAAAATATTAATCGATCTTGAGGATAAGGTTACAAGACATTCTGACGACATCAAAAAACTTCAAGACACGACAAATCGAATAGAAAGACAAATTTGGCAAAACCATAGCAAGTCCACAGACAATCATAACAAAGCAATGCAAAAGATAAATATTATTTGCGACAAGATAAATCTAATGCAAGAACCAATGTTCCCGAATATTGGACATAATCAACAGAACAATTCAGCTGATTCAGGGAATTCAGAAGATCTTGATGAGAATGATATAGATCAAGATGAGGATTCAGATGAAAATAATGTGGAAGAAGAAAAAGAAGAAGACATTTTTGAAAATAACTATGAAGATCACACATTGGTAAAGTAGGTGGAGGGAACTTTAAATGCTAAGTTCGTCGAGTTTCGTTGTAAAGAGTGCATGGAGGTTTATAGAACTGTGTACAAACTGTGCTCCCAAAAGTCCCCTCACCACTACCCTTAGCAAATATATGATAAATACGGGGAAGCCATTAACGAATAGATCACTGGGAAGTTGTTCCCACCATTAAAGAGGGACCATGTTGAGTTCACGTTGGAAGAGTTTGTGAGGATTTGGGAAAATTATAAGTTGTTGCTTCAATTCTTGTCAAATTTGTTTAATTATTTGGATCATTACTTCGTGCGAAAAGAGTCTCTACCTTCACTGACTCAAGTTGGAATCACGGCCTTCCGTGAGCAGGTCTATCTTTCACTGAAGGATAATGTGGAGAATTTGGTGATTCGTCTGATTTATCTAGAGCTCAATGGAGAGAGAATTGACAGATCTCTGTTGAAAGGAATTCTCAATATTTATGTGAATACTGGCCTCGATTTGTACAAGATTGACTTAGAAGAACTTCCATTGGAAATTACGTGGAGTTACTATTCCAGAAAGGCTGAAATCTGGATCTCAGAGCTTTCTGTACCAAAATATTTGATAAAGGTTGAAGAAAGTTTCGAGAATGAGGCAAATAGAGTCCAAGATTATTTGCACTCCAGCACCAGCGAGAAGTTAGCAGAGATAGTACGAAAAGAGCTCCTTTCTTCTCGCACGACTGCTCTTTTGGAAAATGAGCATTCAGGCCTCTGTGTCCTGCTTAGGGACTATAAGGAAGACAACATTTCAAGGTTCACCAGGTTGCTCAGTGAAATACCTGAGGCTTTCGAACCTGTTGCACAAATTTTGCAAGACTATGCAACTAAGAAAGGAGTAGCGTTGATTGAAGGGGTAAATGTTGTTGTAAACACTGATACATGCGAAAAGGATGTATTTGACATTTTAGAAGAACGGGATTTTGATAACAAGATTGTTGCCTTGCATCAGAAGGCACATTATCTTACAAAAGGATTTAAAAATAATGATATTTTTCAGAAAGCTACCAGGGAAGCTTTTCAAGTTAATGCAATAAAAGAACTGGTGGATTGAGTGGTGAAGAGTTATATGCCACGATTTTTCGTAGTGTGCTTAAAAGCGATAATCATCTTAAATTTGTTGCTGAGCATGTGGAAAAACTTTTAAAGTATCTCTATGAGAAAGATGCATTTATTTGTTTTTACAGAGAGAAATTAGTTGACAGACCACTGTTTGATAAAAGCTCAAATGTTGAAGATGAAAAGGCTTTATTGGAATATGTTAAGCCACAATTCCAGCTGGATTCTGCAGCTCAATTGGAGGAGATGCTAAATGATATCGAATTGGCAACATTGAGACATTTGTTGTGGTCACCGTACCAGTCTGCTAAAATTATTCCACCATTGCAATTGGCTGAATCTGCAGACGTATTTAATGGCTTTTATTCTGAACAACATGTGAATCGTAAACTTACATGGGCTTACGCCTTGGGGACCGCTAACATGATTGTCCAGTTTGAGGAAAAGGCAATAGAAATTACAACATCAACTCTCCAAGCATCTGTGCTCTTGTTGTTTAGTGAGTTAGAAGACTTGAAAAAGTTGAGCTTTGAAGAAATTAAATCTCAGACAAAGTTGGAAGGAGGAGTACTGGAGTCAGTGCTACGGTCACTGGTATTTGTTGAGAATTACAAGATTCTTTTAAAGGAGAGAACGAAACAATAGCTCCGTCTGAGTGACAACGTGCATGGCAGCAACGACAAAGAGTAGAACGATGGGTGACCGTGGATATAGCACGAAGAATTGGTTCCTCTGCACAACAGGTCAACAAGTTCAACCATCGTTTTCGAGGGACGCGATTCCAGCCTATCATCACGTGACTATACATTCACATTTTCAAAAAAGGAATTTAGTTAAGGTCAATTAAAAATATTAATTGATTATTATAGAGTAATTTTATAAAATTATAATAAGGTTACTTTATTAATTATAAAGTCACTTTATTAATTAATTTTATAAATTTATTAAAATATATATATATATATATAAACAAAACAAAACAAAACATAAAAATTTGATAACCCTTATATATGACGAGGCGATAAGCACAAGAAGAAGGAAAGAAGAAGGAATTATTAGGGAATATAACTTTGAGGACAAAGCTTTTGAAGGAAAGGGCAATGTTATGAATATAATTCATAACAAATAGAATAAATATAATTATTAATAGTCAAATAAGGATTATGTAGTAGTCATTAAGCTAGTGAAAAGGCATGTCTAAAATGTCTAAAAGACATGCCTAGTCATGAAAGGCCACCTGCGTAGGTATATAAGCAGGGTCTCATTGTAACATTCATATCATCACTTATACATTTTATATATAATATATTATTATTACGAATACCTCTTGTGTATTTTACAATTAAGTCAACAAGCCTACGGTTTTGTTGCTCCATTTTTAGCAACAGAGAGAGGCAAAGTTGAAGATTTCAGGAGTTTCCAGAGGTAGTGGCAACAAGGCCTGTGCAAGCATTACACAAAGGTCGACGCATAAGGAAGTGTGAATTGCTGCAGGGCTAGTTTCTGGAGCTGAAATCAATTGTGTGGTGAGGAAAAATCCTCACAATAATTTTGCTAGTGATTCTCTCAGATTGGATTGCTAGTTTGGAATCCAATGTATTGTACTTGGATATTCTACTACAAATAATAATAAAAACCCTCAGTTATTGCACCGAATTTTCCCACATTGGGTTTTTTCTGGGGATATTTGTCCAAAAATAACAATGTTATTATATTTTTGTATATGTGCTAGTATTTTCTTAGTTTCCAGTGCTTTTATTTTCTGCAGTATTTTATTGGTGAAAATTGTAGTTTTAAATTATTCGTTGTTTGCCATAGAAAAGAAAATGTTAATTAATTTACAGTTAGAAGAACAATTTCCAGTGGATGCAATAGTTGAAAACTTTCACATGTTATTCTGAAGAGAAGCTCAGAAGTGAAACGATGAAATTGTCCAAATTGAGAGGGAGTCTGGTTGTTCAATTTTCAGAATTGCGCAAAAGTTGGACACGTAGCTCGAATTACTGGGCAGATGGTTCGATTTTTCTAGTACAGGTGACAGGAAAATTTCGCAGAGCCCAATAGCAATTCTAGCAAGCAGTGGTGAAGCTAGAAAGTTATTCCGGTAAAGAAGATCAATATTTTCACTGAGCAATTTTTCTTGTCTGGGCACAAAAGGTTTTGCAACAATTTTCTAAAGCAAGATCAGTGTCAGGTGGAAGAGAAATAACACATAAATTTGTCTTCAGTAAAGCCATGGACAAAGTTGATATTCAGGAGGCTTCATAATTGTCTTATAAATTGGAGGATGAATTTGCTTGCTTATCAAGCTCAACTTCACAAGGTGTCTGGTATATCGATAGCGGAGCGTCAGCTCACATGACATGGGCTAGAGAATATTTCTCTAGCTACAAGGAGGCACAAATGGACTTCTAAATTACGATGGGAAATAGAACGAAATGTACTCCGGTGGGGAGAGGAACCATTGATTTTCGGAGAGAGTCGAGAGCAAGTACCAACACTACAAATGTACTGCATGTGCCAAGATTGGGTATGAACCTGATTTTAGTATCCTAGCTACATGATAAGGGATATGATTTCCACTTCATAGGGAAGAAGGTGTTTGTCAAACACCCAAGCTAGAAGAGGGTGAGACAAAGATTGGAATTCGAAGCAACAGGTTATATAGGTTGCAATTCGATTCTCCAATGTCACTAATAAGCAGTGACAATAGCGGTGGGAAGGAACTGAATGAGCTATGGCATAGGAGAATGGGACATTTACACCATGGAGCACTCAAGATGATCAGGGAGACAGTAACAAGGGTTCTAGAACTTGGCACAGAACTCGATGATGTGTGCAAAGAGTGTGTGCTTGAAAATTATGCTAAGGAAACATTCCCAAGAAGTGACAGTAGAGAATATGGTGTGTCAAAACTTATACACTCAAACATTTTTGGCTCGATGTCCACTAGAGCTCTCAATGGGGCCAAATACTTCGTCACCTTTATTGATGACCATTCCAGGAAAACCTGGATCTACTTCTTGAAGACCAAAGATGAGTTCATCGATGGTTTCAAGGAGTTTAAGGCTCTCGTGGAGAATGCAACAGGGAATAAGATCAAGGTGTTTCGCTCATATAATGGTGGACAGTATATTGATAAATATTTCACAGATTTTTGTGTGAAGGAAGGCATCAGAAGGGAGTGGATAGCTCCATACAATCCACAATCAAATGGGGTAGCGAAGTGGAAAAACAAAACTATAGTTGGGGTTGCAAAAGAAATGTTATATGACTAGGATTTTCCCAGGTTTCTATGGGCAAAGGCATGTAACATAGCAGTGTATATTTAGAACAGGATTCCTCATAGGGCATTGGGGAAGAAAACGTCAGGAGGAGTCTTCACTGCGAAGAAGCCATAAGTTATCCACTTCAGGATCTTTAGCAACATTGCTTATTGCCATGTGCGAGATGAGAAGCACACCAAGTTGGATCAAATTGCTAAGAAGGGGTTCCTCGTTGGGTATCGCGAAATCTCAAAGAGATACATGATCTACATTCCTAATAGGAAGATTGTAGTAAGACAGGATGTAAATTTCATGGAGGACCGAGCTTTCAAAAGATATCTTGAGATGCCTTCAAGTGATTAGAATCAGCCAGCTGAAGCTCCATTGATCTAGCCACAGGGGCAGCTAGTGGGATCCAGTACAGTGACCAACACTAGAATTTCCTCAGGTGCAGAGGATCCAGTGAGATCACAATAGATGAAGTAATAGAGGCAGGATGAGGAGGAGCTGGTAGAACCTCCCACCACTAGTGGTCGAACCAATAGAGAAGTTTTTCAAATATTGAGAGATGTGAAAGAGTTCATTGGAGCTCCTCGGACGAACAAAAGAGAGTGCAGACAACCTGACAGGTACCAAGAATTGGTGGCTCAGGTTGCAGAACCTTCCAGCTTTCAAGAGGTTGCACAACATCAAGTGTGGATAGATGCCATGGTAGACGAATACAACTCTATCAAGACGAATGATGTTTGGGAGGTGGTACCGATGCTTGAGGATAGGTAAGTTATATGTTCTCGGTGGATCTATAAAGATCAATCACGTTTGTGACAACAACGTGGAGAAGTACAAGGCTAGATTCGTGACAAAGGGGTATGCACAAAAATAAGGGATAGATAATGAGGAGACCTTTGCCCCAGTTTCCAAATACACTTCTATCCGGTCAGTTATATCCCTAGCAGCTTAGGTGGAGTGGAAGATTCACCAGATGGACGTCAAGAAAACATTCTTGAACAAGGTGATAGAGGAGGAGGTGTACATAGAACATCCAGAGGACTTCGAGATTCATGAAAGGTGCACTCATGTGTGCATACTAAAGAAAGTGCTATACAAGCTTAGGCAGGCTCCCTAGGCATGGTACGATGGGATTGACAACTACTTGCAGCAGATGGCATTCGTCAAGAGTGACGCAGATCCCAACCTTTATTATTTGTAGAGGATCAGCCACTCATCCTAGTGTTGTATGTGGATTATCTCTTCCTGAGAGGATCATCAGGGCTCATAGAGGACTACAAGAGGAACTTGGCAGCAGAGTTTGATATGAAGGATTTTGGGTCGATGCACTATTTCCTAGGATTGGAAGTGTGGCAGAAAAATGGGGAGATCTTACTTGGTCAAGGAATATATGTTACAGATATTTTGAAGAGATTCAGAATGCAGGATTATAGACCCATGTCTATGCCCATGATCACCAACTCGAAGAAAATATATGCATCAGACGACAAGGATGTTGACCCACCTTGTATAGACAACTCATCGATTCTCTCATGTATCTGGTCAACACTAGGCCAGATATTTGCTTCATCGTCAATACCCTCAGTCAATTTCTGGTGGATATTAAGAGGGTACATTGGGTAGTGGCGAGGCACATTTTGAGGTATGTGTGCGACATAATAGAGTATGGGTTGAAATATACCCGAGACGATGACGTCAGACTATGTGGGTTCACAGATGTAGATTGGGCAGGCAATTCAGTGGACAAAAAAGTACCTATGGGTACTGCTTCAATGTTGGATCAAGGATGGTTTCTTGGTCTAGCAGGAAGCAAAAGTCAGTAGCTTTGAGCTCTATAGAAGCAGAGTATATGGCAACGAGCACAACTACATGTGAGGCTATATGGCTCTAGAAGTTGTTGGTAAGATTGTTCAGGCAAAGGATGGAAGTGACCAACGTCTACTGTGATAATCAAAGTTGCATCAAGCTTTATGAGAATCCAATGTTTCATGACAGGTCGAAACACATAGATATTCGATGTCACTTCATTAGAGTTAGTGTGCAGTGTGGAGCGGTCCAACTACAATATGTTTCCACAGATGAACAAGTTGCAGATATAGTCACGAAAGCTCTAGGGAGAGCTACGTTCTTCTATTTCAGAGAACAAATGGGTATGGTGGAGAATCTATTTCAGTAGCGAGGACTAATTATTTTGGATGCTTCTCAGTTGCAGTAGTTACAGTAGACGCAACAACAGTTGAGAGGGTGTTGAGCTGCGACACAATAACAAAGTTGGAAGCAGTATAGGGTGTACAGTGCAGGGTTGGCAACAACGCAAATGCAAGGTTATTCAGCTATAGAATGGCAGATGAATCAAATTTTCACAGTGGTTGGTGGGAAGTGACAGTTAGTCACAGTTGTCAGATATCAGCATCGTGTATAGGGGATGTTATGGGAGAGAACACCTTCCTCACTAAGAGGGAGTGTTAGTTTTTGTAGCATCAGATGGTGTTCTAGTTTCAAAACTTTGTGGAGAGGCTAAAAAACAGGAGCTCTCCAAAATCCAGAAATCGTTTTTGGAAATTCCACCTAGAGATGGATCAATTAAATTAATTCACCATAATTAAAAAATTCCTAAGTCTAACTTAGGAAAAGTAATTAATATGGATTAATTGAGAAATGTGTGAATCATCTAAAAACTTACATGGATCGACTTGGAGATGATCTCAGCCATAAATTCAGTTTTAATCTTGGTCGTTGGAGTCCCAACTGTTGAGTTTTGTAGCATCCGAAAGTGCTCCAAATCTCAATCTTTGCAGGGAGGCTTGGACATCAACTATCCAAAGAACCTAGAAATAGTTTGTGGAAATTCCACTCGGTTCAAGACTTATTAAAATAATCAATTATTTTAATGGAGACCCTAAGTCCAAACTTAGGAAAATGAAATAATTAAAGGGTATTAATAAGTCAGAGTGTGAATCTTCTAGAAAACATGGATCAAATCAAGATTTAATCTTAGCCATTGATTAATCTTTTAATTTGGGTTGTTGGTTCTCCAACAGGAAGATTACAAAAGAAGGCTTGAGGGTCACTTGGAAAATAAGCTGGGTCACATACTCAGTACCCGATGGATATCCATTCGGAAGAAGAATTTGATCTCAGTGAGAGAGTTGCAGGGCGAGCAGTGGTAGGAGTAGAAGGAGGTCAAGGGTGATCGAGATCAGGGTCGGAGAGCAGCAGTGGGTCACTAGAGGCAGCTTCAGGCTGCAGTGCAGAGACCCCACACAGATTCACGCAGTCCAACGCTGGGACTGTGCAGAGAATCACGCAGACTGACGCAGGGGCTTGCAGGGGTTGTTCTGGGTGTCATAAAATTGTCCGAGTAAGCTGGATATTTAGTCTCAGGTGGTTCAGAATTTATCTATCGAATATTTTCCCTATAAAGATTTCATTTGCTGAAGAATTAATAAAACCCTCATTTGTTGCATCGGTTTTCCCGCATTGGGTTTTCCGGGGACAATTGTCCAAAAATAACTATGTAAATGTGATTGATTCTTGTGCTTATGTTCTCTACTGTTTCTTTATCAACATATATAATTGTGAATTTTGCGATAGTATTTATTTCGATATTTGCCAGAAGATTTCTGAATAATAACTTATTGAAATAATAAGTAGGAGAAACAAATCTATCACTGCAACTGTTTGTAAATTTTCACATGGAATCGGAGCCAGAAATGAATAACAGAGAGGGGGATCTACTGTTACAGCAACAACGCATAAGGGTTCATGCAGTTCTCCAGGAGGGGGAAGAAGCATGATAGAACATATGGATCACGATGTATCTGTATTGGCATCCAGACTAGAGGAAGACTTTGCTTGTGTATCAAGCACTATGTCCTCATATGTCTGGTATATTGACAGCGGAGCCTCTGCTCACATGACGGGAGTATGGGAATGTTTTTCCGACTACCAAGAAGAGCAGATGAATTTCAAAATAACCATGGGTAATAAAGCAAAGTGCACTCCCATTGGGAGAGGTACTGTAGTTTTTCAGACCGAGGCAGGGAACAGAATCTGGGCCACTAATGTACTGCATGTGCCGGGTTTGGGGATGAACCTACTCTCAGTTTCATAGCTTCAAAAACGAGGATATGAAGTCTACTTTATTGGTAATAGAGTCTACGTCAAGCACCCCAGTTGGAAGAAGAAGGCACAAATCGAGGTAAGAAGCAACAAGTTGTACAAGTTGCAGCTTGATTCCCCAATGGAACTAGTTGGCAGCGCAGATGAAACGGATCTGAATGAGCTATGGCACAGAAGAATGGGGCACTTGTATCATGGAGCATTGAGAACTCTCCAAAATACTGTCACAGGTGTTCCAGAACTGAGCACCAAACGGGATGATGTCTGCAAGGGGTGCGTATTTGGGAAATATGCCAAGGCAGCATATCAAAGAAGCAACAATAGGGCCAAGGGTGTATTGGATCTAATACACTCAGATATTTGTGGCCGATGTCCACTAGAGCTCTCAATGGTGCCGAACATTTCGTCACCTTCATTGATGACCATTCCAGGAAAACCTGGATCTACTTCTTGAAGACCAAGGATGAAGTCTTCAGTCGATTAAAAGAGTTTAAGGCTCTGGTAGAAAATCTGACAAGGAAGCGGATCAAGGTATTGCGATTAGATAATGGAGGTGAATACATAGATAAACAATTCATTGGATTTTGCGCAAAGGAAGGCATCAAAAGAGAATGGACATCTCCATACAATCCAGAACAGAATGGAGTGGCTGAAAGGAAGAACCAGACTATTGTTGAAGCAACCAGACATATGATGTATGACCAAGACATGCCCAAATTTCTATGGGCTGAAGCGTGTAATACAACTGTCTACATTCAGTACAGAACTCCTCACACTGCATTGGGAAATATCACGCCAGAAAGTGTCTTCACTAGCAGCAAGCCTGAAGTGAGTCACTTTAGGATCTTCGACAGTACAACTTACTATCATGTACCCAGTGAGAAGAGGAAGAAGTTGGAGATGATTGCTGAAAAGGGGTATTTAGTAGGATACATCAAGAATGCAAAATCTTATCGCATCTACATTCCTGAGAGCAAGAAAGTAGTGGTGCGAATAGATGTGAAATTCATGGAGGAGAAAGCCTTCAGAAGATCACGAGAACTGCCTTCTGCTACGCAATTAGAGGAAGAGCCTCTGGTCCAGCCCCAACAACCAGCAGCAGAAAATTCAGTGGCCTCTCCAAGGCATAGTGATCTAAAGGTTGGGATTCCAGAGGATTTGCAAGAAGGAGAGTCGGTAAATCCACCCACCACCAGTGGAAGAATGAGTAGGGAACTTCGACAGATTCTGAAGGATGCAGATAATTTTGTCGAAAATCCCCGGAATGAGAAGAGACAGCATAAGCAGCCTGAGAGGTATCGAGCCTTGGTTGCTCAAGTCGGAGAACCTTCCAGTTTTCAGGAAGCAGCTCAGCACCAGGTGTGGGTTGATGCAATGGTGGAATAGTACAGTTCCATCATGAAAAATGATGTTTGGGAAGTGGTACCCAGACCGCAGGAGAGATCTGTTGTAGGATCCAGGTGGATCTACAAGATCAAGTATGTTGCAGACGGCAGCATCGAGAAATTTAAAGCCAGGTTTGTGGCTAAGGGGTATGCTCAGAAGGAAGTAATAGACTATGAAGAAACCTTCGCCCCAGTAGCCAGATACACATCTATCATGTCCGTGATATCCCTTGTTGCGCAGATGGGATGGGAAATTCACCAGATGGACGTCAGGACCGCATTCTTGAATGGTGTGATAGTAGAAGAAGTGTATATTGAACAACTGAAGGGCTTTGAGACACGTGATCAGAAAACTCATGTGTGTAGATTGAAGAAAGCATTATATGGATTGAAGCAAGCTCCCAGAGCCTGGTATGGTCGAATTGATAGCTACCTGCAGAAGACGGGATTCGTCAAGAGTGATGCAGATCCCAATCTCTACTATCTGAGAGTAGGAAGTGGGCCATTGATACTGGTATTGTATGTGGATGATCTGTTCTTGACAGGATCATCAAGGCTCATCACAGATTGCAAGAAGAATTTAGCTGAAGAGTTTGACATGAAGGATCTAGGACAGATGCACTTTTTCTAGGGTTAGAAGTTTAACAGCAGAAAGGGGAGATCTTCCTTGGTCAAGGAAGATACACTACAAAGATTCTGAAGAGATTTTAGATGGAGGATTGTAGGCCCATGACCACTCCAATGATTACCAAATGAAGGAAAATCGACATGTCCGAAGATGATGAAGTTGATCTTACGTTATACAGACAGCTCATAGGGTCATTGATGTATCTAGTAAATACAAGGCCAAACATCTGTTATGTTGTTAATACCCTAAGTCAGTTCATGGTGGAACCAAAGAGGGCACATTGGGCAGTAGCCAAGCATGTTCTCGGATACCTTCGAGGGACAGTCAAGCTTGGTTTGAAATACACCCGTGACAATGATGTCAGGTTGAGTGGCTTTATTGATGCATATTGGGCTGGATGTTCAGTTGATCGGAAGAGTACCAGTGGGTACTATTTCAGTTTGGGATCAGGAATGACTTCCTGGTGCAGTAGGAAACAAAAGTCTATGGCACTAAGTTCAGCAGAGGCGGAGTATAGGGCATCTAGCACAGCGTCGTGCGAAGCCATATGGCTTAGAAAACTGTTAACAAATCTACTCAAGGAGAAAATGGAAGCGACCAACAGTTTATGTGATAATCAGAGTTGTATAAAGCTCTCTGAGAATCCTGTGTTTCATGATAGGTCGAAACATATTGACATATGGTGTCACTTCATCAGGACCGTGTACAACATGGAGTTGTTCAGTTGCAGTACACTCCAACTGGAGAACAGGTGGCAGACATCCTCACCAATGCTCTGGGAAAGACAAAGTTTGTCTTCCTCAGAGAGAAGATGGGGATGATGAAGAATCCCTTCTAGTTGCAGGAATGGAGGGTTCAGTATTTAGAGGGATCTGTGGTACAGATGCAACACGTGACAATGGCAGTGTCAAAGGCAACAGTACAGGGGGCAGCATCACAGCAGATGGGGGAGAAAAATCCTGAGATCAACAGCGTAGAGGGTGCTTTAGAATCATAGCAGCATGCAGCAGGCATATTTTTGGGACACTTTCCTCGCTAAGAGGGAGTGTTGATTTCTATAGCATCCGAAAGTGTTCCAAATCTCAAACTTTGCAGGGAGGCTTGGACAACAACTTTCCAAAGAACCCAAAAATAGTTTGTCGAAATTCCACTCGGTTCAAGACTTATTAAAATAATTAATTATTTTAATGGAGACCCCAAGTCCAAACTTAGGAAAATGAAATAATTAAAGGGTATTAATAAGTCAGAGTGTGAATCTTCTAGAAAACATGGATAAAGTCAAGATTTAATCTTAGCCATTGATTAATCTTTTAATCTGGGCCATTGGTTCTGCAACAGGAAGATTATAAAAGAAGGCTTGAGGGTCACTTGGAAAATAAGCCGGTGCACATACTCAGTACCCAAAGGAGATCCATTCTGAAGTAGAATTCGATCTCAGTGGGAGAGTTGCAAGGCGAGAAGTTGCAGGAGCAGAGGGAGGTCAGGGGTGATCGAGATCAAGGTCGAAGAGTAGAAGTGGGTCACTGGAGGCAGCTTGAGGCTACAGCACAGAGACCCCACGCAAATTCACGCAGTCCAGCGTTGGGACTACGCAGAGAATCACCCAAACTTACGTAGGGGCTTGCAGGGGTTGTTTTGGGTGTCAGAAAATTGTCCGAGTAAGGTGGATATTCAGTCTCAGGTGGTTTAGAATTTATCTGTCGAATATTTTCTCTGTAAAGATATCATTCGCTGAAGAATTAATAAAACCCTCATCCGCTGCACCAATTTTCCCGCATTGGGTTTTTCCAGGGACAATTGTTCAAAAATAACTGTGTACATGTGATTGATTCTTGTGCTTATGTTCTCTACTATTTATTTCTCTGCATATATAATCGTGAATGTTGCAGTAGTAATTATTTCGATATTTGTCGGAAGATTTCTGAATAATAACTTATTGAAATAATAAGTAGGACCAATAAATCTATCACTGCAATTGTTTGTAAATTTCCACACCAACTGGAGATTATAAGAAGAGGTTGATGGGTATATGGAGAACACACAAGTGCATATACTCAGTTTCACAAGCAGGTCGAATTCCCAATAGCAGGAGTGATTCAACAATGGAAGTTGAGCCAGTGGGTGAGTATCAAGTGGCAGGAAAGGTCGACGGTATCTGAAGGAATATTTTCTAGTTCCAGAGAGTCAGATTGATGAAGTGAGAGTTTGCCCAGAGGGTCTGCGAAAACACTACGTAAGAAGCAACAACAGTGCAGTTCGATCTAGCTGGAGGAGCAGTCGTTTCAGTAACTGGTAGCCAAAATTTTGATGAGAGGGGCTAGCAAGTCAGTTCTAGAGCCAAAGCGAAGCCTAACTGCATATTTCAGGAGTTTCTAGAGGCAATAGCAGCAAGGCCTGTGCAAGCACTGTTGAAAAGTGTAACTAGGTCCGGTCTTCATAATGACTTGTAATTATGAATTTATGTAATGAAGAGACAAAGATAATAAAATGTATTTTGTAATGCTTGCCTCATGGGTTTTCATGAGCAAGGAGTTTTTATTATAGGTCAAAGACTTCTTCTTGATGTCTTTATGGGTTTTTCATCTTGTCATAAATATATAATTTAGAGTCATGTATATGAAGTGATGTTACACTCGTAAAGGACAATTTATTAATGTAAGATATGGTCCAAACCCTTGTCACTATGCTCCAAGAGGTCGGCTCAAAGTATGTTGATCCCTTGAACAAGTCGACCTACTAGCAAGTAGATCATGTCGGCCTAGAGGAGAGACAGTCCCTATATATAGAGGGACTGCAGCCTCACTTCACCACTAAGAATTCGAACAAGGATCTGCAATCAAGTGTCAAGTTAATATCTGAGTTTTGGTGCGTAAGGAAGTGGCATTTCAACAAAGGATAAAGGAAGCATAGCACATGAATAAGGGCTCTCATTTTGGGTCTAAGCCTGTAATAAGAGTGTGGATTCAAGTGCATAAAAGAGAAGGGATACACCACAAAAATGAAGGTTGCAAAGGTATGTGAAGGAAGGGTCAACATAGTCTGCAATATAAATGATAAAAGAATACTTCTATCAGTGATAAGACAAGCCTCGACCTTGGGTGAATTCTCCAGTATAAAATCAGAAGTATACACAACATTAAGAAGGGATATTACAGCAAGTGCAAGAGCTTAGTCTTGGGTATCATAGGTGCAGATAGAAGGCCGAGGAGGAATCTCTTTGAGGTCGAAAGGAAAAGGATAGAAGCACATTATTTGGGCTACTAGAATAGGGACCGAGTATCCCTATTATTGGTGCAGTACAATGCAGAAAAAGGAAGGTCAACATAAGGAGCCTAGTGTGAAAATTCTATTGCAGTGTATTGGTTTATTTCCTCCTACTTGATTTAATTTATACAACTTATTTCCAGAAATTGGATTAAGAAAATACTGAAAATAAACACAACTGCAACCTACACATACAGATCATTTATTGAATAATTCACTCAAGCAACAAAGTGACACATGGATTTTTCGACACAAGTCCCCGAAAAAACCCAAAGCAGGAAAATCGGTTCAGCAGATATGAGGGTTTATTATTAAGTAGTTCTGAGTACAGTAAATCTGGGTTCCAACCTTGGAAAACCCCACAGAGAATAAAAGATATCAAATCTGCAGCTAACCTGAAGATCTAGTGCCAAATATCTGACTGATCCACACCCTCAAACGGGATTTACAGGACTCAGCCCGGATCTGACCCTAGAAACCCTCAGCGCTGCTTCTGAAGCCCCAACGTTGCCCTGGAGGTACTGCATCAGCTTCTACGTGACTCTAGGAGGGCTTGTGTCACCCTAGGAGGGTCTAGATGCCCCTGCGTTTCCTCTGCTTGGCCAGCGTCAGCCCAGTGTGGCCCTAACTACCTCTGTGCTGCCCCTGCTACTCTGTGTGGCTCTGAAGCCTCTCTGCGATGTCCTTGAGCTGCTCCTCTTGCCTCTTGCTATCTCTTGGCCCTGGAATCAGAACATTCCCTTGGCCAATACTACCCCTCACTATAGGAAATTCCACTGGAAATTCTTAGCAAACCCGCCCTAGAATTCCAAATCTATTCCTCAATTCTACAGAAATTGTGTATCTTCAACTGACCCTCAAGCCTTTCTCTTATACTTTTTCGTTGAACCCTTCAACGACCGAAATTAAATCATCCATCAATGGTTGAGATTAAAGACTGCTTGATCCATGTGACTTAAGACAATTTCAACACATGTGTTAATTAATTCACTTTAATTATTTTATTTTCCTAAGTTAGACTTAGGAAATCCATTAAAAATAATTAATTATTTGAATAACTTAAACACAACTTGAAATTTCTCAAATCCATTTATGGGTTTTGTAGATGAAGTGTACTCTAGTCCCTCCACAAAATTTGGGAGCTAGAGCACAACTGTTGTTACCCCACATAGATAAAATCTCAACACCTAGAAGAGTAAGTGACAAGGGTCTTGGAGGCATATTGGAGTCAAGGGTCTTTGTCATGGTCTTGGTACTCGTCAGTTGAAGATATATAAGAGGAATTTTATCGAGTTTTCCTCTCTAAGAGGGAGAGGTTTTGGCCCTGGGTTGAAAGCCTAAATATTTGTGTCTCTTGTGCATTTGATAATTGACTTGATGAAGAACATAATAATCTAATGAAGATAAGATCTAAGTAAAGGAAGCATAACGAAATCACAAGTAATTATCATGAAAGAGAAATTTTAATAAAAAACCTAATTTCTCAACAAGCATTACATAGACGCTGATGCAGAAGGAAGTGCGAATTGCTGAGGGCCCAGTTTTTGGCGCTGATATCAGTTGTGGGGTGAGGAAAAATACTCAATAATTTTGTCAGTGATTCTCTAAGATTGGATTACCAGTTTGGCATCCAAATTATTGTACTCGGATTTTCTACTACAAATATTAATAAAAACCCTCAGTTGTTGCATCGGTTTTTCCACATTGGTATTTTCTGGGATCATTTGTCCAAAAATAACAATGTTATATTTTTTGTGTGCCCCAGTGTTTTCTGTTTCTAGCATTTTTTTTTTCCGCAATATTTTATTGGTGAAAATTATAGTTGTGAATTATTCGTTGTTTGTCGTGGAAAATAAACTGCTAATTAATTTAAAGTTAGAAGAATAATTTCCAATGTCTGCAATAGTTGAAATTTTCACAGGATAAACCCGAGGGTTTTCATAGGTAAGCATTTTTTCCGACAATGGAAGTCAATATTTGAAACTGCCATTAGGTAAGTCTTTATGGAGGAGGAGCTAGTTGATTATGGTGTATATGGAAAAGGGTATGGTGTATGCTTTCCAGTCAAATGAGGAATATCAAGGGATTCTTCATTGCACTAAAAACTTTAATGTAGATGTTAGTCGTGAGCTACAACACTTAAAGGATGGTATGATGGATCTCAATGGCTCTTCATCTGTGGAGCGGAGATCTTCTTTGGTTGAGACGGAGATGACTAGACACAAGGTTGTCAATAATGTCACTTGCATGCCACGAAATACAAGGGAGTTGGGTTTTACTTGAGGTTCAAATAATGTCTCAGGTGAGAACGCCAGGGCTAAAAGATTGCTAATTAAGGTTCAAATAATCTTTCAGGTGAGAAATCTAGGGCTAAAACATTGTAAAAGTGTATTCGGGCTAGAGTCAAGTAGGTAAGTTCCAAACATAATTCTTAGCCACGATATCGGCTTGGAGTCAATGAAAAATTTATGGGCTTTAGTGGGAGAATTTATGGGAAAAGTAGTTTCAAGAGTCCGCTTGGTCGATTGGATAGAAGTAAGATGGAAGAGGTTCCTTGGATATGTGTTGAAGTTTCATATCCTTTTGAAGGGTTGGTTATGTTTTGAATTCAATTCGTCAAAAGAAGCAAGTGGGTTCAAAAGTATGCATGGTTGTCGGGTTAGCCTAGTCTAGTTTTTAAAAGGTGGCATCTTACTTCAACTGATGTACTGAGCCATTCATGGTTCAACATGTATGGGTTCTATTGCCTAGATTCATGATAGAACTTTGGTTAAGGTCATTTTTTCAGTCTGCTACAAATGTGTTGGGTTAGTTCATATATTTCAACAAGCGCTCTCTTGGACACAAAGAAAAAAGGGTTGTCAAGGTGTTGGTGGAACTCAAACTTTGGCAAAGTATTGTTGTCAGAACTAGAAGTGGTGTGACAACAACTGAACTATTGAAATTTACTTTTTCGTTGTTCAATCTATCGTGAAGTTAGTCACCTAAGGCAGAAATGCTTTGTGGCTAACTCAGGTTTGCATAGACGTATGAGAAAGGATAACTTGGATCCAAAAGTCTTGCGTGATGGTAAGGCTATGAAATCCAGATTGGTTGATCCAACTCTTACAAACTTCAAGGACATTGAACTGAGTCCACGTATGAGAAAGGATAAGTTGGATCTGAAACCCTTGCGTGATGATAAGGTTATGAAATCCAGATTAGTTGAATCTCATTCTTACAAACTTCAAGGACATTGAATTGAGTCCTCCTACAAAAAATGAAGGAGCTAAGGATGTATCCAAGAATAAAGGATGCTAAGCTAATTTGGTGCGCAATTTGTTGAGTAAAGATAAAGGCACTCCTTTAGACTTTGATTCTTTGTCACATGATCTAGGACCAGTGTCAAAACCTCTTGTCCTTGACAGGTTTATGGAGAATGTCAATAGTGGGTTTTTTTTGGGTTCGCCCAAGGAGGGAAGCAGTGGAATTTGTTGTTGTGCCTTAGGTGTTGAATCAAGGGTCTTACCTTGTTGCAGATAACCTTCTTTTTGGCTTGGAGGTCAATCCCTCATCTCTCTGTTACAATTTCCATTCTCACAAGATTAAGGGTTGTAAGGGATTTGGTGTCATCAAGGGTGGGCTTGCACCCATAATGGAACCACCTAGTATTCTAGGTTGAAAACCTTCATGTCCAAAGCAAAACAAAAAGTGTCCAAAGAAGTGATTCAAGGTCAACAACAAACAATAGTTTAGGCACTTTGAGCAAAGAATCCTGGGAACAAGGATCTACCATGATTATTTTTTCATTAAACATGAGAGGGGTTGGGATTGCCTTGAAAAATATAGCCTTGCGCAGGATTTGTATTGGCTTGACATTATATTCCTACAAGAAACCATGGTTACAAGTTCTAAGGTTGTGGAATTACTGTCTTCATTTCTTCCTAAGTGGAAGTTTGTACGATTGATGCAAATGGATTATTAGGTGGGTTATGTATTGCATGGAGTTTGTCTATTGCAACTCTTAACACCACTTATTTAGCTGCAAGTATTCTTTTTAAAGGGAAAAATAATGGGAAGCTAAAGACCCCGGACAAGGTTATTTTAAATATTTAATCGTTACAACCCATATGTAGATCACAAAATATTTTGGGATAATTTTGGGAGGAGACATGAATTTTACGATTACTGGAACAGAGGTATGGGCGGAGTTTTCTCTATACAACCATTTGGCATAGTATTTTATTAATATCTTTGAATAGTCGAAGTTGGTCGATGTGTAGTCACTGTTGATCACACCAACTTCGCAAAATGGCATATGTGGTGTTGCAGGGGTGTCAAAGTGTTATGATCGATTCTTAATTGCTAAGGGTGTATTGGAAAATTTCAACCATTACAAAGTGTCTTGATCAATTCTTGATTGTTGAGGGTGTATTGGAAAATTTCAACCATTATAGAAAATGGATTGGAATGGATGGGGTTTCCGACCATCAACCTATTTTGTAGCAATTGGATTTTATAATAGAAATGTGGGGCCAGTCAAATTGAATCATACATGGATTAAAGAAGATGCTTTTCATAGGCTAGTCTTGGATAATTCACATTATTATGATCCAATTCTAGATGAAGCAACAAGGGTTTAGTTCATGGCTAGTCTAAAGCATTTGTAGTAGTGTGTGGTCATCTAGGAGAGGGAGAGAAGGAAATCCAACCAAGTTGAATAATTGAATATTGAGGAAAACATACGTTTAATTTTCCATAGGAATCAACTAAGAGTCTTTTCCATAGATTGAGGAAAACATATGTTTGATTTTCCATAGGAATCAACTAAGAGTCTTTTCCATGGAAGAGAAATATGAGATATTTAGAAGAACAAAAGGTTCATCTGTTGGCCATAGAAGAGACAACTTGGACATTCAAAAGTTGAGTGATTTGGTTGGAGAAAGGGGAACAATAATACCTCTTTCTTCCATAGGTTCACAGAGAGTAGAAAGGTTCTTAATATTATTTGGGAATTACATGATCCAGGAGGGGCAAAAAACATATCGTTTAAAGAACTTGCAGAAGAATGGGTGGCCTACTTTGAAGATTTATTAAAAGAATTGGAGCTGAGCCATATTGGAGAACATATGCAGGTACTAAGATTGTTCCCTTGCTCTTTTGATCAATAGGAAAATGATTTAATTGGGGCTCCCATAACCAAGGATGAAATTAAAAGGAATCCTTTTGGGTTTAGAAAGATAAGAGCCTAGGTCCAGATGGGTGGATTGTCGAGTTCTACTTAGGTTTCTTTATGTGTTGGCGCGTGAGATTCTAAGGGTTGTTGAGGAGAGAAGAATTATGGGTAGAATTTCAAGGGCTATTCATGCCACATTCATAGCTTTGATTCCAAAGAATCACAATCATTTGAATTTCAATGATTTTAGACCTATATCACTATGCAATATACTATATAAATTGGTTATCAAGATTATAGCCAGTCGGGTGACAAGCCTTTGACAGGGGAACAATTTGGGTTTCTTTTTAATTGACATATTTTAGATGGGGTGACAAGCCTTTGATAGGGGAACAATTTGGGTTTCTTTTTAATTGACATATTTTAGATGTTGTAGGAGCGACCCAAGAAGGGATGCACATTATACACATAAAGAAGCTTTCCACTTTGGTTATGAAATTGGATTTGGAAAAGGCATACAACAAGGTAAACTTGACATTTGTCAGGTTGGCATTACTACAAATGGGTTTCAATTCTATAGGTTACCAATTGGTTAATGGCATGTGTAACATCGACTAATTTTTAGTACTTATAAATGGTAATTTGACAATTTTTTTAAAGCAATGAGGAGACTATGACAAGGAATTCCTTCATCGCCTTTCCTTTTCCTTTTGGAAGTCAAAGGCCTAATTAGGTTAATGCATTCAGTTTGGCTTAAGGGATCCATTAAAATTTATCATGGTTACAAATTAGGTATAAAGTTGGTTCATTTATTATTTCTCAATGATGCTTCTCTTTGGAGAAGGAACGTTAAGGGAATGCGGGATTTTTAAGCATCTTCTAATTTCTTTTTGTCTAGCTATAGGTTTAGAGATAAATCGTAATGAGTCTCTCATACTTGGTAATGAGCTATCAGAAAATTTTGAGCAACAACTATGTAATATTGTTTAATTTCATATATGAGATCTTAGGCACTTTTTAAAATATATTGGGTACTTTCTAAACCACAAATGATCATGGATTTGAAAATTGGTTGTGGTTGATAAAAAAGGTTGAAGGTAGGATAAGTTGTTGGTGTATTAGGTGGTTATCTCTTGGTGAAAGATTGGTTTTGGTCAAATTAATTCTTGAGTATTACTATGTATTGGTTGTTTATTCTGAAGACTTTTTGGACGAAATTCTTAAAATATCGTCTAGGAAGAAGATTAAGGCGAGTATTTCTCTCGTCAATTTGAAAGCCTTGGCTAAGCCCAAACAAGAAGGGGCTTGAGGATTGAAGAATATCTTAATGTTTGTCCAAGCACTAACAACTTGAAGTTTATGGAGAATGTTGTTCAACAAGGAATTGTGGTGTATCATCAAAAGTGTAAGTATTTCGATCTCTCTTTATAAAACGTGCTTCTAACATCTAGAAAGGACTTTTTTGAGCTTCTTAATCCTTGGAAAATTGTTGGCTTGGAAGATCGAGACAGGAAATAAGGTGTGATTGTGGAGGGGAGGGGTAAATCCATAGGTCATATTGGGTGATCAATACTTGCTATCTTAGGAGGCAAGGGTTGTACTTAGTTCTCGTGGTCTGAAATTTTTTTGCATTTGTTGGGAAAAGGGGTTTTCAACCCAATGGATTGCAAAGGTGGAATTTGGAGGAGTTAGGCTTGAGAGGCAATCTTGCAGCTAGATGAATATCCTTACATGGCATCTCATTGATTTGTATTTATGAGGGGAACGAAATGATATATAGATTTATAACCAAAAGACCAAAATGCAATGAAACTTGATTTCTATTAATAAATGGAAAATTTTGCAACTGTATACATGTAGAATGAAAAGATACTAGCTTGAATAGTGGTAGCTTATCTCTGAGAAGAGATGTGGCAAGTACACACCTTCGCCGAACTCTCTTACAATGAGGCACGAAGGCATTTTTATCATAAAGAAGCAATAGAAACCTAAACATTCAAAAACCTAACCCTAGGAGATGAAGTGCTAAAGGCTTGTGGGCATTGATGGGGTAAGTTGGAATGTCAACTTCCTAGGGTTGTAACTTTGGTATACGATCTTTGTTGGCATGCACGATATACCATTGGAAAGGTTTATCCGAGAAGTACAATTTTCGATTGTCGTCAAACCATTTCCCCAAAAAACGACGTTTAGGGCTTCAAAATAGCTCTGGAAGTTTAGGACTTGAAAAATATAGAAACAATTTCCCAAGTAGAAAACTGTGGTGTGATCCCATGTAATAGGTGGGTGGCCATTGATATCCACTTGGACTAGTCCTCCCGCCTTAGGAAGCAATGGTCTCCATTGCATTGAGTGCCTCCATTAGATGGGGAAACTTTTGTTGAACTTGGCCCTAGTGAGCCACTTGCCTTGGTGTAGGAGCTCTAGCCTGCTTTGACAACCTGATATAGTTGGATCCTCTATTGGCCTTCTATGGTGTTTGTAAGTTTGTCATAATTCAATCTTTAGGCTTGCTCCAGATTTGTATTAGGACTATTTTCGGCTTCTATCAAGTTAGTTTATGGCTCAAGTTTATGTTGATTTTTGATAGCTTGGGAGGTACTCCAAGCCTTAGGGTTTGAGGTTTGGAGGTTAGAGTACCACAATAGGTGATTGTGGGCTTGGAACCCAAGGTTGGGGCTTTGTACACAAAGGAGTTGCCCTGCTTTGACAACCCGATATAGTTGGATCCTCTATTGGCCTTCTATGGTGTTTGTAAGTCTGTCATAAGTCAATCTTTAGGCTTGCTCCACATTTGTATGAGGTCCATTTTGGGCTTGTGTCAAGTTAGTTTAGGGCTCAAGTTTATGTTGATTTTTGATAGCTTGGGAGGTACTCCAAGCCTTAGGGTTCGGGGTTTGGAGGTTGGAGCACTACAATAGGTCATTGTGGGTTTGGAACCCAACGTTGGGGCTTTATACCCAAAGGAATTGGGCCAAAACCAAGAGGTCTACTTGGCATGTGATGAATGGAGATGATAAGAGGATGGCAAGGAGAATCCAATGCATCGAGAATCATCGAATTCCGAGATGTTTAACTGGAGATGAATTTTCTAAGGTTAGGTGTGGGCTTGTAGGTTGAGTTTCATGTAGGCTTAAATTAGATTAGCCACATGATGAGTTGTCAAGCCACCTTAGAAGAATTCGTTGGAGGCCTCATGTTTAGTATAAATAAGAGGTGATGTGTGATCATTTGAACATCCATCTTCTGCAACATAAGGCAGCGTTGAAGAGAAGAATCATCTCTATTTTGGCCGCAGACAAGAAGGGAGAACCAACGAAGGAGAAGAAGGTTGTTAGGGCAATGTTTCATGACTATTTGGGGGTTGAAATTGTCTTGTAGGAGGGTCAAGTAAGAGGAGGAAGTAATGGGTTTGTTTGGGTGTTTTTTGTGGGTGGACATACCATAGAAGAGGCAGTTGCAACCCTTAGAAGGTTGTTGTGGGGAGGCCGCAAGCCTTAACAACCTAGAACATGGATACGTAAGGTTTTTTGGGGTTAGTTTGTGCCTGGAACAATAGCGTATGGGCAGAGGAGCCTTATAATGGAAGGTAGCAACTGGAGAAGGATTTGTGAGGTGGAAAAGAGGGGTTGACGTGGAGCTACAGGAAGCCCTAAACAAATTACAGTGATTACAGTAGTGCAACACTAGATCAGAGGTATGTTTCCCATTGTTTTTGCTTTGTGTTGGGTCAAGTATTGACCAGGTCAGATCAAACTTGTTAACAACCCATGGAAGCCAAGTGGTTGGACTTGACTTGGTGGTCAGAAGCCCTTTCCTAGGAGTAGATTCCATAGTGAATTAGTTATTTTATTGGGCACTTAGTGGTTGGTAGAGGGCAATAATAAAGTGTCCAAAGTAGCCCTTGAATAGGTGGACAAGAAGGACGTTGCCAATTGTGTGTTGGGTGAAGAGTTGGAGCCTAATGTGCAACACTTGGAGCTAATATGCAGTAGTTGGATAGCTCAAGTATTGACCAACCTAGAGGAGCAAATTGATCAGCCAAAGTTCATTGTAGCAGAAGTGACTTGCAGCAGTGATAACAGGCATCCCTCATGGAGTCTCTATGTGTTGCTCCTTGATGGACTAAGGGGCATCTAGAGAGCAAATCGGAAGTGAAGGACTGACATGACGAGATATGACATAGAGGTTGTGATTGTGCACTAGAGTAGCGAGAGTGTCATTGTATCTTGTATTCTTGTACTTGTGGATATTTGAGGACATTATCCCTTGCACGAGAGCCCTTGACCGTTGTATTATATGTTGATAATATAACGAAGTTGGGTTACATGTACTATTGTTATTACTCTTATTGTGCACGTGATTGATTTCATGCATTATATTGTTCTGCTGTGCAAAGTAGCTTTTGTTGAGATTCTTGGTTTGGTAGCGTCAGAGATTTAAGATTCTATCCTAGACACTAGGGTTGTGGAAATTCAACATGGTATCTGAGTGTGTCTGAGCTACTAAGGGAGACAATGAATAAAAGAGTGCACAAGCAAAGTACATCTTAAGAGGGAGTTGGTCGCTACAATGTCGAAGTAGTAGGTTTGTCTCTGGTATGAGGACAGGTTGGAAGGGATGTCCAACTATAGTCCTTGGAAGGAAAGGATCAAGTTGGTATTGCAGGTAAACAGGGTCTGGGAGTTCGCCGAGAAATATGAAGAAGCCAACCGACCCTAAGGAGCTAGAAGCGTACGAGGAATTGCATACGAGGGCGAGATTGATCATCCTAAATGGTGTGAAGGATCCCCTAATACCTCATTTATCCAATAAGAACGTTGCACATGAGATGTGGATAGCTCTTCATAATTTGTTCCAGAGAACGAGAACCAGGTCGGTGTGACTATTTCATATTCTGATATGGTGAGGATTGTTGTGAAAGGCTTCACCGAGGAATGGAATCCCTACATCAAGGGGATCGTTTCCAGAGAGAAGTTGTCAGACTAGAATAGGCTGACGGACAACATTCAGGAAGAATTGCGAGACGAGGATCTTCTTCAAAGAAGAAGGCTTCAGATGACGACGTGGCACTTGCAGCACAAATCAAGGGTAAGCAGAAGAAGAACTTTAGTAAAGTCAAAGGTTTCAACTATGGCGAGTTGTGTCATTTTTAGTCGAGATGTATGATGAAGAAGAGGACGGGAGATGGCGAGAAGAAGAAAGGGAAGCAAGTTGTCGGTGTTTCCACTTCTGCTGAGATAGATTCTCTCACAAGGAGGTTCGAGGAGGAGGGCTTTGCTATGATCTCTCATTTATCGCAGGGTACCATCGATGATGATGGATGGTACGTGGAAAGTGGTGCAGAGAAACATATGACAAGGTCACAAGAGGTATTCGAGACTCTAGCTGAGTGGGACTCGAAGTTGCACATGGTGTTAGGCGTCCGAGTCAGAAGAGATCCGAGGATCGAGAGTTCTGCCATTAAGGATGGAGTTAGGACGAGTGATGTGGGTCCAGGATGTATTGTTTGTACCGAGACTCAGATATAGCATGATATCTGTGTTGTCGCACAGATTGTTCAGGGCACCGCGACAACGGCTCAGACTGGGGGCTGTCACCTTTATCCCCAATCTCTCTCTTTAAGCTGTCTCCTTGCAAGCTAAGGGAGGTGGACCCTGTTCGAAATGAGGAGGATAAATCCCGGAGACACAGCTAAAACATCAAATACTTGATAAGATTAACAGGATTTCACAGATCTAGATTAGATGTTACGCTTAAGACCAGTGCCTTATGGAGTCAAACAGAATCCCGTTATGCAATTATAACCCAGTAAATGATGACTAACTGCTGCTTATTAAAACACAATTGATTAATGATATTCAATACAACCATGAATGAAAATGCCAGATGTTTGAAAGATTTTCAGATTTATGATGCTTCAATTAATTTCGATCCAGAAAATGTCTCTATAGTCAAAACTTCAAATAAAAACAAAATTAACACATTTGACTATTGAAACTTTGAAAATTTTTTTATATTTTTGTATTTTATATATTTTTTTAGGATTTTTATAATTTTTATAATTTTTTGAATTTTAAAATCAAAATTCTAAATCCAAGTAAAAAACTAAACTAAAATTAAAACTTCAAATCTAAAAGCTAACTAAACTCTAATTAAAAAAAAGTTAGTAGCTAAACTAAAATCAAACTAAATTAAAACGAAAAGCTAAGACTTAAACTAAACAAAATTTAAAATCTAAATTAAATCTAAAGTTAAATTCTAAAATTAACACTAAGAGAAATCTAAGACTTAAACTATCTAAAATCTAAAGCTAAATTAATAAAATCGAAATTACATAAATCCTAGAGTCTAAAAATTACGCTAACATTAGAAACTCCTAAAAAAATATTCGAATTAAATCTAAACTAAAACTACACCTACGCTAGACTAGAACTATCTAAATCGAAACTTATTGAAACTTATTGAAACCGACCAAACTAAACCAAGCTTAAAAAATAAAAAAAAACGAAACCGCAGCTATACAATAAAAATGAAATCGTATTGAAACCAAATCGTGAGGGCTTTTTTTATTAAATTTTATGTGTGCGTTTTGTTCGATTGTGCAGGTCGGAGCACTTTGGACGCGTGAGGACAAGGGCTCGACGATGGTTTGAAGCTGAGCGAACAGAGAAAACCGCAATGTATGCTTCGTTTTGCAGGTAGACGGACAGACCAGACAGCGGTTTGGACGGCAGGATGAAAAATGCGTGGGGTTTTCAAAGCGACTAGGGCAGTGAAAGACAGGAAAATGATAGGCTTGGCTGGACGGCAAAGGCAGCAAGGGAAAACGCTGAATGAAATTCGATTTGCAGGCAGATAAGGAGATGGGGGTCGATGGCAGGGTTTCAAAAAATGAAATGAAGGCACAGCTCGATGTAATGAAGATGAACTTGCAGAGATAAATCGATTGCAGAGATGAGAAGGCAGGTTTGATGGCGTGAGAGAAGGCATGAATATGGAAAGGGAGATCGATAGAAATTGGACCCAATGCACACAAAATTTGCCCAGCGAACCTAGAATTGCAGCTCAGATCCTTGTATTCTTTTAAATTAAATGATGCCAAATCCTGCCCACAGCAGCAGCAGTTTGAGGCCAGATCTGGCCTTTGGAGGCTAGATCTGCCTCGAATCTAAAAAAAAAATTGCTTTGACCCTGTCACCTGTAAAAATCAGTCAGATCTGAAGACACACACCAAGCAACAGTTAAACCCTCACTAATAAATTACAAATTTACACTAGTTTACAAATTTAAAACCCTCATGGTTAGATCTGAAATCCATTTTAGCACAATTTTTCAGAGATTTAAAGTTTAGGTGAGAGGCACAAGCCTTCGAAACCCTGCAAAATCACAATATCGTAAGATAGACCCGAAATTTAACAAATAAAGAGCTTATCAGATTTATGTTTATTGGGAGTCGGCTGGTCCAACCAAAGACTTCCCCAAACGCCCAATCTTTAAAAAAAAAATTCCCTGCACACTTAGATCCAGACTTCAGATTGATAGAGATTTAAGAAAACAACATGAGACCCTTAGAAAAATCAGAATGTTATTTTATAAACCCAGAAAACTGCATAAGATACCTATATGCAGATTAATCCATGAAGGCCATCAACCATAAAATACAAGAAACAAAGTAGCAGAGTTCAGAGACAATTCACCACATAGATCTGAGAAGGAACATCCAAATTTGTAACCCCAAAGTCTTTAGCTTTATTCCTCAAAAAGTTTACAAGAGCTTCTAAGAGCAAGTGCACGATTCTGAGATCGGATGATTCAAAAATGACCAAGACTTCTAAATTTATAAGACAAGATCTCTAACGGCTAGTTTGGATGATTCTCGTCAAAATAATCTCAACCGTCCAAAAGATTTAATTATCTTTTAATCCGGAGCGTTGAAATTAAAATTTTGGGGAAAAAACGAATTTATCATTTAATTCAATTTTAATTAACTCAAAAATATTATTTTTGAGTTAATTACTCCAAAATTTTGACCTTGACTTAACCACCAAGGCCCAAGGGTCCAATATTTCTTAAAATTCTCAATATTCCCTTGGCCTGGGGCTTTCAAAATCATTTTCCAAGGACCCACAAATTTTGCCTTTAAAGATTTAATCCTAACTTAGGACCCCAAATTAATTAAATTTCTGGTTTAAGATTTTATTAATTAATTGACCAGAAAATTTAATTAATTGACTAAGAGGGGATTATAATTATTTTTCCAACCCTCTTTACATGAGATAATACATTTACATACATGAAGGGGGAATACCCATTCGTATAGACCTTCAAATAAATACCCAATTCTGCGACTCAAAACATGATCTAGTAGACCAAGTAGCTCAAACTACTTTTACAAAGACTCGATAGAAAACACTAGGACTCACTTAGCATGTTGATGACAAAATCCACCCTAGCTTTGGGGTGAGGCTGGAGGGAAAAACTCTGCCGATCACTTTCGTGAATCAGTGAGACAAAAAACCTCCTAGAATGGAAGTCATCAACAACATACTAGGCTTACCTAGGTTGTTACATACATTGACAGTCTTACTTAGATCATTTACATCATAAAATGCAGAATGGGTTTACATCATTTATAACAATGTCAGCTGTTGACTGATGATGGAATCTGAATGGCGCAACCACATCGAACATGAAGAATCCCATTTGAAAAAATGGGGGTGTACTGCTATGGGGTAGTTGACGAAGTGTGGTCAACAATCTGTCTCAGTGATCGAGAAGGGGTTTGAGGTCTTATTCTAGGAGGGGAAGGCAAGACTCAAACATAGAGGATCTAGCTCTGCAGATATTGTGCTTGGAGTTAGAGAGTATGGTCTATATAGGCTGACAAGAAGGCCTATGGATCATTAGAAGAAGAAGGAGGACCCGGTGCAGGTTCCGGAGAAGCAGGTGTAGGTGCAAGCTTCAGAGAAGAAGATACAAGTTCTAGAGGCTTAGAGAGTCGAGTTCTAGAAGGAGCTCGCAGGTTCAGAGGGAGACTTTGCAACCCAAGAAAAGCGTGTGGTCAGTGGGGAGCAAGGGTGCTCCTACAGCTGCCAAGAAGGAAACATGGAGGGAGTGGAAGACATTCTGGGAGAAGAAGAAAAAGCAAGATTCTTCCAGTGACAATGACACTTCTGAGAGAGGCGTAGTTCATACTATAGTGATTGTTGCAGTTGTGAGCGCCAAGAGTTCTACGAGTGTTACGAGTAGTGATGATGATGATGATGATTTATTTCCTAGTCTTGGTAGTACCTCCCTCGCTAAGAGGTAGTGTTGATTTTTGATATCTTGGGAGTTACTCCAAGCCCTAGGGTTCGGGGTTTGGAGGTTGGAGCACCACAATAGGTCATTATGGGCTTGGAACCGAAGGTTGGGGTTTTGTACCCAAAGGAATTGGGCCAAAACCATGAGGTCTACTTGGCATGTGATGAATCGAGATGATAAGAGGATGGCAAGGAGAAACCAATGCATCAATAATCATCGAATTATGAGATGTCTAAGTGCATATATGAATTTTCGAAGGTTAGGTGTGGGCTTGTTGGTTGAGTTTCATTTAGGATTGAATTGGATTAGCCACATGATGACTTGTCAAGCCACCTTAGAAGAATTCGTTGGAGCCCTCTTGTTTAGTATAAAATAAGAGGTGATGTGTGATCATTTGGACATCCATCTTGTGAAACATAAGGCAGCGTTGAAGAGAAGAATCCTCTCTGTTTTGGCTGCAGACAAGAAGAGATAACTAGTGAAGGAGAAGAAGGTTGTTAGGGAACTTTTTCATGATTGTTTGGGGACCGAAATTGTCTTGTAGGAGGGCCAAGTAAGAGGAGGAAGTTTTGGGAATGTTTGGGTGTTGTTTGTGGGTGGACAGACCTTAGAAGAGGCAGTGGCAGCCCTTAGAAGTTGTTATGGGTAGGTTGCAGACCTTAACAACCTAGAAAAAGGGTACGTAAGGTTGTTTGGGCTTAGTTTGTGCCTAGAACAACAGTGTCTGGGAAAAGAAGCCTTAAAAGGGAAGGTCACAGCTGGAGAAAGAGTTGTGAGGTGGAAAAGAGGGGCTTACGTGGAGCTACAGGAAACCCTAACCAAATCATAGTGATTACAACAGTGAAATACCAAATTAGAGGTATGTTTCCCATTGTTTTTGCTTTGTGTTGAGTCAAGTATTGACCAGGTCGAATCAGAATTGTTAGTAGCCTGGGGAAGCCAAGTAGTTGGGCTTGACTTGGTGGTTAGAAGCCCTTTCTTAGGAACAAATTCCACAGTGAATTGGTTATTGTATTGCACACTTAGTGGTTGGTGGAGGGAAACAAGAAAGTGTCCAAAGTAGCCCTTGAACAAGTGGAAAAGAAGGACATTGACAATTGTGTGTTGGGTGAAGAGTTGGAGCCTAATGTGCAACACTTTGATGGACAAAAGTGACTGCTAGATTGGTAGTTGTATAGCTCAGGTATTAGCCAACCTAGAGGAGCAGATTGATGAGCCAAAGTTCATTGTAGCATAAGTGACTTGTAGCAGTGATACCAGGCAACCCTCTTGGAGTATCTATGTGTTTCTCCTTTATGGACTAAGGGGCAGCCAGAAAGCAGATCGGAAGCAAAGGACCAATAGGACGAGATACGACATAGAGGTCGTGATTGTGCACTAGAGTAGTGAGATTGTTATTGTATCTTGTATTCTTGTACTTGTCGATATTTGAGGGCCATTATCCTTTGTACGAGAGCCCTAGACTGTTGTATTATATGTTGATAATATAACGAAGTTGGGTTACATATATTGTTGTTATTGTTCTTATTGTGCACGTGATTGATTTACTGTATTATATTGTTCCGCTGTGCAAAGTAGTTTTTGTTGAGATTCTTGGTTTGATAGTGTTAGAGATTTAAGATTCTATCCTAGACACCAAGGTCGTGGAAATTCAACACTTTAGGGTTGGACCTAAGGTCAGTTAGGACCATACTTTAGGTTTGTCTCTTGGTCTTTATTGTGAGTAGTTAGGGCATAATACAATATCATGTAACAGTTGTATTGTAACCCTTGACAACTACTTCTGCTGATATGATGACAAATGAATTTTAGCATATTTGATGTAATCCGTACCATAGATGATAACAAGAAATGATATCACAGTGAAACATTGTATCCTCTTATCATCCTACAGTTGTCAATATATGACATTGTTTATCACCATAAGATAATGGTTGTAAGGGGTTCATCGTTTGAGTATCAATATCATGCACTAAGCCAATCATTGACTTCAAATATGTTTAAAGTAATTAGTGTGGATCTTGTTGATAAACCTCTCATTGCAATTCTAGTACAGTGAAAAATACTTACCTTATGTGACCTTGCAAAACATATGATTATAGACTTAACCAGGACTTAACATGACATAGAAACTTGAAATATGAACTTGAAAAACTAAGCATACAAAAGCATGGAAATGTGAAGTGAGGTAACAATGACTTATGCATGTGTTACAGTGAACCATAATTAGACCTGACTATGACACTATATGACAGTGATCTATTCAATGACCTAAACAATCCTCTGAGCACATGCAATCACATTGAAATGACATGATTAATATATTGACATGATGTATTGATCCTTAACTTGATTAAGTACTTTGATTACATACATTGACCATGCCTTGAGTTGGAGACTTAGAACATTGATCTTATAGTAGTACTTGTACAAGAAGTCTCCTAAGAATGCAAAAACTAGATAAGTATCTTGACACAATGAATTGATTTATAAACATTGACTTCAAGGTAGTAGTAGCATATGTATAGGAGTTTCTTCAGACTGTATTAGTTAGATAGTGATGATTTGACATATAGATACCTAATAGTGACTAGAGATTTTTTTATATAGACAAGCATTACAAAGTTTGACTTGACAAAGATTTGTCATAACTACAACTCATTAATATTATAATAAAAACTTGACAGTGAATTGACACCTTGAATTTTACTAAAACTTGTGATTGTGAATTTGTTCTAGATGTTTTACATTAATGACCTAGAGGGTGCATAGTAGTAAATTCCATAACCATGACCTTATAGGGCAGCTCACCCTTGGGAAAAACATCATCTTGTTGTACATTTTATTGACATGAAAATGGATAGGTGTTTGAGAAGTGATCAACAGTGAAAAGACATATGATGGTAGCTCTCCATGGGAAGAGCTTGAGAGCATTAGTATCAGGTCATAGGGATGATCTGAGGCATCTTGGAGTATGCTATTATTAGACATTTGTGTTTAGGATTTGCAGTAGTACAGGGTGATTGGTTAAGTGATGTTTTGTAGCCAATTTGTGAGTAGACCAATCTAGAGGTATGGGTCTTTGCTTTCTTTACAACTACAAAAGTTTATACCTTCCATATTCCAATCAGTGTTATTGAGTAGTGATTGATCCTGAGTGATCGAGCATTCATGACTAGAGAGAATCTCTAAGCGTGCATTCCCAGCTGGTACAACTAGGAACTGGTAGGAACGTAGAGCAACAGGAAGGATACCAGGGTTATATTTCACTTACGGAACACCAGTGGTCAGACCGGCCATTACCTAACAACTTTACTAGCACCATTTCACTACCAAACCCATACAATTGAACAACAAATAGTCAATTTGAGGGGAATAAATCGAGGGAAGGATGGTAGTGCAGTTGAGCAGTGATAGTGATGTGCAATTGTCAGGGATAAAAGTGAGAGTGATGATCAATTGTCAGGGATAACAGTGGGAGTGATGATCAATTGATGTACAGTGATCATCTTGAGCATGATTGTTCAGTAGTCACTGGCAACCAGGACTTGACGTGATACACAATATCTTCATTATAGTTTTTTGTCAGGTCCCTATATTACTAGTATAGCCCCTTATTTTTGTTAGTGCAACCCCCTTATTGTTATTGTTGTACCCCTGTAACCCCAATATTTTTATTATTGTGCCCTTACATTATTATTTTTAGGTCGGCTAGGATTATATTGTGGCCCCATTGACTCCTATATATAGACAGAGGTTTTGGTCATTTGTATCATCCAAGAATTGTTCATTTATGTGATGTATTGGAGGTTGCCCCCTCGAAGTGGTTGATTTCTAAGGCGTTGATCCCTCTTTTCTTCTATTTTTGGAGTTGGTTTCATAACATTTGGTATCAGAGCTTTGGATTCGAGGGTTTCACTACTCCAAACAGGTCATCGTGGCATTTTCGCAATAACTTTTTTTCTACGAAGGTTCAAAAGTTGAAACTTTTACAGAGCAAAGCCGAAATCCTGAGAAACATCATGTAAGAGGAACGTCATGTAAAAATTTCAGATCTTGGTTCGCAATATTTTCAGAGATATGATCTGTGGAAGTTAGGGTTTTCTCAGGCTCCTGAATTGCACCTAAAACAGGTCATCGTGGAATTTTCACTATAATTGTTGTTCTACAAACAAAGGTTCAGAAGCTGAAATTTTTACAGAGCGAAGTCGAAATCCTAAGGAATGTCTTGTAAAATTTCAGATCTTGGTTCGCAAGATTTGCAGAGATATGATCTATGGAAGTTAGGGTTTGTGCAGGCTGTCGAATTTCATCTCAAAGAGGTGACTGTGGGAAAATCATCATAACTCTCTCTCTGAGCATCAGATTGGAATTCTGTAAAAAGTGGCCGCAATTACACTGACTGTAGTTTCCTGTGTATCAATTTCAGAGATGAAGGAGGAAACAGTGACACGTGACACACCGTACAAGTTTGCTCTACTGAACCAGTCCATAATTAGGTCATTGTGGGAGATTGGGCATAACTTTACCTTGAAGAATCCAAATCAGGTCAGACCTCTGGCATTTTAAAGAAGCTTCATAGGGCTCCTACAGGGCCGAATTTCAGATATTGAAGATCCGCAATCACATAGATAATTCAGTTTCAATATCGAGCTCCTTAAAAGCAAGAAAAATGTGTGTATTTTTTTTCAAATTGCATAAGCCTTGTGTGAAAAATCAGTTTGAATTGATTCCAAGGGCATATTGTAGAATAGATATCAGTATTGGGTTCTAAAATGCCCCCTAAAAAAAATTCAACACCCACTAAGCCTTTAGAAGGCTCTACTATGACTCATGAAGACGAAGAACTGCAACATAACATGTCAAAATTACAATACCAAGTGCACCAAATTTCGCTCTCGCAAAGAGCAACAAAAAATGAAATTGAAGTCTTGGAGAAAGGCGTGGACGCTAAGATGGATGGTTTGAAGAAAGGCATGGAAGCTAAGATGGATGGCATGGAAACTAGGATGGATGACATGGAAGAAAAAATGAAAGACAACATGGAAAACATGAAGAATGATCTAAAAGTAGACATGGAAGTTTTGACAAAGTTGAAACAAGAAATGTTTCCTAATGGTGAAAAGATAGTAGAGGAAACTCATGATGAATAAAAAAAAAATGTTAATCGTGATTTCATAAACTCTAATGTTGGATGGAAGAACCACCATATTCCAAAGATGGATATGAGGAATTTTGATGGCAAGGATCCCGTAACATGGATACTACAAATGGAGCAATATTTTGATCTCAATAATGTGCAAAGCACACAAAAGGTACGCATTGCAACTTTACATTTAGAACAAAATACATTTGTATGGTATCGATGGCTTTTCTCCCGTAAAAAAATTGTCACTTCGTCAATTTTTACGGAGGAAATGATAGCACATTATGAGAATGCAAATAGCAACACCTTCTTTAGCCAATTGATAAATCTCAGACAAAAGGGTTCAGTGGTGGAGCACATTGAGGACTTCCAAAAATTGAATAAAAGGGTAACTGATATTCCAGAGGAACAGAGGATTGATGTCTTCATAGGGACTTTAAAAGATAACATCCAACATGAAGTTCGTGCTTGGGAACCTGATTCATTGGAGAAGGCATTCAGGTTGGCAAGAAAAATTGAATGTAAAATTATGGCGACAATGAAGCCTACCACTCACATCTATAAATATGTAAGTGTTGCTACTCTTAGACTTCCACAACCTACAAGGTTGACACCACAACAATTGGAAGAAAAAAGAGCAAAAGGGCTTTGCTACAGTTGTGATAGCAAATACACCAAAGGTCATAAGAGTGTTGAGAAGAAATTATTTTACATAGATTGTGAAAAGGAGGAAGAAAATGAAGAAACTTCAAAAGAAGAGGATATACACAAGGAACCAACCCTAGAAGACGAAGAAATGAGCCCGACCATATCGTGTAATGCATTGGAAGGAATTACCACTCCTCAAACTCTCAAGATAGAAGGACATGTCAAGAAGAAAAAGGTAATAGTGTTGATTGATTCGGGTAGTACCCATAATTTTATTCATTTTAAGTTTTCCAAGGAATTGAATTGTTTCCTATACCCAACACGAGAATGTCAAGTGATGGTTGCAAATGGAGGAACTATAAATTGCTCTGGAAAATGCCGTAATATCAAGCTAACCATGAGGAAATATGTATTGAATAGTCCAATGCTTTCCATTCCAATGGGAGGTGTTGATGTTGTACTAGGAGTACAATGGTTACAATCTTAGGAGTACAATGGTTACAATCTTTGGGGACGATAGCTTTTAATTTTCAAGAACTTTTCCTGAATTTTTTTCAGAAGGAAAGGAAATTGAATTACGTGGCATTGCAAGGAAGCCAGGAAAGATAATAAGCTCTAATGTCATGACAAAGCTTTTGAAGAAAGAACAACGACGCGTAATTGCACAATTATGCTCACTAGAAGTTCCAACATCAAAATCATATATTTCTCCAGATCTCCAAAAAGTCTTAGAGAATCATTCCAAGGTGTTTGAAACTCCCAAAGGACTCCCACCTATTTGTGATCATGATCATGCTATTCATTTGATTCCAGTAAGTGTTCCTCCAAACATCAAGCCGTACAGATATTGTTATGTCCAAAAGAGCGAAATTGAACATATGATTGCAAAAATGTTAGAGGTTGGTATAATTCAACCTAGTCAAAGTTCTTTCTCTGCTCCAGTATTATTGATGCACAAGAAGAATGGATCATGGCGCATGTGTCCGAATTATAGGGAGCTCAATAAGCTCACTATTAAAGATAAATTTCTCATTCCTGTGCTTGATGAATTATTGGATGAATTACATGGAGAAATTTATTTTACCAAGTTGGATCTTCGTTCAGGATACCATCAAATTAGAATGAAGACTGAAGATATTCAGAAAACAGCATTTCGAACTCATGAGGGTCATTATGAATTTTTGGTCATGCCTTTTGGCCTTATCAATGCACCTTCTACATTTCAAGGGTTGATGAATTCCATTTTCAAACCCTTCCTTAGAAAATTTGTGCTAGTAATTTTTTATGACAAACTAATCTTTAGCAGGTCTTGGAAGGATCATGTTCAACATGTTGACAAGATGCTCAAACAATTGGACGAGAAACAATTATATGCAAAAACATCCAAATGTTTCTTTCGAATACAAGAGGTGATATATCTGGGTCATATTGTATCTCACGAGGGTGTTAACGTAGACCCTAACAAAATTAAAGGCATTAAGGAATGGAAAGTCCCCAAAACCATAAAGTAGTTGCGAGGATTTCTCGGGTTAACAGGGTATTATCGCAAGTTTGTTAAGAATTATGGGAGAATAGCAACACTTCTAACAACATTATTGAAGAAAGATGCATTTTCATGGACTCCTGAAGCAACTAAGGCCTTTGAACATATTAAAGAGGCAATGTGCCTAGCACCAGTCTTAGCTACGCCGGACTTCACAAAAACCTTTATTGTGGAATGTGATGCCTCAGGAAATGGAATTGGTGCAGTTTTAATGCAGGAAGGAAGACCCATTGCTTTTGAAAGTCGTCCAATCAAGGGAAAGTATTTACAAAAACCTATTTATGAGAAGGAAATGTTAGCAATACTGCATGCACTAAAGAAATGGCGAACTTACCTAATGGGAAGACACTTCAAGGTAAAAACTGATCATGATAGTCTTAAACACTTTTTGGAACAAAGACTATCTTCAGAAGAGCAGCAAAAATGGGTCACAAAGATGTTGGGTTATGGCTTTGAAATAATATACAAAAAAGGGAAGCTTAATGTTGTTGCAGATGCACTCTCAAGAAAGAATGAAGAGGTGGAAGCATTTCTTTGTGCCATTTCTATTATCCAACCAGATTGGATAACCGAAGCAAGAGATGAATGGAAGAAGGACAAATAAGTATGGACACTCATTCAAAAGTTGCAGCAAGATCCTAGTACATCTGATACATTTAGTTGGAAAAATGATTCCTTATGGTACAAAGATCGCTTATATCTTTGTAAGAATTCCCAACTAAAACAAAAGATTCTTCTGGAATTGCACACTTCTTCTTTAGGAGGACACTCAGGATTTTTAAAAACTTACCACAGGGTGAAGAAAGATTTTTTTTGGGATGGCCTTAAATCCGATATTCAAAAGTTTGTGGCGGAATGTTTGGTTTGCCAGCAGAATAAAGTGGAGACAATTAAGACCCCGGGACTTCTACAACCTTTATCCATTCCAAGTCAGCGTGGGGAGGAGATTTCAATGGATTTTATCACAGGTTTACCTAAGTCTGAAGGAAAGAATGTCATCATGGTGGTAGTTGATAGACTTACCAAGTATGCACACTTTTGTGCATTATCTCATCCATTTTAAAGCAAGTACAGTTGCTACTACATTTATGGACAGAATTCAAAAGCTACATGGAAGCCCAAGGGTTATTGTGAGCGACAGAGATCCCATTTTTACTGGAAATTTTTGGACGGAGTTATTTTCTTGTTTGGGTACTCAGTTAGCTCATAGCTCATCTTATCATCCTCAATCTGATGGTCAAAATGAGATAGTAAATAAATGTTTGGAAGGATATCTTCGTTGTTTTATATCTGATAAACAAACACAATGGGTCAAGTGGTTACCTCTTGCTGAATGGTGGTATAACACTTCCTTCCATACTGCAGCAAAAATGACCCCATTTATGGCACTTTATGGATATCATCCACCATCCATCACATCATCTTTAAGAGAAAATTCGAAGGTTCAAGCAGTGGAAGATCACATCGAGCATCAGCAAGAAGTTCTCCAACTCTTAAAGGATAACCTGAATTTGGCACAAAATCGAATGAAACAACAGGCAGATCAACATCGCAACGAGAGAAGTTTTGATGTAGGAGATTGGGTATTTTTACGGCTACAAACATACAAACAAATGTCCCTCAAGCAAGCTAAGAAGGATAATAAATTATCACCAAAGTACTATGGTCCTTACAAGGTGTTGCAAAAGATTGGTACTATGGCATACAAATTGGAGCTTCCTGCTTCTTCGCAAGTGCATCTAGTTTTCCATGTTTCATGCTTAAAGAAGGTTATAGGGGACAAACTTCAAGTTCAAACAATATTGCCAGAACTTGATGAGGAAGGAAAAATCATATTGGAACTTGAAGTAGTCACAGAAACAAGAACTCGACAACAACGAAATCAATCAATTTTAGAGTATCTCATCAAATGGAAGAACTTACCCACTGAAGATTCTACATGGGAGGATGAGAATTTTATACAGAAGCATCCGGAGCTACTCAAGGGTTGAGGACAACAATTTTTTGAAGGAGAGGGGCATGTTGGGTCCCTATATTACTAGTATAGTCCCTTATTATTGTTAGTGTAACCCCCTTATTGTTATTGTTGTACCCCTGTAACCCCAATATTGTTATTATTGTGACCTTACATTATTATTGTTAGGTTGGCTCGGATTATATTGTGGCCCCATGGACCCCTATATATAGAAGAAGGTTTTGGTCATTTGTATCATCCAAGAATTGTTCATTTATGTAATGTAATGGAGGTTGCCCCCTCGAAGTGGCTGATTTCTAAGGCGTTGATCTCTCTTTTCTTCTATTTTTGGAGTTGGTTTCATAACATTTTCTTATATTGATTTAGAGAACAGGGGGATCTAGTCTAAAAATTGTGAAACGTGGTCTACTGTCTCTTCAGGGTGGCAGGGTGGTGCAAGGCAGGGGATTGGAGTCACCTTCAGGTTATGGCTTGAGAACACTTCAGGGCAATAGGGTGGTGCTAGGGCAGGTCGTAGCCTGCACATGGAAATGGGTCATCCTTTCAGTTGGCGCTGATAAATTAGAGGGCGATGAAGTATCCTTCCCACAGTCGTTGGTAAATAGAGTGTTGGGGCACTCGTCAGGTTGTGGCTTAACTTACAGTGCATTGGGGCGTCCTTCCAGTTGCAGCAGGTTATTAGGGTGTAGCAGTGTCCTACAGGTAGTAGCCTATAAATCAAGGGGTTGGAGCCTTCTTCAGTTGTAGCTGAAAACTTGATGTAATTACTTTTCTTTAAAGAGGAGGAGAAGACAATTACTAAGAAGCGTTCAGTAGTTTTTTAGCTGAAGGGGGTTTTCCACCTAAAAATATTTGTGTCCATTATTTGATCTGTCTGCATTATTGTATGGTGTTGTCTACTGTTTTGATATTTGGTACTGAATAATCATAATATTGTTGAAGATTAACTAATGCTCTGGAAAAAATTAATAAAGTGTTAATTGCTAAGAAATACTAATTCACCCCACGCCCCCTCTAAGTATTTCCAACATCATGCTCAAGATAAATTTATTTATAGGTCAAGCACCCATTGAGTGCTTCTAGGTTTGTCATAGAATTATGAAGTCAAAAGAGTCATTTCCATACATAATACCTCTTTGGGCATCTTGTATTATGTAAAAGAAATTTATTTGAGTCATAAAAGACCCTCCAAGGCCTTATCAACGAGCTACAACAAGTCCGCCTACATGAAAGATCAAGTTGGCCTCATGGAGACAATTTGTACCCCTGGAAAGCCTATATATGAGAAGGAACTTGACCTCATTTGAGCATAAGGTGAAAAGTTCGATCTCCTCAAGAAAAAAGCTGGAAGTGAAGAAAAGTCGCGTACATATTCTGCACCATGGTAATTGGGATGCTAGGGGTTTTTACCATGGTATTGGCCCATAGTAATGAGCGTGATAACAGAGATTTGATCCCGTCAAAAAATACCATCGAAATTACCAAGGGATTGGCCCAAGGTATTAGCTAAGGCTTATGTTATATAAGGAGATGGAGATCAAAGTGTTCTGTGTGCAAGTTTTGTGTTATCTATGAATGAGTTGATCTAGGTATGCACCAAGGAGAAAGGAAAAGACCTATGAATGAGTTGATCTAGGTGTGCACCAAGGAGAAAGGAAAAGACACAGATTTGAAGTATGGTATCATATGTGCTTGTTTGATTTACTTGTTGAAAATATTTAACAGTGATAGATCTGTCGTATCCATGTTACTGGATCCTTTCCATCAAACTTCCTCATCTTCATTTTTGGAATATGGTGGTTTTTCCTACCAACATTAGAATTTATGAAATCACGATTAACATTTATTTTTTTCTCATCATGAGGTTCTTCTACTATCTTTTCACCATTAGGAAACATTTCTTGTATCAACTTTGTCAAACCTTTGATGTCTGCTTTTAGATCATTCTTCATGTTTTCCATGTTGTCTTTCATGTCCGCTTCCATGCCATCCATCTTAGCTTCCACGCATTTCTTCAAACCGTCCATATTCGCTTCCATACCTTTCTTCAAAACTTCCATTTCATTTTTTGTTGTTCTTTGCGAGAGTGAAATTTGTTGCACTTGCTCTTGTAATTTTGATAGATCATGTTGCAATTCTTCATCTTCATGAGTCATAGTAGAGCCTTCTGAAGGCTTAATGGATGTTGAATTATTTTTACGAGGCATCTTTTAGAACCCAATACTGATATCTATTCTACAATATGCCCTTGGAATCAATTTAAATTGATTCTTCAAACAAGACTTATGCAATTCGAAAAAAAAATACACACCTTTTTCTTGCTTTTGAGGAGCTCAATATTGAAATTGGAATATCTCTGTGATTGCAGCACTTCAATATTTTAATTTCTGTACCAACGTAGCCCTCTGAATTCTCTTTCTAATGCCACAGGTCTGACCTAATTTGGATTCTCCAAGACAAAGTTGTGTCCAATCTCCCACAATGACTTAATTATGGACTGGTTCAGTACAGCGAACTTGTACGACTTGCCACGTGTCACTGTTTCATCCTTCAGCTCTGAAATTGATAGCCAAGAAACTACAGTCCGTGTGCTTGCGACCACTTTTTACGACACTCCAATCCGATGCTCAAAGAGAGAGTTATGAATCTTTTCCCACGATCACCGCTTTGAAATGAAATTCGGGCGCCTGAAAAAGCACTACCTTCCACAGATCATATCTCCGAAAATATTGCGAACCAAGCTCTGAAATTTTTTGACATGTTTCCTCAGGATTTCAGCTTCGCGCCCTAAAAATTTCAGATTCTGAACCTTCGTAGAAAAAAAGTTATAGCGCAAATGCCACGATGACCTATTTAGGAGCCTGAAAAAAGACCTAACTTCCACAGATCATATCTCCGAAAATATTGCGAACCAAGATCTGAAATTTTTAGACAATCTTCCTTAGGATTTCAGCTTCGCACCCTAAAAATTTCAGCTTCTGAAACTTTGTAAAAAAAAAGTTATAGCGAAAATGCCACGATGACCTGTTTCGAGCAGCGAAACCCTAGAATCCAAAGCTCTGATACCAAATGTTGTGTAACCAGCTCCAAAAATAGAAGAAAAGAGATATAAATGCCTTAGAAATAAGCCACTTCGAGGGGGCAACCTCCAATACATTACATGAATAAACAATTCTTGGATGATACAATTTACAAAACCTCCTTTCTATATATAGGAGTCCATGGGGCCATAATGTAATCCTAATGGGCCACAATGTAATCCTAGCCGACCTAACAATAATAATTTAAGGGCACAATAATAACAAAATGGGGGTTACAAGGGTACAATAATAACAATAAGGGGGTTCCACTAACAACAATAAGGGACTATAATAGTAATATAGGGACCTAACATGCTGGAAAACGATGCCATGCTGCTGCAACTGCTGGAATGGAATGAGTCTTTGGGGCTGTCCCCCAACTCGGAAAATGCTGAAAATCTGGGAATGGCCTCCTCTCCCAAAACCCAGAAAAGCCCAGAGAGCTTTTCGAGAATGGCTGACCCCGGAAAATACCTCCTTTGAGGCACTACGCTATCCCTCAAGGGAAAACGCTGAACCTGAAGGCAACACTGCAAAATATGGCCTCTCCCTCTGCAAAATGTCTCCAATAGGTAACGGTTGATCCCTTCCCTAATCCTCCGGTTTGAATCCACCCAAGTCACCTCAATCCGGAACTCTCCCAACTAGAACTGCGTCCTCCCTCTGCAAGACTGCGCTGTCCCTCTCAAGGAATGCTCCTTAATGACTGAAGCTCTGATCTCCCCCTGCAAAATACAATAGGACTCCTCACTCGAGCAAGCACTCGAAGTCTCCCGGGGCTGAGGTTGGGATCTCCGCACGGAGACACCCGGCGTACTGAACAGTACGTGCAGACTAGCTAAACAACAAGCGTGCTCAATGTCTAGAGACAATCTCCAAAATGCATAATCAACAATGACCGAAATGAGGTAGCCTCCCCTCTATTTATCTTTAGTGAGCCTACCTCTCTCCTTGGCCCCACCACGTCCATGCTGTCTCTCTTTGGCCCACGCTGCCAACTCATCTGCACTGGCTGGCCCACGCTAAGTGTGTCACCCCCTACGTTGTCACTTGGCCCCCCTTGGCCCACAACATTATGTCTCCTAGGTGAGTTTAGGGAGTGTGTTCTATTCTAAGTGAGTCACATTCTCCTTTTACCCACTTCATTTATATTTTAACTATATAAGGCAAAATTTGTCAAAATTAATATTTCCAATTAGCTGCTGCTAATTGGGAATATTACATGCGTTGACTTTTTGTCGTTGTTGTTTTGCGTTGACCGTTGACTGGATAGCGTTGACTTTTGTTGACTTTGGGTTGATTGTTGTAGAGCTGTCCGAGAGGGTAGTGTGACACATTCTAGTTGGTTGACTGTGGAGAGACTTTGCTGGTTGAAGCATCCTGTTGACCGTCGTAACGCACCAACGCACATATATTTTGTTGATCAAGTTAAGTGTATTTTTGGCTTGTCTTATGTTGATCTATTGGTATGTTCTATCAGCATTTTACTTTCATGTTTATGTGATTGCAATTTGATATCGGGTATAAAGTAAAAGTTGCATCAAGCATAGAACATCTACGAAAATTTACATGGTATCAGAGCCAAGTTGAAGACAAAGCCCAAGTTTGTATCGAGAGCAATGACCGAATAAGGAGCATTTTTCAAGGACCCATGGGTACCTCAAACTATAATGGCTTCAAAGCTGATGACAAGTTGACTGGGAAGGAAGACTTCCATGCCTAGAAGATGTCTTTGGATTTAATTTTGGAAGACCAAGATGCCATGGACTATGTGCAGGGCAAAATCCAAGAGCCTCCATCATCTGCACCTACTGCCACCAAGTCAAAGTATAAGAAGGGGGAAATCAAAGAAAAGTTGATCATCCGGGATTCAATTCATAAGAGTCCAGTTGCCTACATCTCTGAGCTACGCGCACCCAAGGAGATGTATGATAAGTTGGTCAACATGTTCACGGCCAACAATGCAAATCAAGTCTTTTTCTTTAAGAACCAAATGAAGAATCTGAAGAAAGGCAGGGATGAATCCGTTCAATCTTATTTTCTGAAGTTGACCGAAATTAGGAATAATCTTCTGGCCATTGGGGAGACAATAGCTGATCGAGAAATGGTTCTCACCGCACTTGGAGGTCTCTCCTCCAAATGGCATGTATTCAATACTACCATTCTCAATAACAATGTGATTCCTGATTTTGACGAAGTATTGTCGAGATGCACTCAAGAGGAAACAAGAATGAAGGAATATGAAAATGAAGGTAATGTCGCCTTCACTGCTCATGCTAAGAAGAAGAACAATGGTGGTCTCAAGAACCATGGAAGAGAAAGGGCCCAAGGAAAGAAAGGAAGATCTTACACATGTAACAAGACCGGCCACTATGCTAGAGAATGCCCTAATAAGAAGGATTCTCCTGGGGATGATGACAACAACAACAACAACAGGAAGAATGGCAATCAAAGGAACAACAAGTTCAAAGGAAAGAGGAAGGCTCCCTCTGGCCGCAATGGAAATGGGCAACCTTTCAAAAGGTCGAGAAATTCCAGGTATGAGGAATCTAATGTTGTTGATGATAAAAGAAATGAATTCATTCTTGTATCTTCCCTCTTTGTTGCATCTCCACCCGACACTATGGATGTTTGGTTGATTGATAGTGGTGCCTCAAGGCACATCACTGGATTTAAGGAAGCACTCTCTGATTTGGTTGAGAATGATACTAATCTGAAAATTATCCTTAGAGATAATGCCACATATCCCGTGAAACGGACTGGGATTGTGACCCTCCACTTGTCTCAAGGTCAAGTCCTTCGCTTACAAGATGTACTATATGCACCTGATTTGAAGAACCTTGTGTCTATTTCGGCCATGGAAGACAAAGGTTTCAATGTGGCATTCGTCGAAGGAAGGTACGCATCTCGAAGAAGAGTTTCAAGGAAGATATCACGATTGGGTTTAGAGTTGATACACTCTACCAGGTTGGAGGAAGTCCACTGGGGGTGATAACATGTGATACTATCCGCCAAACCGAACTATGGCACCGAAGGTTTGGACACCTTCATTACAAAGCCCTTCCGGAAGCAAGGAAGGTCGTGACAGGGATGCCCGAATTCAAAAATGATCATGAAGGTGTATGTCAGGGTTGTGCCGAAGGTAAGCATACAAGGGGACCTTTCCCCTCAAGTGTCACAAAGACATCTAATGACTTCTCTCACAAAACCTGGATATACTTCTTGAAGAAGAAGGATGAGGCTTTCATGTGGTTTTGTACTTTCAAAGCCTTGGTGGAAAATCAAACAGGGAAGAAGATCAAGATTTTGAGGACCAATAATGGCACTGAATATGAGACGAACGACTTCAACAACTGTTGCAGAGAAGTCGGCATCAAGAGGGAGACCACAACCGTATATACTCCTAAGAAAAATGGCGTTGCTGAAAGAAAGAACAGGACCATTGTGGAAGCTGCCCGTGCCATGCTATGTGACTAAGGTCTTCCGAAGTTTTTGTGGGGAGAAGTTGTGAATACGACTATGTACATACAAAACTGATGCCCGCATTCCGCTCTGGACTCCAAAACTCCTGAAGAGGTTTTCTCTGGTAAGAAGCCTGACATCTCTCATTTTAGAGTTTTTGGTTGTCCCATTTATTTTCATGTGCCGAAAGAGGAGGAGCAAGCTGGATGCTTCTGGGAAGAAGGGAATGTTTGTGGGCTACATGTTGAGATTTTGTGTATTTGGGGTAGCATCAGTTGTGCTCTAGGTCCCAAATTTTGAGGTAGGACAAGAATTCACCTGATCTACAAGACCCAAAAATGGATTTGGGAAATTTCATCTGGTTTAGGAGATATTAAATTAATTAATTATTTTAATGTGTGATGAAATTGTCTTAAGTCACACAGATCAAGCTTTCTTTTAATCTTAGCCATTAATTAAAGATTTAATCTTTGCTATTGATTTGTCAACGAGAAAAGTATAAAGGAAAGGCCCGGGATCATTTGTAAAACACACAGAGGTAGAGCACTGAAGCTAAGCTGAGATTCTAGGGTAGGGTTGCTAAGAATAGTGTTTAAGGTGCAGAGAGGGGAATTTAGACCAAGGGGATGATCTGATCCCGGGGTCTAGAATACACAAGAAGCAGAGAAGAGATCAGGAAAGACAGCGTAGAGGAAGGCAGCAGCAGATGGCGGCAGCAGCAACAGCAGCAAGCACAACGTGATTTTCAGGAAACCCTTTAGAGGTTACGCAGAGACCCTTAGGGGCAACATAGTGACTGCGTCACCTAGTCTGGGGTAACGCAATCCCTTCCAGTGACAGTGCTGAGCATTTGGAGGCCTTCAGAGGCTGACGCAGTGTCTTTCAGAGGCTGATCTGGGGTTTCTAGGCCTAGATTTGGCTGAGTTCTGTAAATCTCGTTTGAGGGTGTGGATCAGTCAATGTTTGTGGTCTTAGATCAGCCAGGTGCTGCAGATCTAGAGTTTTATCTGTAGGGATTTCCAGATTTGGAACCCAAAGTTGTGTATTCAGAAATATTCTTAATAATAGAGCCCTCCAGCAGCTAGAGACTGGTTTTCCCACATTGGATTTTTCCGGAGACAGTGTGTCCAGAAATAATTGTGTCACTTTGTCTATGTGTGCATGTGCTTATTCTATATATGAATTGGTACAGATCTGTTATGTGTTTTGCTTTGATGTTAACTTGAATTTATTCAGTTGATAACTTGTATAAGTAGGAAAAGCTTAACCGAATTAACAGAAATAATTTCTGCATAAGAATTAAGATTCAGAAATTTCTACATGGTATCAGAGCAATTGCAGATCTAGAAGGGTCACCAGCTGAAGAATCTGAAGGATCTAGCTGCAGAAAGCAGCTGGAAAGGCAGCAAAAAAGCAGATTTGAAGGAACAATGCAGTTTTCAGGAGGAGATTCACGCAAAGCGAAGGATGACAATGTCCAGCGTTGTGTCCTAGCAAGCCCACGCAATTACTGCGCAGAGGCACCTCAGAAACAGCGTTGGTTGGGTCTGAAGCTAGCCAATGTGATTCAAATATGAATCTGTCAGATCCAGAAAAAGGCTGCAGAAAAGTTGCAGAAATTCAGAAGAGCTGGTGGGGTTAAACTTTTGAAGCTTTCAGATTTTTAACCTTAGCACAAGTGACAAAGTTTGGGAAGAGATAAGCTTCTCAGAGAGTTTCTTGCAAAAGGAAACTTGCAGTTTGGTCAGAGGATCAAAGACAAAGCTGAATCATAGTTGATTTGGTAGATTTCCAAGGAGGGAAATCAAGTGTCAGAGGGAGCAGAGGGTGCCCAGTTCGTAAAAGACCCTAGATCCAAGATCCCTAGCATAGAGAAGAGGAGCTCCGACACATTCTGAGCAGATGACTCCTCATGGACTGCATGATCAGGATAGGCTAAAGGGCCTCTCAAACTTTTCGGTATGGAAAGCTAGGGTCTTGATTGTCCTAGAGGCATATGGTCTAAGAGATCATGCAGAGCAGACCCTGGCCATGCCAACAGATGCGGATCTCCTAAGGAAGCATAGAGAAGCTACTGAGCATGCCAAGCGGCTGATAATGGACAATATCAAGGATCATATTGTGCCACACATAGTTGAGAAGAGGACAGCTAATGAGATGTCGAAGGCCTTGACTTCCCTATATGAGGGAAAATCAGTCCAAAGGAAGATGTTGTTGGAGACCCAAATGAGCTCATGCATGATGACCAAGGGAGAAGACATCGAGCATTTCCTCTTTAGATTGCAGTCAATCAAGGATCAGCTGACTGCAACGGGTGCAACCGTAGATGATGCAGTGATAGTCAAGACTGCCCTCAATGCAGTCACGGATGAGTGGGAAACCTTTGTCCAAAGTACTTGGGCAGAGCGGACCTCCCAGATTGGGACAGCTTGTGGTCGATCTGTGGCAAGAAGAACTACGAAGGTTCACCAAGAAGCAGCACAGCCCTAGGTTGAGCAAGGTTAAGAAGGAAGAGGAGGAAGATGCAGCCTTGGCATCGAAGAAGCAGCCGAAGAAGAAGAAGGATCTTTCTAAGATCAAGTGCTTCCAGTGTGGCGAAATGGGACATTTTGCCAACCATTGTCCAGAAAAGAAGGACAAGGAAGCATCTTCTTCCAAAGCAGCGGTGGCATATGATGGGTCAGGAGATGATATAGCCATGAGTGCTCATGAACCATGGAGATGGGGTGACATGGACATGTAGAGGAGCTACATGGAAGTATGGCGGGATCCTTGGATCACAAGCGAGCTACGGCAGCCTTAAGACAGTAGTGGGACAAATGGAGCAGTGGGTGCATAGATCACAGATGAGGCAGAGGCAGAGGCAGATCTGGAGGCTGGGAGGAGGAGCGCAGAGAAAAGCAGCAGCAGCGTAGAAGCAGTAGTAGCACAGAGGCTGATGTGACTTCAGCAGCGCAATGCAAAACTGCAGCGGGGTAGAGAGCTTCAGAGGGACAGCGCAGTGCAACAGCAGCGTGATAGATTTCAGCACAAGGAGCTGATGTGACTTTAGTAGTGCAGAGGGAGTCTGATTACGCAGGCAGAGTTGTAGCTGTGCATCGTTATTTAGATGCCAGCACAGATCTGTAGCCTATGGAGCTTCAGTGATGAGGATGCAGCCCATCTGACTTGTCTATCAAAGATTGGGCAGGAGTTCAGTTGTTTCTCTCAACAACTGAAGTTGCAGTACAGCAGATCAGCAGTGGCAGTGCTATGAGCAGCACAAATGCAGCATATTGAGAGGGAGTTGCAGTACAGTGGTTGCAGTGGCAGTGGCAGAGTCATGGGCAGCAATGCAGAATGGTAGCAGCAGTGCAGAGTTCAGTGGCAGGAGGCCAAGCTTTAGCAGCACAGAACTAGTGCCCAAAATCTCGTAATGCATAAGTGTGATGTATTGCTAGAGCACATCCTTGATGCTAAGAGGGAGTGTTGAGATTTTGTGTATTTGGGGTAGCATCAGTTGTGCTCTAGGTCCCAAATTTTGAGGAAGGACTAGAGTTCACCTGATCTACAAGACCCAGAAATGGATTTGGGAAATTTCATCTAGTTTAGGAGATATTAAATTAATTAATTATTTTAATGTGTTTCCTAAGTTAAAACTTAGGAAAATAAAATAATTAAAGTGAATTTAATTAAACATGTGATGAAATTGTCTTAAGTCACACGGATCAAGCTTTTTTTTAATCTTAGCCATTGATTAAAGATTTAATCTTGGCCGTTGATTTGTCAACGAGAAAAGTATAAAAACTATAAAAAGGCTTGAGGTGGTTGTAAAACACCGAGAGGCGGACAACTTGAAGCTAGTACAGATTCTAGGCGGGGTTGCTAGAATTCTCAAGTGTTTCGATTTCAGAGGGAATTTAGACCAAGGATGATACGATTCCCGGGGGTCTAGAATACCTGAAAGCGAGAGAGAATCGAAGACGGCGTAGAGGAAGGCAGCAGTAGCAGACGGAAACAGCAGCAGTAGGGACAGCGTGATTTTCAGGAAACCCTTCAGGGGTTACGCAAAGACCCTTATGGACAGCGTAGTAACACCCAATCTGGGGTAACGCAGTCCCTTCCAGTGACAGTGCTAAGCATTTGGGGGCCTTCAGAGGCTGACGCAGTGTCTTTCAGAGGCAAATCTGGGGTTTCTAGGCCTAGATCTGGCTGAGTTCTGTAAATCTCGTTTGAGGGTGTGGATCAGTCAGTGTTTGTGGTCTTAGATCAGCCAGGTGCTGCAAATCTAGAGTTATATCTGTAGGGTTTTCCAGATTTGGAACCCAAAGTTGTATATTCAAAAATATTCTTAATAATAGAGCCCTCCAGCAGCCAGAGACTGGTTTTCCCACATTGGGTTTTTCCGCGGACAGTTTGTCCAGAAATAACTGTCACTTCGTCTATGTGTGCATGTGCTTATTCTAGATCTAAATTGGTAAAGATCTGTTATGCTTTGATGTTAATTTGAATTTATTCAGTTGATAACTTGTATAAGTAGGAGAAGCTTGACCAGATTAACAGAAATAATTTCTGCATAAGAATTAATATTCAGAAATTTCTACACTACAATGAAACTTCAAAGGCTTATAGAGTCTATGTGCCTGGTCAAAGAGAAGTGGAGATATGCCACGATGTTACCTTTGATAAAGATGCTTCCCTCAAGAAATTAATCAATCTTCCAAGCTCTAATGAAGATCATGAAGTAAGGTCTAGAAATCAGGAAGAACCGAAGGATGAGACGATGCCCGATGTTGAAGGACCGATGGACCCTATTGATCCACCTCCTTCAATGAAGAGAAAACCCTCATGGCTCAGGGATACTCTCGAGGATGCCGAGAAACATATGGCCCCAAGGGGAACATTCCGTGAAAGCAAGAAGTCGAATAGATACCAAGGGTATCTAGCAGCCATGAGCACAATCGTACAATCTTAGTCTGGATCTTTTGAAGAAGTCGTAAAGCATGAAGTTTAGAAGGATGCTATGCATGAAGAGTACGAGTCCATTATGAAGAATGACGTCTGGGATGTAGTTTCGAGACCGAAGGGCAAAGCTGTTGTCACCTCAAAATGGATCTATAAGATCAAGCATGGATCTTATGGTAGTGCTGAAAAGTTCAACGTAATATTCATTGCTCGTGACTTCTCTCAAAAGGAAGGCGTAGATTATGATGACATATTTGCACCTGTGGCTCGATATACCACCATCTGATCTATCATAGCCCTTGCTGCTACGCAAGGATGGAATCTTCATCAGATGGATGGGAAGACCGCCTTTTTGCATGGTGCGATAAAGAAGAAGGTGTATGTGGAGCAACCTCTAGGGTTCGAAGTCCAAGATCGACACACACATGTTTGTAGGTTGAAGAAATGCCTCTATGGGTTGAAGCAAGCCCCTAGGGCTTGGTACGAGAGGATAGATAGCTACTTGATGAAGTTGGGCTTCACTCGTAGTAATGCTTATTCGAACCTTTACTTCAAGGTTGATAGAGAAAAGCCTCTCATTCTGGTGTTGTATGTGGAAGATCTCTTCCTGACAGGTGTTGACTCTCTCATTCATCAGTGTGAGAGGGAGCTCGCTTTTGAGTTCGAGATGATGCATTACTTCTCAGGCCTAGAGGTCTGGCAGAGACCTGGCGAGATTTTCCTTTCTCAAGGAAAATATATTGTGAAATTGTTGGAAAGATTTGTAATGGTAGACTGTAGTCTACCACCGATGGAGCTCAACTTTAAGAAGTTGAGTGGCAACGTTGTTGGGCCCGTGGTAGGAAATCCTACTGAGTATCATCAACTTGTAGGAGCCCTGATGTTCTTAGTGAACACCCGTCCGGACGTATGTTTTGCAGTGAACACTTTGAGTCAACACATGGTTGATCCTCATCACATTCATTGGGTTGGTGCCAAGAATCTGTTGAGATATCTTCGGGGCACGATAAACCATGGGCTAAGATACACTGTCAAGAGCATGACACTCCATGGATATATTGATGCCAATTAGGCTGGCAGTGTGGTTGATCGCAAGAGCACATCTGGATGCTACTTCACACTTGGGTCTACTTCGATATCTTGGATGAGAAGGAAGCAAAAGTCGGTGGCTTTGAGCACCACTGAGGCTGAATACATTGCAACAAGAATGGCATGTTGTGAAGCAGTTTGGTTGTGAAATCTCTTCAGAGAGTTGTTCGGGCATGTGCTAGATACCACCGTTATCCTTTGTGATAACCAGAGTGGGATTTGTTTGGCATAGAATCTCATGTTCCACGATCGATCCAAGCATATTGATATCATGTACCACTTTATCCGGGATATGGTACAGCGAGGTGCCGTAAGGCTCGATCATATAGGAACTAATGAGCAGGTCGAGGAAATTCTCACAAAGTCCTTGGGGAAGGTCAAGTTCCTAACCTTCCGTGAGAATCTTGGTATCATGGAACGACCCTATTCTGAGGGTCTTGTTCAACGATGAGCTCTGGGAGCTCCAGGGGGCTTTGGGGATAGCTTCTTGGAGCTATAAGCAACCACAGGGCTAGGCTTGTTGAACCTTGTTGGTGTGCTTCTACCCCACCGTTATGATATTGAGTTGGTTCACCTCTCTTTGATTTGTGCCTCGTAGTCATCCTACCCATAGAGTCCTGGACTCATGGGAAGTACCTCTCATTTGGCCAATGAAGTGGGAAAAGTTGGGGACCAATAGCAAAGATCGATGGACGAGTCGGAGATTGTTGTACTCTATGTCTAGGATGGCACGTGTCCAACCACTTGATCTGGGATCAAGTCTAGTGAGGTTTCGGACCTCCAATTGACTTAGGGTCAGTGAAACCAACTTCGAGTTGGTATGTGACTCCTTTGAGTCCTATAGAGGTTTCAAACCTCTAAGCTGATTTTGTCAGCTGGGAGTGATGTCTTTGTGACTCACCTTTTGTTCTGAAATAAAGAAGCCAGCAAAGCAAGTTACAGCAAGATGACGCGCGATGTTTGGATGGCACAGGTGGATGGAGTTCTCCGTAGTTGCGAGGGAGTGTTAATTTTGGACAACTAGGTCCAAACTCCATGTTGTGATGCTCAGATGAAGATGCCAATATTTTTATTGGATTCCTCTTTCGAAGAGGTGCAAGATCGATCTAAAGATCATCTTGATCTGATGAGCAGAACATTTATTTTGAATTAATTCCACTTATGTGCAAGGTCAGCCAAAATTGTAATGTAGGCTTGGAGCCCCAACAGATGTGTCACACACCCTCCTTGATGGATATATATAGGTCAACGTTGGAGGTCATTTTCAACATCACTCATCACACATTCTCTCTCTGCATCTGATTGGTTCGATCATCATCTTGGAGGTTTCTTCTTCTCTCACACATCAACTTTGGTCAACTTTGGTCAACTTGACCTCAAACTCTCCATAAATTCTGATTTCTGTAGTCCGCATTTTCTGGCACAAAAATCGAGGCTGGACGTTGAATTTGACTTGGTTGCGTTGACTTTTTGTTCTTGTTTTGCGTTGACTGTTGACTAGATAGCGTTGACTTTTGTTGACTTTGGGTTGACTGTTGTAGAGATGTTCGAGAGGGTTGTGTGACACATTCTGGTTGGTTGACCGTGAGAAGACTTTGCGGGTTGAAGCATCCTGTTGACCATCGTAGCACACCAACACACATATATTTTGTTGATCAAGTTAAGTGTATTTTTGGCTTGTCTTTCGTTGATCTATTGGTATGTTCTATCAGCATTTTACTTTCATGTTTATGTGATTGCTATTTGATATTGGGTATAAAGTAAAAGTTGCATCAAGCATAGAACATCTACGAAAATTTACAAATATGCATGTAAGGAAGGTACCTCTTTTCTTATGAATAGTTTTTTATTTTTTCCCAGGCCAAAAAAGGTATAGCTGGGGCCTTGTAATTTCACTTGTATATTGTGAAAATTTCTAAATTCACTTAACATAAATTCTACTGCAGAAATCTGGTTTACTTCTCCTACTTGTGTTTTTACATTAACAAGTTATTTTCAGAAATATTCAGAAAAAAATTGAAGTAAACACACTTCAGCCTACACAAACAAGGGCATCAGTAGTGGTTTGTCCACTGGAGAAAATCTCGATAGAAATACCTCTATCTCGGAGACAGATATTATGGTTGATTCAACTGAGGATGAAGAACCCCACAAGTGCCTACGCAATCACTGTGTCAACCCTTCTGGATCTACTAGATACAAGCCCTATTTGGCCCACTGAAACCCCAGCGCTGCCCTTCCCAGATCTGCGTCAACCCCTCTTGCCCTGTGTCACCTCTCTGGCTTGCATAAGCCTTTGTGCTGGCTCTACGTGAGCCTGGCTAGGCTTGCGTCACCCCTGTTGGGTCTGTGTCACCCTTGTTGGGCCTGCGTTGCTCCTCTGGTACGAATCTGCCTCTCTACAATTGTATTCTCAGCCTCGGATCTAAAATCCCACTACCGATCTGCCCCTCGCTGCACTGCAAGCTCACTCGAAATTCCTCAACAAACCGGGCCCCAGAATTTCAACTTAGCTCAAGTGCTCCCACTATGTGTGTGTTCTTCCACTAACCCCAAGCCTTCCTTTAATACTTTTCTCGTTGAACAATCAACGGTGGTGATCTAATCTCTAATCGACGGCTAAGATTAGAAAGACTTGATCCTCGTCACTTAGAACATTCTCACCCACATGTTTAAATTAATTCACTTTAATTATTTAATTTCCCTAAGTTAGACTTAGGGTCTCCATTAAAATAATTAATTATTTGAATAACTTAAGCTCTGGGTGGAATTCTCCAAACAATTTCTGGGTCTTGGAGATATCATGTGTTATAGCCCCTCCACAAAGTTTCAGAGCTAGAGCACATCTGATGCTACCCAAAAATCAACACTCCCTCTTAGCAAGGAATGTGCTCTAGCAACACTTCATTCTAGAAGCATTAATCTAATCCACGACATCAGTCCCTGTGTTGTTGATGCTCGGCCTGCTACCCCTCATCCACTGTGCTGCAGCCTTCTGTAATGTTTCCCATGACTCTGCCACAGTTACTGCATCATCTATATTGCAGCTCAAATGTTGCATCATGTTGCCCATAGCACTGCTGCTAACTGCTGCACTCCAACTCAGTTGCTGTGAAGTAAGCAACTGAAGGACATCACCCAAAATCCTGACAGACAAGTCAGTCTGGCTGCATCTCGATACTGAAGCACCCTCTGTTGCTAAACTGCACTGCCCCTTTGAAGCTCTGCGTTGTTGCTTCTCTGCACTACTTCTGCGTTGCTGAAGTCCCATCAGCCTCTACGTTGTTGCTTCCACGTTGTTGCTGCCTTTGCTCTGCGCTGCTCCAGTCTTCAGCGTCCTAGCACTGCCAATGTGCCTCCATGATCCTCTGCACCAACTGACTCCAGTCATCCTTCTACTGTCATTAAGGGCTCCCGCAGCTCGTATGTGATCCAAAAGTTTGGGCACCTCAAGTATCCTACCCCTTGCCACCATCTGTAGCTCAATCTACAGATCTATATCGCCCCACCTCTTCTCTCAAGGCACATGAACACTCATGACCACATCATTATCACTGCCATCATCCCCCTTGGCTATTGCAGCCTTAGAATCTGAATCTGCCTTGCCTTTCTTCTTCAAAGGACAAGTATTGGAAAAATGTCCCAATTCACCACATCTGAAGCACCGGACCCTTGAGAGATCTTTCTTCTTCCTCCCTTGTTGTTGCCGCTATCCCTTGGATGCGAGAGTCGAATCTTCCTCCTCCTCCTTCTTGATCTTGGCTCCATCGTTGTTGCTGCCCATCTTGGACATTCTCCTGATCTCTTCTTAACAAAGAGTTGCCCACATGTCCTCTCAATTTGGAAGTTGTGCTCTGCCCAAAATTGTTTGGACAAAGGTCTCCCAATCATCGGTGACTACATTCAAGGCAGTCCTCACCATGAGACCCTCATCAAGAGTTGCCCCCATAGCAACCAGCTGATCTTGAATTGCCTTCAATCTAATGAGGAAGGGGTCGATTTTATACATCTGAAATAGTCACAATTGATTCTCCAGAAGCATCTTCCTTGGGACAGAGGTACCCTGATATAGTGTGTTCAATGTCGTCCACATCTCATTTGTCATGTTCTTTTAGGCAATATGTGGGACCACATGATCCTTCACCCTGTCCATAATCAAGCGCTTAGCCCTTGCTTGATTTTCCTCATACTTCTTTAACGGATCAACAACGACAGGAATGGCTACAACCTTCTTAGCATGATCTTTGATACAATATTCGTCAAGGACTGTCAAGATTCTGCCCTTCCATATGACAAAATTGGATGCTCCATCTAAACTGTCCTGATCCCTCAATCCATGAGAGACCATCTCTGCTCAAATAATGTCGAAACGGATACTCTTCTCCCTTCTGTTGTTGCTGCTCTCAGCAAGAGACTCAAAATTGGGTTTCTTGGCAATAGAAACCCTCTAGAGAATACGCTCCATTTGACAAGTGATTTCCCTCCCGGAAATCCTCCACCAATTCTGTCAAATCAGCCCTCTCCAATCACTCCACTGATCAAATCTCAGACTTCTTGGCTAGAAAGTTTGATGGGGAACTATTTCCCCTTACTTTGTCAACCCTGCTAGACATTGTTCTGCGCCGGCAAAAACAATGCCCCACCAGCCACTTTGAAGAACCAAACTGCACCTCCATCCACGACAACTGGCACAGCATCACCCCTTCTCGGACTGCGTCACCCTACTGGGCATGTGTCAACCTCTGCGTCAGCTCTACGTGAACTAGACAGACTCTGCGTCACCCTTTTGGGCCTGCGTCAGCTCTATGTGAGCTAGAGAGGCTCTGTGTCACCCCTCCTGGGCCTACGCTGTCCCTCTAGTGTTGCGCTGCCTCTTCCTAGATCTGTGTTGTCTCAGCTGCCCTCCTACAACAAAAACTTTGTCACTTCGCCAATGGCTCCAACTCTCCTTGATCTGCAATAGCTCTGATACCATGTGAAAATTTATGAATTCACTTAATAGAAATTCTACTGCAGAAATTTGGTTTACTTCTCTTACTTGTGTTTTTACATTAACAAGTTATTTTCAGAGATATTCAGAAAACATTGAAGTAAACACACTGCAAACTACACATACATACAAATCAAGTACTGAAGAATTAAGCACAGTCGACAAAGGACACACAAGATTTTTCAGACAAATGTCCCCGGAAAAAACCCAATGCGGGAAAACCGTTGCAGCAACTCTTTAGGGTTTTATTTTTATGCAGAATTCTGAATACAAACAAGGGCACCAGTAGTGGTTTGCCCAACAGAGAAAATCTCGACAAAAGTACCTCCATCTCTCGGAGACAGATAATATGGTTGATTCAGCTGAGGATAAAGAACCCCACAGGTGCCTACGTAGTGACTGCGTCACCCTTCAGAGTGGCTATGTTACCCCTTCTGGATCTACGTCACCCCTTCTGGATCTGCTGAATACGAGCCTTATCTGGCCCACTGAAACCCCAGCAATGCCCTTGCCAACTCTACGTTAACCCCTCTTGCCCTGCGTCACCTCTTTGGCCTGCGTAAGCCTTTGCGTTGGCTCTACGTGAGCCTGGCTGGGCTACGTCACCCCTGCTGGGTCTGCGTCACCATTTTTGGGTCAAAATTGATCCTCTGGTACAGATCTGCCTCTCTACAATTGTATTCTCGTCCTCGGATCTGAAATGTCACTACCGATCTGCCCCTTGCTGCACTGCAAGCTCACTCGAAAATTCTCAGCAAACCGCACCCCAGAAATTCGACTTAGCTCAAGTGCTGCCACTCTGTGTGTGTTCTCCAACTCTGTGTGTGTTCTCCAACTGACCCCAAGCCTTCCTTTAATACTTTTCTCATTGAACAATCAACAACCGTGATCTAATCTCTAATCGACGAGTAAGATTAGAAAAGACTTGGTCCTCATCACTTAGAACTTTCTCACCCACATGTTTAAATTAATTCACTTTAATTATTTAATTTCCCTAAGTTAGACTTAGGGTCTCCATTAAAATAATTAATTATTTGAATAATTTAAACTCCAGGTGGAATTTCTCCGAATGATTTCTGGGTCCTATAGATCTCATGTGTTCTAGCCCCTCCACGAAGTTTCGAAGCTAGAGTACATCCGATGCTACCCAAAAATCAACATATATTAGATATTTATTTGTTCAAAATATATACATTAACAGCTAGCTACTGAATTCCTGATTGTCTTTGAAGATCTTGCCAAGATTTTAATATTGGTAAGTTATCCATTGATACCTGGATAGTTCATGAATCATGCGCTGTCAATCATGGATTCATGCCACAACTTGAGTGGTAATTGAAGTGCTAAACAGTGGAAATCAAGTGCCAATAACTCGGAATATTTCCCCTTTTCGTTACTAAATTACTGGTACATAATAAATGTTGAGGGTTTCTCAATTGGAGTTTTGGTTATCATAGATAAGCACAAGGGTGGGATGTCATTTCTATGAGTTTAGCTTTTCCAATTTGCTCATTTACATGTTGAGTTGTTAGTGTTATCAATAAAACAGCTGAAAATTTATATATTGATAAGATGTTTATATTATAATTTACTACTTTCAGTGCCATCCCAATAAGTGCAAGTTAAGAGAACACGTTATGCAAGTGATGTGATTTCGATGCTATTACAAGGTTGCAGGCTATTACAAATATTTTATTCCAATAGTTGTAAAAATCAAACACGTTTTGAGAATGACTCACTAATGTTGCAAAAAAGTTTATACTAGAAAATGAGCTTTTACAATATTTTGTCAATGTAAAGAAAAAAATTCATAAATAATTACCTTCTGCTGAATGCTTCCAATTGGGCTCTTTTCACCTCATTCTCAGGTGGAATGCCACCATTTTGCCAGGCCTCCATGCGTTCAGGATTCTGACTCATTAATGTCAATTTGCTCAAGTAGAGTGCCTCACTTTCCTGGATTTTGTATGCTCGTATTTGCTCTTTCATGATCATTAGTGGTTCAAAGAACCACTCAAAGACTTGGTCTTCGGGCCTGTCAGACTTTCTCAACTCTGTGCTATCAACTGCAAAATTTAAATAGAAAATCTGATTTACCTTATGTAAATGAGTCATAACAGATGCAATTCCATGTTCAAACAAATTAGAGTCACTCAGTTGTAAGAGAGAAGAATTCCATACAGAGTGGGAAGCTAGCAGAATCAAATTTTGCAGAGTGGAGAAGACTCTGCAAGATACAGTATGCAGGTAGCCCAATGCTAAGAATTCTAGACTTCCCTGTACGTCTCCACTCCTCTAAATCTGAAAGTCTAATCACACCATCTTGAACTAGGATCCTCCCATAAAGCTCGCAAGACTGAAAAAGGTGATCCCATATCTAAAAGTACATTTTACATCTTTTAGCAAAATTGCACTAATCTTTTACCTTTCTTGTATAAGACACCTTCAATATATTGTATTAATAAGAAATATAGAAGAGTTGTACAAGCATTTAAATTAAAATGAGGGCCATCAACATCACACTAACCTTTTGATAAGGAGGACATAATTTTAACAAAAGCAAAATAGGATGATCAATACCTGCACAGATTTCATATCTTGTAGTACCCCCTTCAAGGATGCTGTGCGTTCAGGAATGGATTTTCCATGAATTGGGTGGCATCCCCTGTTATGACCATTATATTTCTGTTTGTCAAGTGAATAACTTGTTCCCAGATGTTCAGAGCAACATTTCTTTTCCCTACGGTAGTTGGGCCTGGCTGTCAGGAGTATAAAACAGTTATAATAAACTGAAACAAGTGCAAGGATTCTAATATCCATGTAACTGAATAAATTTAATCAAACAAATAATCGGTTTCTTTTTAGGTTCAAAAGGACAATAGATGTTATATTAATTAAAATACCCATCATGTTCAAGACCATAACTTCAATTAAGTATTAAGAGATAAAACATTAAAATCAGAATAGCAGAGACAGAGCACCAAACTTAAGTAGTACCTGGGAAAGCAGGAACCTGATCGCATGTACAAGAAGTCATTGCTATACTCATCGAACAATGCTATTGCAGATACTATGTAGTTTAGTCCTAGTTGAATTGAAGTTTCCTGTTTCATCCATACATAATATATGTTAAAAAAAGAACACTAACATTATTTATCATCAAATCCAAGTAACCGTCAATCTATTAATTGTGCCATTTCAAATTGAACATATAGTGATAAGAGTTCACATAATAGTGCTATGTTACTAGAATGGGCAAATGGGAAATGGAACGGTAAATGGGGGCTAGAGGCTTCTAAGAGATGAGAAATGTGAACCCACATTCCTTCCCACTGTATATCATACATATATGTACAAATATAGTGACAAGATGGGAATGGGAATGAGAACGGGAATATGAATGGAATAAGAACCAGGATTTTCTTCTAAGGTTTCTGGTAACATATGAATAGTGTGATTTTTCTGATAAAATAGTGTGATTATTGAATGAAGAGAAGGAAGCAAAATTTACCTATCAAGACATTCAAAAATAAGATTTATAACAATTGCAAATACCTGATACACAACAACTGCACCATAAAGGCCAAGAAAAAAGCTTGACACAAATGCGGTCAGGATAGCTAAAATCACTGCCAATGGCCAGAGCAGGATAGCAAGGCTAGCAAATGGTACACAAACAGTCTCTAAAAATGGTCCCTCCCTTCCTATTAGATCTTGAAATAGTTGATGCCATCCTTTCAAAAGCATGAAAGGACTCTTCCATATTGCAAGCAATATAATGATTGGCACATCCACAATCACACCCAATAAGGCAACCAACAAACAACCTGGTAGCTGCAACAACCTTCAAACAACACCCAACAGGAAATCAATAAGGCATGTGCATCTTTCACTAACTTGCAAAAACAAAAGGATAATATGGAAAAAGGAAAGAAAAAGTAGACCAACATAATCATCCATTGGCCTCTGCATGTGGAGAATTCTTACCTCATTTTAATTAAGCAATCGATGAAATGAACAAATAGACTTAGTCTAGTGGCAAACGCCACAATCTTCCTTCAAGAAGAGTTAGACACCTCTCATGGACTCAATTCTTAGGAATAAAGAGCCAACTCCAAAACAGATGTGTAGTCTTAAACCTTAAAAGCCCATGGGACAATCGTACCTTTATACATAACACGCAATGACACAAAGAACATAATAATAGCTTAGACGTCATATTGGAAGTGATTGTTATTTGCATGGCATACGATGACAACCTCTACTATAAAAAAGACTACAAAATCACACGAGGAAATACAAGTTATTTAAATAAGAGAAAGGAACAATGAATGAAATTATATTAATTTCTGTAGAACAAAATAGGTAAATAGGACTTAAAGTGCAACACGTCATAGTGGCAATGTGAGACTGCTGAAAGATTTCTAAATGCAAAAGTAAGTAGAAATTTAAATAAAGAGTACAAAGGGTTAAGCCCAGGAAGTAAACCCTGGACAGAGAGAAAGGAATTGATCCTGTGTAAGGAAAGAAGAGGAGAAGAAATCAAATGAAATTTTATTAATGTTAATTGAAGACTAAAATAGGTCAATGGGAATGGAAAGTACAATATATTAAAATAGCAACAAGAGAAGAGCAAAGGGCATCTCCCAATACGAGAATAACCTAGAGAAAAAGGAACAAGAAAAAAACCCTACAAATCAGAAAGAGTAAGCTAAACAAATAAAATCTTAGTATTGAAATAAAGCGGAATCAGTGTCTATAATCCTTATAACAAGAATGACAATGTCCACCCTAGCAACCCATGATATAATATCCTATATTGCACTAGTTTGTAGGGGGGGCGGGGACGACGCATCCCTGAGACAGCTAGAGCACACTGCCAAATTTTTCAGGGGACAACAATGAAATATATATATATATATATGAAAAGAATATTAATTTAGAATTCACCATAAATATCTACATTCTTTAACAAGCTATACTATATAGTATCATGCACAATATATAGTATCATGCACAACCCTTACACTTGTCAGTTCTGAAAATGCTCAAGCAATTCAAAAATGGGCTGAGTGACATTCTATTATTGGCTGTTATACATGAGCAAAATGTAGCTTAGTTTTAGGAAAGCTAAGTGTAACTATTTTCAATTTGCAACAAGGTCCATGAAGGGTCTATGAGACAGAATTGTTTCTATAGCAGCTATTATTCCTCATATTTTTTTTGTTATTGATTATTATGTTAAAGCATAAAAATAATTCCCTCTCAATAGGTTTTGTAAACTTTTATAGCTGTGTTGAAAACCACTATAAAACACTTTGGCACAACCCTTACACTTGCCAGTTCTGAGAAAGCTCAAGCAATTCAAAAAAGGGCCGAGTGACATTCTATTATTGGCCATTAGACATGAGCAAAATGTAGCTTAGATTTAGGAAACTTAAGTGTAACTATTCTCAATTTGCAATAAGGTCCATGAATGGTCTACGAGACAGAATTGTTTCTATAGCAGTTATTCTTCCTCATATTTCTTGTAATTGAAGATTATGTTAAAACAAAGAAGGAATTCCCTTCTCAATAGCTTATATTTCTTGTTATTGATGATTATGTTAAAACATAAAAGGAATTCCCTTCCCAATAGGTTTTGTAGACTTTTATAGATGTGTTGAAAACCACTTTAAAACACTTTGGTTCTATAAAGAGATTAAATTCATATATTAGATTAAGGAGGAGATTAAATAGGAATTTATTCAAACAATTAGTACCCAATTTAGGTCACTACTATCTTGTTGTTTTCACAATGCTCAAGGTTGGGATGGCCAAAGCACTAGACTTTGAATGACCCCCGAAAACTCATGTACAACATGTAAAAGCTAAGATGACCCAAAAAAATATGAAGAACAAGAACAATAAACACAAGGATCAGCCCTTTGAAATGTTGCATTTCTTGTTGTCTTAACATGGAGACTTTGCTTCTTGTAATATTGTTGTTGAATATAAAATACTTAAATCCCCAGAAACTCAAATTGAAACCCATCACATAAAACTCGTGTTTTGAGCTGCAACTTGTACAACAAATTTAGATTCACTACAATACAAAAATAATGGATGGAATTGTCAAAATTGAAGATATATGCTCAAAAAATCCCTCAAATCTACCCATAAAATCCTTCAAATCTGCCAGAAACATCCCTGAAATCTGTCTAGAACGTCATTGAAATCTGCCCAGAACGTCTTGGGGATGGCTAGAAGTCCCTAAGTCCCTGATCAAGTCCCTAGCAATTTGGGGATGTTTCCTAAGGGTCCATAAGTCCCCGAAACACGGGAATGCAAGGAACGTAAGTTTTTTTGGTGTGATGTTTGCAAAATCGGTTGCAGTTAATATAGTTATTATACTCCTGTCTTTAAATAGATTGTCCCTGTTGACCATGTACATGTCAACAGTTACAGAATACAAAGTACAAAGCAGTGGAATAAAATTTTTGAGACATCATCATCATTATAATCCCAAATAATAAATTCTGCAAATTATTGTAAAATGATTCTAGCATGACTATTAAGCTAGTAAGTCTATGAGTCTCCTCAAAGAGTTTCACTCTAAGGAGGCTTTTAACTTCACCAAATTATTTGTGTTTGTAAACACGAATAATTGGCAGAATTTTTCTCCCAGATATACCCCAAAGCTAGGGTAGAACTCATTAACAAGATCTTAAGTGAGTCCTAGTGCTATCGAGTTAATGTATTTTTATAATACTAGATCATGTGTCTTGTGTTGCAGAATTTGGTTGAGTCTTAAGGGGTCTATGTCTATTGTAAATTTTCCCTTCTAAGGGTGATTATTTGTAATATTGTGATATAAAAGTGTTGTCTAGGAATATTTTTGGTGAATGGCTCCTCATAATTAGAACACCATTGCCAAAATATTTTTTAGACCCACTTTTAGGGTGGAAAATGTGTAGTTCCCCTCTAAAGTCTTTTAATTAATTTTTTTGGCAAAAAAAAGGAAAATAATTAGCCAGAAAATTAGTTAAATTGTGTCAAAACTTAATTTGAGAGAAATTAAACTCTCTACAAGTGGAAAATTATTAAAAGTTACTTAAAAATCATGGGTCCAGAAGAAATTAATTTTATGAGGTCCTCCATCAAAGGGAAAGTCAAGTTTTCAAGAAAAAGAAAAAGTAAACCTTTGGACCATGGTGGTTGAGTCAAGGATCAATTTTCAAGGAAAAAAGGTTGGAAAAAATATTTTTTGGATTGGGATCAAGGCCTTCATCAACAAATTCGATTTTTTTTCAGATCAAGGGACAAGATTTAATTTTGGCATGGATCAAGTAGCAACTAGCCATTATTGTCAGGGATCAAGTCAAACTAGCCATTACTTTCCACCTGGAGGGGTTTGATCCTCTCATTATCTATATAACGAAGCTATTGAGCTCCTCATTGTATCATGTACCCATCATAAAATCATTCGATGTACTAAATTAGGATTTTCTGGAATATGTTTAATAAAAAGTCTTTGGGGTTTCAATTCGAGGTGTCTCTCTCTTGATGATTCAAGGTATGTGCTGAATAATTTTTATTGCTCTATTGATTTATTATTATCTAGTAGCACAGGTATCTTGCTCTAGGTATTGGGCTAGAGTAAACACATTGAACTTAGCAGATCTAGTAGGTATCTCTAGATATGCAGCTTTCTTATGTGAGTCAAACCCCCTAGAACTAATAATCTATCTTTTGCGTAGAGAACTTCAGGTATTCAGCCCTTGGGCTTTTCCCCAAGTACATGGACTTCGAGGTGATCACACCTTGTTTGGACTCTGAGCTTATCTAACGATTTGTGGTGCAGGGTTTTGGCCAGTTCATCTGTAGGTATATAATGCAACTCCATGACCCCATCTTGTACCAGGCTTCTGATGTAGTGGTACTTGTTGTTTATATGTTTTGTCTTCGCATGAAACATCGGGTCTTCTGTCAATCTACTGCAACTCTCAGTATCAAAATGTATCCATGTAGAGCTAAATGGTCCTTCAAACAAGTCTGATAACAACTTCCTAAGCCAAACAGCTTCCTGACAAACCTCACTTGCAGCAACATATTCAACTTCAACACTACTCAAAGCAATTGTATCTTGCTTTCTGCTCATCCATGAGAACATGGAAGATCCTAGGCTAAAGCATCCACCTGTCGTGCTTCTTCTGTCTATCTCACTGCCACCCTAATATGAATTTGTATATCCCATGAGTTGGATTTCATTACCAATGTACCGAGGCAGTGATATATAGTCCCACGCAAATATCTTAGGATATGCTTAGCTGCAATCCAATGATCATGCTTTTGTTCTATCTGAAATTGACTTAGGACATTTACTACAAAACAAATGTCTAGTCTGTTGATTTTTGGGTAGCATCGGATGTGCTCTAAGTCTCAAATTTTGAAGAGAGGCTTAGACACATGCATTACAAAGAACTCAAAAATTGTTTTGGGAAATTCCACCCAGAAACAGTTTTATTAGAAAAAAATGATTATTTTTAATGATGACCCTAAGTCTAACTTAGGAAATTAAAATAATTAATGGGTATTAACATAAACTGTGGGTGAATCTTCTAGAAAAAGCAGATCAAGTCTAAATGTAATCTTAGTCGTTGATTGGAGATCTAATATCAGTCGTTGAAGCCTCAACCAGAAGACTATAAAGGAAGACCTGAGGGTCATTTGTAAAATACACCACGGTAGATACTCAGTTGCTCAAGAAGATCGATTTTATCACTAGCTGAAGTTCGGCACGAGAAATCGATTCAAAGGGAGAGTTACAGGGTGGAGAGGGAGAGGGATCAACAAGGGTTGAGAGTACAGAATTCAACAGAGAAAAGTAGAGCAGAGGAGGGATTGCTCAGAGGCAGTGAGGTGTCAAAATTCCTAGATCTAACAAGCTTAGGAATCCTACTGCAGCTATCTGAGTTTACTTCTTTGTTAAGGCCCTGTATTACTAATGTAGTCCCTTATTGTTGTTAGTATAGCCCCCTTATTGTTATTTTTGTACCCATGTAGTCCCCATATTGTTATTATTGTGCCCCATAAATAGCCCACTATTATTATTGTTGTACCTTTACATTATTATTTTTAGGTCGGCTAGGATTATATTTTGACCCCATGGACTCCTATATATAGAAAGGAGGTTTTGTCATTTGTATCATCCGAGAATTGTTCATTTATGTAATGTAAAGGAGGTTGCCCTCTCAAAGTGGCTAATTTCTAAGGTGTTGATCTCTCTTTTCTTCTATTTTTGGAGCTGGTTTCATAACATTTGGTATCAGAGCTTTGGATTCTAGGGTTTTGCTGCTTCAAACAGGTCATGTGGCATTTTTGCTTTAACTTTTTTCTACGAAGGTTCAGACGCCAAAATTTAAAAAAAAAAAAAAACCATTTGCCAAGATATCTTGAGGAAGTTCGTGTAAATATTTCAGATCTTGGTTCGCAATATTTTTGGAGATATGATCTGTGGAAATTAGGGTTTTTGCAGGCTCCCAAATTTCATCTCAAATAGGTGACCTTGGGAAAATCGTCACAACTCTCTCTCTGAGCATCGGATTGAAATTCTGTAAAAAGTGGCCGAAAGTACACAGACTGTAGTTTCCTGTGTAACAATTTCAGAGCTGAAGGAGGAAACAGTGACACGTGGCACGCCATACAAGTTCACTATACTGAATCAGTCCATAATTAGGTCATTGTCAGAGATTGGGCATAACTTTGCCTGGAAGAATCCAAATCATGTCAAACCAATGGCATTGGAAAGAAGATTCAGAGGGCTAATAAAGCACGGAAGACAAATTCTTGGGGATCCGAAATCACAGAGATTCATCAGATTCAAATATCGAGCTCCTCAAAAGCAAGAAAAAGGTGTGTATTTTTTTTAAAATTGCGTAAGTCTTGTTTGAAAAATCAGTTTGAAGGGATTCCAAGGGCATATTGAAGCACAGATATCAGTATTGGGTTCTAAATGGCTCCAATAAAGAATTCAACACCCATTAAACCCTCAGAAGACTCTACTATGACTCATGAAGAGGAAGAAGTGCAACATGATATATCAAAATTACAAGAACAAGTGCAACAAATTTCGCTCTCGCAAAAAGTAACAAAAATTGAAATGGATGGTTTGAAGAAAGGCATAGAAGCTAAGATGGATGTTTTGAATAAAGGTGTGGAAGCTAAAATGGATGGTTTGAAGAATGGCATAAAAGTTAAGACGGATGGTATAGAAGGCAACATGGATGGTTTGAAGAAAGGAGTGGAAGCTAAGATGGATGGTTTGAAGAAGGGCATGGAAGCTAAGAAGGATGGTTTGAAGAATGGTAGAGAAAGAAACATGGAAGATTTGAAGAAAGACATGGAAGGTTTGAAGAAAGGTTTGGCAAAGTTGCTACAAGAAAAGCTTCCTAATGGCAAAAAAGTAGTAGAGGAAACTCATGATGAGAACAAAAGAAATTTTAATCATGATTTCATAGGCTATAATGTTGGATTTAAGACCCACCATATTCCAAAGATAGATATGAGGAAGTTTGATGGAAAGGATCCGATAACTTGGATACTACAAATGGAGCAATACTTTGAGCTCCATAATACACTAAACACACAAAAGGTACGCATTGCAACTTTATATTTAGAACAAAATCAGTTTTTATGGTATCAATGGCTTTTTTCTCGTAAACCACTGGTCACTTGGTCAATTTTTATGAAGGAAATGATAGCACATTATGAGGATACAAAGAGAAACACCTTCTTTAGCCAATTGATAAATCTCAAACAGAAGGGTTCAATGATGGAGCACATTGAAGACTTCCAAAAATTGAATATAAGGGTAATAATATTCCAGAGGAACATAGGATTGACGTCTTCATAGGGACTCTAAAGCATAACATCCAACATGAGGTCCGCCTTTGGGAACCTGATACATTGGAGAAGGTATTCAGATTGGCAAGAAAAATTGAAAGAAAAATTATGGCGACAAGGAAGCCTACCACTTACAACTATAAAGATGGAAGGGCTGCTACTCCTAGACTTCCACAACCTACAAGGTTGACACCACAACAATTGGAAGAACAAAGAGCAAAAGGGCTTTTCTATAGTTGTGATAGCAAATACACTAAAGGTCATAAGTGTGCTGAGAAGAAATTATTTTACATAGATTGTGAAGAGGCGGAAGAAAAGGAACAAAAAACTTCAAAATAAGAGGATATACACCAAGAACCAACCCTAGAGGAAGAAGAAATGAATCTGACCATATCCTATAATGCATTGGCAGGAATTACCACTCCTCAAACTCTCAAGATAGAAGGACATATCAAGAAGACAAAAGTAATAGTGCTTATTGATTCGGGTAGTACCCATAATTTTATTCATTGTAAGGTAGCCAAGGAATTGAATTGCTTCCTATACCCAGCGCCAGAGTGTCAAGTGATGGTGACAAATGGAGGAACTATAAATTGCTCTGGAAAGTGCCATAATATCAAGCTAACAATGGGGGAATATGTATTGAATAGTCCAATGATTTCTATTTCAATGGGTGGTGCTGAAGTTGTACTAGAAGTACAATGGTTACAATTTTTGGGGACGGTAGCTTTTAATTTTCAAGAACTTTTCTTGAATTTTTTTTCAGAAGGAAAGGAAGTTGAATTACGGGGTATCGCAAGGAATCTGGGAAAGATAATAAACTCTAATGTCATGACAAAGCTTATGAAGAAAGAACAATGATACACCATTGCACAATTATGCTCACTAGAAGTTCCAACATCAAAATCATCTATTTCTCCAGATCTCCAAAAAGTCTGGGACAATCATCCCAAGGTGTTTGAAACTCCCAAATAACTCCCACCTATTCGTGATCATGATCATGCTATTCATTTGATTCCAGGAAGTGTTCCTCGAAACATCAGGCCTTACAGATATCCTTATGTCCAAAAGAGCGAAATTGAACATATGATTGCAGAAATGCTAGAGAATTGTATAATTCAACCTAGTTAAAGTTCTTTTTCAGTTCCAGTAGTATTGGTGCACAAGAAGGATGGATCATGGCGCATGTTTCCAGATTATAGGGAGCTCAATAAGCTCACTATTAAAGATAAATTTCCCATTCCTGTGATTGATGAATTACATGGAGCAATTTATTTCACTAAGTTGGATCTTTGTTCAGGATATCATCAAATTATAATGAAGAAAGAAGACATTCCGAAAACAGCATTTCAAACTCATGAGGGTCATTATGAATTTTTGGTCATGCCTTTTGGCCTTACAAATGCACCTTCTACATTTCAAGGATTGAAGAATTCTGTTTTCAAACCCTTCCCTAGAAAATTTGTGTTAGTATTTTTTGATGATATGCTAATCTACAGCAGGTCTTGGAAGGATCATGTTCAACATGTTGACAGGGTACTCAAAATATTGGAAGAAAAACAATTATATGAAAAAACCTCCAAAATGTTTCTTTGGAGTACAAGAGGTGGAATATCTAGGTCATATTGTATCTCAGGAGGGTGTTAAGGTAGACCCTAACAAAATTAAAGCCATTAAGGAATGGAAAGGCCCCACAACCATAAAGAAGTTGCGAGGATTTCTTGGGTTAACAGGGTATCAACGCAAGTTTGTTAAGAATTATGGGAGAATAGCAGCACTTCTAACAACATTATTGAAGAAAGATGCATTTTCATGGACTCCTGAAGAAACTAAGGCCTTTGAACATCTTAAAGAGGCAATGTGCCAAGCATCGGTCTTAGCTACGCCAGACTTCACAAAAACTTTTATTGTGGAATGTGATGCCTCAAGAAATGGAATTGGTGTTGTTTTAATGCAAAAAGGAAGGCCCATTGCTTTTGAAAGTCGTCCAATCAAAGGAAAGTATTTACAGAAAGTTATTTATGAAAATGAAATGTTGGCAATACCACACACACTAAAGAAATGGCGACCTTACCTAATGGGAAAACACTTCAAAGTAAAAAAATATCATGATAGTCTTAAATACTTTTTGGAACAAAGATCATCTTCAGAAGAGTAGCAAAAATGGGTCACAAAGATGTTGGGTTATGACTTTGAAATCATCTACAAAAAAGGGAAGCTAAATGTCATTGCAAATACACTTTCAAGAAAGGATGAGGATGTGGAAGCATTGTTGTGTGCCATTTCTATTATCCAACCCAATTGGATAACCGAAGCAAGGGAGGAATGGAAGAATGATGAAGAAATATGGACACTCATTCAAAAGTTGCAGCAAGATCCTAATACATATGATACGTTTAGTTGAAAAAATGATTCCTTATGGTACAAAGATCGCTTATATCTTTGTAAGAATTCCCAACTAAAACAAAAGATTCTTTTGGAATTGCACACCTCTCCCTTAGGAGGACACTCGGGATTTTTAAAAACTTAACACAAGGTGAAGAAAGAATTTTTTTGGGATGGCCTTAAATCTGAGATTCAAAAGTTTGTGGCGGAACGTTTGGTTTGCCAGCAAAATAAAAATGAGACAATTAAAACCCCGAGACTTCTACAGCCTTTATCCATTCCAAATCAACGTTGGGAGGAGGTTTCAATGGATTTTATCACAGGTTTACCTAAGTCCGAATGAAAGAGTGTCATCATGGTGGTAGTTGATAGAATTACCAAGTATGCACACTTTTGTGCATTATCTCACATCCAGTACAGCGAATTACAATTGCTACTGCATTTATGGAAACAATTCAAAAGCTACATGGAAACCCAAATATTATTGTAAGCGATAGAGATCCCATTTTCACTAGAAATTCGTGGACGGTATTATTTCCTTGTTTGGGTACTCAACTAGCTCATAGCTCATCTTATCATCCTCAATCGGATGGGCAAACTGAGATAGTGAACACATGTTTGGAAGGATATCTTCGTTGCTTTGTATCTGATAAACAAACACAATGGGTCAATTGGTTACCTCTGGCTGAATGGTGGTATAACACTCCCTTCCACAATGCAGCAAAAATGACCCCATTTATGGCACTTTATGGTATCATCCACCATCCATCACATCATCTTTAAGAGAAAATTCTAAGGTTCAAGCAGTGGAAAATCCCATTGAGCATCAACAACAAGTTCTCCAACTCTTAAAGGATAACCTAAATTTGGCACAAAATCGAATGAAACAACATGCAGATCAACATCCCAGCGAGAGAAGTTTTGATGTAGGAGACTGGGTATTTTTACGGCTACAACCATACAAACAAATGTCCCTCAAGCAAGCTAAGAAGGACAATAAAATATCGCCAAAGTACTATGGTCCTTACAAGGTGTTGCAAAAGATTGGTTCTATGGCATACAAATTGGAGCTTCCTGCATCTTCCCAAGTGCACCCAGTTTTCCATGTTTCATGCTTAAAGAAGGTTATAAGTGACAAACTTCTGGTTCAAAAAATATTGCAAGAACTTGATGAGGAAGGAAAAATCATATTAGAACCTGAAGCAGTCATGGAAATAAGAACTCGACAACTACAAAATCGATTAATTTCAAAGTATCTCATCAAGTGGAAGAACTTACCCACTGAAGATTCCACATGGGAGGATGAGAATTTTATACAGAAGCATTCAGAACTAATCAAGCATTGAGGAGAACAATTTTTTGAAAGAGAAGGGCATGTTAGGGCCCTGTATTACTAGTGTAGTCCCTTATTGTTGTTAGTATAGCTCCCTTATTGTTATTGTTGTACCCATGTAGTCCCCATATTGTTATTATTGTGCCCCATAAATAGCCCACTATTGTTATTGTTGTGTCCTTACATTATTATTTTTAGGCCGGCTAGGATTATATTGTGACCCCATGGACTCCTATAAATAGAAAGGAGGTTTTGTCATTTGTATCATCCAATAATTGTTCATTTATGTAATGTAAAGGAGGTTGCCCCCTCCAAGTGGCTAATTTCTAAGGCGTTGATCTCTCTTTTCTTCTATTTTTGGAGCTAGTTTCATAACATTCTTTTATTATGTAAATTAGATTTACAAAATTAATTCAGAATGAATTATTGAAGTAACTATTGAAGCAGTCTACACTGAATTAAATATGATTATGAAACAAGGAAACTAAGCAAGAAATCAATTACACATAGGACACCTTTATTTTGGACTAAGTCCCCAAAAAAACCCAATTGGGGAAAACCGGTGCAGCAGATCTGAGGGTTTGTATTATTAAGCAGTAGCAATTTTTGAATACATCGTTGAATACCTCAAGGGTTATTTAGTTACAAAGAGAGAAATACTGGCAGAAAGAATGTGAGTTTTACCTCACTCAATCACTGGAAAATCCAGTTGATTCGGTCACTGGAAAAGGTGCCCCTAGAAGGTCTTTGCGTAGTGACTGCATAGGCATTGCGTCACCTCCTCTTGCCACTGCATCATCCCAACTGTGGATCGATCTGACTCCCGGAATCATAGATCTCAACCTCCCGGTCTCACACCCCGGCTCCCGACTTCTAGTTCAGTTCCAACAATGAAATCTCGGAAACCCTCTCAGCCACTATGCAGCCTCTGCGTAGCCTTGCGTGGCTCTACGCTGGCTCTGCGTCAACCTGACTGGCTCTACGCTGGCTCTGCTGGATGTCTCTCTACCTCTCTGCTAATGATTCTCCGGCTGAGAAAATCTCACTTCAGAAGCTACTCTGCGCCTCACTGCACTGAATCACTTAGATTTGATCTTCCTACGAGCACTGCTCCGTCAGAAGAATTCGATCTCTAGATTCATTCGGTGTCACTTTCCAAATGACCCTCAAGCCTTCCTTTATAATCTTCTCGTTGAGACTTCAATGGCTAAGATTTCACACTTTGTTTTATTAATGCCCTTTAATTATTTAATTTCCCTAAGTTTAGACTTAGGGTCTCCAATAAAAAAATTAATTGTTTTAATAAAACATGATTTGAGTGGAATTTTCACAAACAGTTTATGGGTTCTTTGGAATACCAGTGTCTAAGCCTCTCCACAAAATTTGGTGCTTAGAGCACATCCGATGATACCAAAAACCAACATGACGCAGTGGCAAAGACAACGCAGGAACTGTGGCGCAGCCACTGCGCAGAGGCTAACGCAGTAAGACTCAGACGGACTCAGGGGCTCTCCAAGGTCAGAAACTCACTGAAAAGAAAGTGAGGAATTTGTTTGTAAATTTATCATAATATTTCTTTTCTGTTTTGTTGGTCATTTTCTGTACGAGAGATTTTGCTGAAGAATAATAAAAGAAACCCTCATCTGAAGAATAATAAAAGAAACCCTCATCTGCTGCACCGGTTTTCCCACAGTAGGTTTTTCCGGGGACAATTGTCCAAAAATAATTGTCATTCATGTGCTTGAATTTCTTTATATTTTGCTCAGCATTTTATTTGTGAAGACTGTAGTTGAATTTATTTCAATATTTACTGAAGCAATTTCTGTAAATAACTTATTGTTGAATAATAAATAGGAAAAACAATATCAGATAATGCAATAGGATTTCGTTTTAGAAATTTTCACATGGTATCAGAGCTAGATTGGGCAAAGGCACAAAAGAATTTGCGTTGAATGGAAGTCGTGGTGCTGTATCTTGACAGCACATTGAACCCCAGAAAGATTACGCAGTTTTCTGCAAGGGCTGCCAGAGAGAGAAGAAAAAGCACGATGGGAGATCATGACGTCTCAAAATTGTCTTCCAGGTTGGAAGAGGAATTTTCCTGTTTATCGATTTCTGCATCAGTTGATGATTGGTACATTGACAGCGGGGCTTCAACACATATGACTAGGGTTAGAGAATATTTCTCGAGCAATCAAGAAGAAAGGATGAACTTCCAAATTACTATGGGAAACAAAACGAAGTGTACCCCAGTAGGAAGAGGGACCATAGCATTTTAGATAGTAGCATGAGATAACCTCTGAGCCACAAATGTGCTGCATGTGCCAGGATTGGGAATGAATCTACTTTCAGTGTCCCAATTGCAGGACAAGGGATATGATGTGTACTTCATTGGAAGAAATATATACGTTAAGCATCCACGCTGGAAGAATAAGGCTTAGATGGGAACTCGAAGCAACAAACTTTACAGGTTGCAACTCGAGTCTCCAATAGCACTAGTAGGCAGTGATCTCAATGGAGAAAAGGACTTGAATGAGCTATGGCACAGACGAATGGGGCATCTACACCATGGAGCTCTGAGAATGCTCAGAGAAACTATTTCGGGAGTTCTAGTCCTGAGTACCAAGCATGATGATGTGTGCAGATGATGTGCATTAGGGAAGTACGCGAAAGCAGCATATTCTAGAAACAACAAGAGGACTCCAACTGTATTAGGGTCGATACACTCAGATATCTACGGACCAATATCTACAAGAGCTCTTGGTGGTGGCGAATACTTCGTTACCTTTATTGATGACCACTCCAGGAAAACTTGGATCTATTTCTTGAAGACCAAGGATGAGGTCTTTGATTGATTCAAAGAATTCAAAGCTCTGGTTGAGAACCTGACAGGAAATAAGATAAAAGTTTTGCACTCGGATAATGGTGGAGAGTACACAGACAAGGACTTCACAAATTTCTGTGCAAGAGAGTGGACAACTCCATATAATCTAGAGCAGAATGGGGTTGCAGAGCGAAAGAACAGGACCATTGTTGGGGCAGCGAAAGCCATGTTGTATGATCAGGATATGCCTAGATTCTTATGGGTAGAAGCATGCAACATAGTTGTATATATCTAGAATAGGACTCTTCATAGGGCTTTAGGCAAGACAACGCCCGAGAGTGTCTTCACAAGAAAGAAGCCAGAAGTTAGTCATTTCAGGATATTTGGAAGTGTGGCATATTGTCATATTCCAGATGAAAAACGAAGCAAACTAGATCAGATTGCAAAGAAGGGATATCTCATACGATATAGCGAGACCTCGAAAGCATACAGGATCTACATTCCTGGGAGCAAGAAGATTATATTCAGAAGGGATGCAAATTTCATGAAAGACAGGGCTTTCAGGAAATCCCGAGAGATGCCCCCTCGAGAGACGTCATGCGAAAATTTCTGAATGTACTTATGCAAAAATTTATTGTTAGATCTGGTTATGCTCCTCCTACTTAATTAAGTTATTAACTGAAAACTTCAGATTAATATCAAAGCAAAACACATAATAGACTTTCACCAATTCAGATTTAAAAAAAGTACATGCACACAAAGACAAAGTCACACAGTGATTTTCTGGACAATAGCCCTGGAAAAACCCAATGCGGGAAAACCGGTCTTTGGCTGCTGGAGGGCTTTATTATTAAGAGTATTTCTTAATACAACAAATCTAGGTTCTAGATCTAGAAAACCCGACAGAGAAAATATAGATCTGCAACTCACCGGTTGTTCTGAAGCCAAAATATTGACTGATCCACACCCTCAAACGGGATTGACAGGACAGAACTCAACCAAAATTAGGCCCTAGAAACCCCAGCGCTACCCCTGACACCCCTGCATCAGCCTCTGCGTTCCTCAGCATTTGGAAAGGATGGCAACCTTGGCCCAGGTGATGCGGTCCCTACGGCACTAAGGGTCCTGCAGTGGCACCTCACGAGGGTTTCCATCTACCCTATGACGCCTTGGGAGTGAGCATTGCTGTAACACCTACGTATGGGGGCACTGCCAATAATTGCGCGAGTGCACTTCTGCTTGTGTGATGCTCCACCTTCCTACTTGCCTTTACGAAGGCTTCTCTTTGTCTCTTGCGATTCTAGACACTGCAGTCCAGGATATCCCCTTTCTATGTACAAACTCCCCTCTCTGCAGTGACTGAAACACTTAGAAATTCTTAGCAAGCCTACCCTAGAATTTCTACAAACAGCAGTCTGCTCTGCCTCTATGTCTTTACAAATGACCCAAACCTTTCCTGCAGCATCCTTTTTCTCATTTGAAACCACTTGGCCATGATCAGATCTTGAATCAATGGCTAGGATTAAAAGAAAGCTTCATCCGTGTGACTTAAGACAATTTCATCACATGTTTAATTTAATTAACTTTAATTATTTCATTTTCCTAAGTTTAGACTTAGGAAATACATTAAAATAATTAATTAATTAAATATCGCCCAAACCAGATGAAATTTCCCAAATCCCTTTCTGGGTCTTGTAGATCAAGTGTACTCTAGTCCCTCCACAAATTTTGGGAGCTAGAGCACATCCGATGCTACCCCAAATACACAAAATCTCAACACTCCCTCTTAGCATCTAGAGTGTGCTCTAGCAATACATCACACCATGCATTACAAGATTTTGGGCACTGGTTTCTGTGTTGTTGATGCTTGGCCTGCTGCCATTCAACTCTGCAATGCTGCTACCATTTTGTACTGTTGCCCATGACGCTATCACTACCACTGCCACATCTGTACTGCAGCTCCCTCTCAATTTACTGCATCTATGCTGCTCATAGCACTGCCACTGCTAACTGCTACATTGCAACTTCAGTTGTTGAGAGAAACAACTGAATCTCCTGCCCAATCTTTGACAGACAAGTCAGTTGGGCTGCATCCTCATCACTGAAGCTCCATAGGCTACTGATCTGTGCTGACATCTGAAGAATGATGCAGAGCAACAGCTTTGCACTGCGTAAGCAGACTCCCTCTGCACTGCTAAAGTCACATCAGCCCCTTGTGCTGAAATCCCTCACGCTGCTACTATGTTGCGCTGTCCTCCTGAAGCCTCCACGCTGTTGTAGCTCTGCCTTGCGTAAGCAACTTTGCTCTGTGTTGTTGAAGTCACATCAACCCCTACGTTGTTGCTACTGCATCTGCACTGCGTTGCTCCTTCCAACCTTCAAATCTTCCTCTGCTTCATCCGTGATCTATGCTCCCACTACTCCACTTGTCCCGCTACTGTCTTAAGCTCCCGTAGCTAGGATGTGATCCAAGAGATGAACTGCTCAAGGATCCCGCAACCATTTTTTAGCTCCTCTACAGATCCATGTTGCCCCACTTTCGTGGTTCATGAGCGCTCATGGCTGCATCATCTTCTGACCCATCATCTGCCACAGCAACCTTGGAAGAAGAAGCTTCCTTGTCCTTTTTCTTCTGAGGACAATAGCTGGCAAAATGTCCTAATTCACCACATTGGAAGCACTTGATCTTTGACAGATCCTTCTTCTTCTTTCCCTGTTGCCTATTTGATGCCAAGGCTGCATCTTCTTCATCTTTCTTCTTCACTTTGCTCGATCCAGAGCTGTACTGCTTCTTGGTGATTCTGCGGAGTTCTTCTTGACGCAGAATTGCCCACAAGCTGTCACAATCTGGGACGTCCGCTCTGCCCAAGATACTTTGGACAAAGGTTTCCCACTCATCTGTCACTGCATTAAGAGCAGTCCTGACCATCACATCATCTTCCACCTTTGCACCCGTAGCAATCAACTGGTCTCTGATCGACTATAATCTGAAGAGAAAATGTTCCATGTCTTCCCCCTTGGTCATCATGAATGGCCGCATCTGAGTCTCCAAAAGCATATTCCTTTGGACGAATTTTCCCTCGTATAGGGATGTTAAGGCCTTCCACATTTCATTAGTTGTTTTCTTCTCAGCTATATGTGGGACAATATGATCCTTAATTCCATCCATTATCAGCCGCTTGGCATGACCAGCAGCTTCATTATGCTTCCTCAGGAGATCTGCATCAGTCGGCATGGCCAGAACTTGTTATGCATGGTCTCTTAGATGATATGCCTCTAAGACTATCAGGATTTTAGCCTTCCAAACTGAGAAGTTGGATAGGCCATCCAATCTGTCCTAAGCACGCAGTCCATGAGGAGCCATCTGCTCCGAAATGTGTCGGAGTTTCCTTTCTCTTTGCTAGAGATCTGGATCTAAGGCCCTTGGTGAAACAAGCACCTTTTGCTCCCTCTGACAACTGATTTCCCTTCTTGGAAATCTGCCAAATCAACAATGATTCAGCTCTCTTTTATCCTTTGATCAATCTGCAAGTTTCTTTGGCTAGAAACTCCCTGAGAAGTTGATCTCCTCCCGCTCTTTATCACTAGTGCTTAGGCTAAAATTCTGAAAACTTCAGAAATTTAACCCCACCAGCACCTTCTGAAGTTCTACAGCTCTGCTTCAGGCGCTTCCGGATCTGATAGCTTCAAATCTGCGTCACCCTGGTTGGCTTCAGACAATCCCAGCATTGTTTTTGCGCTACCTTTGCGTAGTAAGTGCGTGGGCCTACGGGGAGACAGCGTAAGACTGTGTTGCCTTGCCCTCTGCGTAACTCTACTCTCTCTGAAACTGTGTTGTCCCTTCAAATCTGCCCTTCTGCTGCTATTGCTGCACTTCTTGCTGCTTTCTGCAGCAAGATCCTTCAGTCTTCTACTGGTGACCCTCCTAGATCTGCAATTACTCTAGTACCATGTGAAAAATTCTAAATGTACTTATGCAGAAATCTACTGTTAGATCTGGTTATGCTCCTCCTACTTAATTAAGTTATTAACTGAAAAATTCATATTAATATCAAAGCAAAACACATAACAGACTTTCACCAATTTAGATCTAGAAAAAGTACATGCACACATAGACAAAGTGACACAATGATTTTATGGACAATAGTCCCCGGAAAAACTCAATTCGAGAAAACTGGTCTCTAGCTGCTGGAGGGTTTTATTATTAAGAGTATTTCTGAATACAACAAATTTGAGTTCCAGATCTGGAAAACCTGACAGAGAAAATATAGATCTGCAACTGACCCACTGTTCTGAAGCCAAAATATTGACTAATCCACACCCTCAAATGAGATTTACAGGACTCGGCCAAAATTAGGCCCTAGAAACCCCAACGCTACCCCTGAAGCCTCTGCGCCAGCCTCTGCATCCCTCAGCGCTGGCCTGGAAAGTGTTGCGTAACCCCAAACTGGGTGATGCAGTCCCTACGCTGCCCCTGAGGGTCTCTGTGTAACCTCTGAGGGTTTCCAGCTGCCTAATGTTGCCCTGGGAGTCACTGCGCAGCACCTGCGTAGCTGAAGCTACCCCCGCGCTACGCAGTTGCTGCCCTCTTGTTGCCGATGCTCCTGCTTCTCTACGCTGCCTTTTTGAAGCCGCTCTTTGTCTCTTGTTGATTCTAGACACTAGGACTAGATCATCCCCTTTGTCTAAACTCCCCTCTCTGCAGCTGAAACACTTCTGAGAATTCTTAGCAAACCCTGCCCTAAAATCTCAGCTTAGCTTCAGTGCTCTGCCTCTGTGTGCCTTTACAAATGACCCCAAGCCTTTCCTTTATACTTTTCTCATTGGGAAACCAACGGCCATGATCAAATCTTGAATCAATGGCTAAGATTAAAAGAAAGTTTGATCCATGTGACTTAAGACAATCTCATCACATGTTTAATTTAATTAACTTTAATTATTTCATTTTCCTAAGTTTAGACTTAGGAAATTCAATAAAATAAGTAATTAATTAAATATCTCCCAAACCAGATGAAATTTCCCAAATCCCTTTTTGGGTCTTGTAGATCAAGTGTACTCTACTCCCTCCACAAATTTTGGGAGCTAGAGCACATTCGATGCTACCCCAAATACACAAAATCTCAACAAGTCAGAAGATGTTCCTCTTGTCCAGTAGTAGCAAGGGGAAGAACCAGCAGGTGGACAAACATATGGATCGAGCATCGTAACCAGCACCAGTATTTCCTCAGGTAGGGAAAATTCAAATAGTTCACAGCAAATTAGACAGCAGGAAGAAGAACTGGCTAAGCCACCCACCACCAGTGGCAGAATCAACAGAGAAGTACGACAAACGCTAAGTGATGCAAAGGAGTTCATTGGAGCTCCTAGAGCCGAGAAGAGGCGGCGTAGACAACCCGACAGATATCAAGCCTTGGTAGCAAAGGTTGAAGAACCCTCTAGCTTTCAGAAGGTCATACAACATCAAGTCTGGGTGGATGCCATGGTAGAGGAGTATAGCTCTATCATGACTAATGATCTCTGGGAAGTCGTGCCTAGACCAGAGAACAGATCACTTGTAGGTTCGAGATGGATCTACAAGATCAAGTATGTTCCAGATGGCAGCATAGATAAGTACAAGGCTAGGTTCATTGCTAAGGGGTATGCACATAAGGAAGGAATCGATTATGAGGAGACCTTCGCACTTGTTGCGAGATACACCTCCATCAGATTTGTTGTATCCTTAGCTGCACAGATGGGATGGGAAATTCACCAAATGGGTGTCAAGACAGTGTTCTTGAATGGGGTGATTGAAGAAGAGGTGTAAATTGAGTAGTCTGAAAGCTTTGAGACTCATGAGAATAAATCTCATGTATGGAGACTAAAGAAAGCTCTATATGGGCTCAAGCAAGCACCCAAAGCATGGTACGGTCAGATTGACGAGTATTCTGCTCTGGGTTGGTGGACAACATGTCGAACATCAGCAGCGTAGAAGAGATGCTATAGAGTCAGAGCAGTATGCAGCAGGGCATATCTGTTAGAGCATATTCCTCGCTAAGAGGGAGTGTTGATTTTTGGGTAGCATTGGATGTGCTCTAAGTCTCAAATTTTGAGGAGAGGCTTAGACACATGCATTACAGATAACCCAGAAATTGTTTTGGGAAATTCCAGCCAGAAACACTTTTATTAGAAAATTAATTATTTTTAATGAGGAACATAAGTCTAACTTAGGAAATTAAATATATTAATGGGTATTAATATAAGCTATGGTTGAATCTTCTAGAAAAAGCAGACCAATTCTAAATGTAATCTTAGTCGTTGATTGGAGATCTAATCTCGGTCGTTGAAGCCTCAACGAGAAGACTATAAAGGAAGACTTGAGGGTCAATTGTAAAATACACCACGACAGATACTCATTTGCCCAAGAATATCGATTTTCTCACTGGCTTAAGTTCGGCACAAGAAATCAATTCAGAGGGAGAGTTGCAGGGTGGAGAGAGAGAGGGATCAACAAGCGCTGAGAGTACAGAATGCGAGAGAGAGAAGTAGCGCAGAGGAGGGACTGTGTAGAGGCAGTGACGCAGTGGCAAAGATAGCACAGGAACTGTGACGCTGGAACTGCGCAGAGGCTGATGCGGTGAGATGCCGAGGGACTCGGGGGCTCTCTGCGATCAGAAACACACTGAAAAGCAAGTGACGAATTTGTTTGTAAATTTCTCATAATACTTTTCTTCTGTTTTGGTGGTCATTTTTTGTACGAGAGATTTTTGCAGAAGAATAATAAAAGAAACCCTCATCTGCTGCACCAGTTTTCCCACATTGGGTTTTCCCGGGACAATTGTCCAAAAAATATTGTGTCATTCATGTGCTTATATTTCATTATATTTTGCTCAGCATTTTATTTGTGAAGACTGTAGTTGAATTTATTTCAATATTTACTGAAGCAATTTCTGTAAATAACTTATTGCTAAATAAGTAGGACAAATAATATCAGATACTGCAGTAGGATTTCGTTTTAGAAATATTCACATCTAGTGTTCACTAGATACATCAAGGACCCAATCAGTTATCTGTAGCAAGTAGGATCTACCGGGCTAGATTCTGAACTCCTTAACGTCTTCAAACTGGTAATCATAAGTCTCATCATGGGATTGCAATCCATTGTGTCATACTTTTGAAGCATCTTGATCACATACTTACCTTGACCAAGATATATCTCTCTTGGTTCCTGCCATACCTCTAGTCCCATATAATAGTGCATAATCCGAAGATCCTTCATATTGAACTCTACTACTAACTGCTTCTTGTGTTCCTGAATTTGATGCTATACACCTGTAACTAATAGATCATCCACATACAAAAGTATGATAATTGGTTCACCCTGGACCACCCTGATATATAGGTTAGGGTCTGCAGTACTCTTGGTAAAACCAAGTCTCAGAAGGTATGCATTCATTCTTGCATACCAAGCTCTAGGTGTTTACTTTAGGCCATATCGAGCTTTCTTCAATATGCACACATGAGTCTCCCTTTGATTTATTTCAAATCCTTGAGGTTGCTTAATGTAAACCTCCTCATCGAGGGTCCCATTCAGGAAAGTTGTCTTGACATCCATTTGACGGATGTTCCATCCCATAGCAGCAGCTAACGAAACAAGCGATCTTATTGTTGTATACCTAGTTGTGGGAGGAAAGGTTTCTTTGTAATCAATCTCTAATTTCTCTGAGAAGCCCCTTGCTACAAACCTTGCCTTGTATTATCTATGCTCCCATCTACAGTGTGCTTTATTTTATAGATCCACTTGGAAGTGACTATAGATTTGTCACCCGGCCTAGGGACAATCTCCCATCCATCATTCTTCATTATGGACTAGTATTCCTCCTGCATAACACTCCTCCATTCTTGATGCTTAGCTACATCCTCATATGACGAAGGTTCTGCCTTAATTAGCTTTGTCATGTATGCAGCATATCCAAAATACCACTTTGGTCTCTTACTTTCCCTAGATGTCCCTGATGTTGTATGTCCTTCTACCTCTTGAAGAGTAGTTTTCAACCAAACATGCCTCTTCCGATTTTCTGAAACAATTACTTGTTGTATAGGCTCACAAGGACCTTCAACATCTTCTTGAGCCGGTCTTGGTTCTTGACCATCATTGTCCCTAAGATATCCTCAAAGATGTGAAATTTTCTACAACGAAATTCTACTGCAATATCTAATATTATTTCTCCTACTTATTATTCAACAATAAGTTATTTATAGAAATTGCTTCAGTAAATATTGAAATAAATTCAACTACAGTCTTCACAAATAAAATGATGAGAAAAATATAAAGAAATACAAGCACATAAATGACACAATTATTTTTGGACAATTGTCCCCAGAAAAACCCAATTTGGGAAAACTGGTGTAGCAGATGAGGGTTTCTTTTATTAGTCTTCAACAAAAGATCTCTCGTACAAAAAATGAAAAGCTATTCAGAAGAGAAATATTATGAGAAATTTACAAACAAATTCCTCACTTGCTTTTCAATGAGTGTCTGACCCTGGAGAGCCCTCGAGTCCCTCTGCATCTCACTGTGTCAGTCTCTGCATAGTGACTACGCAGTTCCAGCGTCACAGCTCTTGCGCTGTATGTGTCACTGCGTCACTGCCTCTGCGTAGTCCCTCCTCTGCGCTTCTCTCTGTCAGATCTTGTACTCTCAGCCCTTGTTGATCCCTCTCTCTCTCCACCCTGCAACTCTCCCTCTGAATCGATTTCTCGTGCCGAACTTCAGCCAGTGAGAAAATCGATCTTCTTTGGCAACTGAGTATTTGCCTCGGTGTATCTTACAAATGACCCTCAAGTCTTTCTTTATAGTCTTCTAGTTGAGACTTCAATGGTTAAGATTAGATCTCCAATCAACGGCTAAGATTACATTTGACTTGATCTGCTTTTTCTAGAAGTTTCACCCACAGTTTAAATTAATACTGATTAATTATTCTAATTTCGTAAGTTAGACTTAGAGTCCTCATTAAAAATAATTAATTTTTCTTATAAAATTGGTTTTGGGTGGAATTTCCCAAAACGATTTCTGGGTTATTTGTAATGCACGTGTCCAAGCCTCTCCACAAATTTTGAGACTTAGAGCACATCCGATGCTACCAAAATAAACACTCCCTATTGGCGAGGAATGTCCTCTAACAGATATGCCCTGCTACACATTGCTCTTACTCTTAAGCATCTCCCTCTGTGTTGCTAATGTCTGACATGTTGCTTATCAACTACTACGTGTGAAAATTCCTAGATCTGAAAATATTAGGAATCCTACTGAAACTATCTGAGTTTACTTCTCCTATTATGTAAGTTACATTTACAGAATTAATTCAGAATACATCATGAATTATTGAAGTAAACTACTGAAGCAGCCGACATTTAATTAAATATGATTCTGGAACAAGGAAACTAAGCAAGAAATCAATCATACATAGGACACCTTTATTTTGGACTAAATCCCCGGAAAAACCCAACGTGGGAAAACCAGTGCAGCAGATCTAAGGGTTTGTATTATTAAGCAGTAGTAATTTCTGAATACATCGCTAAATACCTCAAGGGTTATTCAGTTACAGAGAGAGAAATACTGGCAGAAAGATTGTGAGTTTTACCTCAATCACTAGAAAATTCAACTGATACGATCACTGGAAAATCTGCCCTTGGAGGTCTCTGGGTCGGCACTGCGTCACCTCCTCTTGGCACTATGTCACCCCAGCAAAGGATCGATCTGACTCCCGGAATCATAGATCTCAACCTCCTGGTCTCACACCCCGGCTTCCAACTTCTGGATCAGTTACGACAGTGAAATCTTGAAAACCCTCTCAACCACTACACAACCTCTGCGTAGCCCCGCGTGGCTCTGCGTTGGATCTGCGTCAGCTTGACTGGCTCTGCGTTGGCGCTGCTGGACGTCTCTCTGCCTCTCTCTGCTGATCATTCTCCGACTGAGAAAATCTCTCACTCTGGAAGCTACTCTGCCCCTCACTGCACTGAATCACTTATAGATCTGATCTTCGTCCAAGCACTATTCCGTCAGAAGAATTCGATCTCTAGATTCACTCGGTGTTCCTTTCCAAATGACCCTCAAGCCTTCCTTTATAATCTTCTCATTGATACATCATCGGTCGAGATTAGATCTCTAATCAACAGCTAAGATTATATTAGACTTGATCTTCGTTTTTTCTAAATCATTGACACTGTTTTATTAATGTCATATAATTATTTAATTTCCCTAAGTTTAGACTTAGGGTCCCCTTTAAAATAATTAATTATTTTAATAAAACATGATCTGAGTGGAATTTTCACAAACGGTTTCTGGGTTCTTTGGAATACCAGTGTCTAAGCCTCTCCACAAAATTTGGGGCTTAGATCACTTCCGTTGCTACCAAGAATCAACACTGCGATGCTATTGCACTGTAATGTTAATGACCCTGTGATAATCAACGCTACACCCATACTGCAACTCCCTCTCAAATGTTGCATTTGTGGTTGAGGTATCACCTATTTCTACTACTGAAATGGATTCTCTATCATACTCATATGCTCCCTAAAGTGAACAAAATTGGCTCTTCCTAGAGCTTTGGTGAGTATGTCTGTCACCTGAGTCCGAGTGGGAACATACTGCAAATGTACTGCTCCTCTCTGAACACAGTCTCTGACAAAATGGCACCTGATGTCAATGTGCTTTGACCAACCATAAAATACCGGATTCCCAAAGAGTTTGATACAACTCTAATTATCACAATAGATACTGGTAACTTCCATCTTCCTTCTGAACAAATTCACTAACAGTTTTCTAATCCATATGGCCTCACACATAGTTGTCCTTGTTGCCATGTATTATGCCTCTGTTGAGCTCAGTGCTACAGATTTATGCTTCCTACTACACCAGGAGGTCATCCCTGATCCAATGTTGAAGCAATACCCTGAGGCACTCTTTCGATCTACTGAACTATTTACCCAATCTGCGTTTGTGAACCCGCTCAACCTAACATCATCTCTATGGGTATATTTCAACCCGTATCCAACTGTTCCTCACATATATCTGAGAATGTGCCTTACTCTTGCCTAGCGTACCCTTTTCGGTTCTACCATGAACTGACAGAGTGTGTTGACAGCAAAGCAAATGTCTGGCTTGGTGTTGACCAAATACATAAGTGACCCAATGAGCTGCCTATACAAGGTGGGGTCCACTTCCTTGTCTCTTGATGCATCTATCTTCTTCCAGTTGGTTATCATGGGTGTTGCCATGGACTTGCAATCCTGCATCTGAATCTCTTCAGGATTTCTGAGGCATATCTCCCTTGTCCTAGGAAGATTCCTCCATTCTTCTGCCAAACCTCCAACCCTAGAAAGTAATGCATCAACCCCAACTCCTTCATGTCGAATTCAAATTCTAAGTTCTTCTTGCAATCCTTTATGAGACTAGATGATCCTGTAAGGAATAGATCATCCACATACAATACCAAAATAAGTGGCTCATTCCCTACCATCAAATAGTAGAGATTGAGATCTGTGTCTCACTCTTGACAAATCCTTATTGTTGCAAATACCCGTCAATCTGACCGTACCATGCTCTGGGTGCCTGCTTGAGCCCATATAGAGCTTTCTTCAATCTACATACATGAGATTTCTTCTCATGAGTCTCAAAGCCTTCAGGTTGCTCAATGTACACCTCTTCTTCGATCACGACATTCAAGAACATTGTCTTGACATCCATCTGGTGAATTTCCCATCCCATCTGTGCAATTAAGGATACAACAGATTTGATGGAGGTGTATCTGGCAACAGGGGCGAAGGTCTCTTCATAATCGATTCCTTCCTTCTATGCATACCCCTTAGCCACAAACCTGGCCTTGTACTTCTCTATGCTGCCATCTGCAGCATACTTGATCTTGTAGATCCATATTGAACCTACAACTGATTTGTTCTCTGGTCTAGGCACAACTTCCCAGACATCATTAGTCATGATAGAGCTATACTCCTCTACCATGGCATCCACCCAAACCTGATGCTGGACGGCCTCCTGAAAGCTAGAGGGTTCTTCAACCTTTGCTACCATGGCTTGGTATCTATTGGGTTGTCTACGCTGCCTCTTCTCGGTTCTAGGAGCTCCAATAAACTCCTTTGCGTCCCTCAATGTTTGTCGTACTTCTCTGTTGATTCTGCCACTGGTGGTGGGTGGTTCAACCAATTCTTCTTCTTGTTGTCTCATATGCTGTGAACTATCTGAATATTCCCCTCCTGAGGAAATACTGGTGCTGGTTACGGTGCTCAATCCAGATGTCTATCCACCTGCTGGTTCTTCCCCTTATTGCTACTGGACAAGAGGAACATCTTTCAACCTCTCTCCAGGAGACATCTCTCGGGATTTCCTGAAAGCTCCATCTTCCATGAACTTTGCATCCCTTTTGACTATCTTCCTGCTCCCAAGAATGTATATCCTATATGCCTTCGAGGTCTCTTTGTATCCTACGAGATACCCCTTCTCTACAGTCTAATCTAGTTTGCTTCGTTTTTCATCTGGAATGTGACAGTATGCCATAGTTCCAAATATCCTGAAATGATTCACTTCTGGCTTCTTTCCTATGAAGACACTCTCGAGCGTTGTCTTTCCTAAAGCCCTATGACAAGTCCTATTCTGGATATATACAATTGTGTTGCATGCTTCCGCCCATACGAATCTAGGCATATCCTCGTCATACAACATGGCTTTCACTGCCCCAACAATGGTCCTGTTCTTCCGCTCTGCAACCCCATTCTGCTCTGGATTATATGGAGTTTTCCACTCTCTCTTGATGCCCTATCTTGCACAGAATTCTGTGAAGTCCTTGTATGTGTACTCTCCACCATTATTTGAGCACAAAACTTTTATCTTCTTTCCTGTTAGGTTCTCAACCAGAGCTTTGAATTCTTTGAACCGATCAAAGACCTCATCCTTGGTCTTCAAGAAGTGGATCCAAGTTTTTTTAGAGTGGTCATCAATAAAGGTGACGAAGTACTTGCCACCACTAAGAGCTCTGGTAGACATTGTTCCGCAGATATCTGAGTGTATCAGCCCTAGTACACTTGGAGCCCTCTTGTCGCTTCTAGAATATGTTGCTTTCACGTACTTCCCTAGTGCGCATCCTCTGCACACGTCATCATGCTTGGTACTCAGGACTAGAACTCCCAAAATAGTTTCTCTGAGTATTCTCAGAGCTCCATGGTGTATATGCCCCATTCATCTATGCCAAAGCTCATTCAAGTCTTTTTCTACATTGAGATCGCTGCCTATTAGTGCCATTGGAGACTCGAGTTGCAACCTGTAAAGTTTGTTGCTTCGAGTTCCAATCTGAGCCTTCTTCTTCCAACTCGGATGCTTAACGTATACTTTTCTTCCAATGAAGTACACATCATATCCCTTGTCCTGCAACTGGGACACTGAAAGTAGATTCATTCCCAATCCTAGCACATGCAGCACATTTGTGGCTCGGAGGTTATCTCGTGCTTTTGTCTGAAATGCTATGGTCCCTCTTCCTACTGGGTACACTTCATTTTGTTTCCCATGGTAATCCGGAAGTTCATCCTTTTTTCTTGATAGCTCAAAAAATATTCTCGAACCCCAGTCATATGTGTTGAAGCCCCGCTATCAATATACCAATCATTAGCTGATGCAGAAGTCGATAAACAAGAAAATTCCTCTTCCAACCTGGAAGATAATTCTGAGATGCCATGATCTCCCATCGTGCTTTTTCTTCTTTCTCTGGCAGCCCTGCAGAAAACTGCGTAATCCTTCTGGGGTTCGATTTGTTGTCAAGATACAGCACCACGGCTTCCCCTCAATGCAGAGTCATTTGTGCCTTTGCCCGATCTAGCTCTGATACCATGTGAAATTTTCTACAACAAAAGTCTACTGCAATATCTGATATTATTTCTCCTACTTATTATTCAACAATAAGTTATTTATAGAAATTGCTTCAATAAATATTGAAATAAATTCAACTGCAGTCTTCACAAATAAAATGCTGAGCAAAATATAAAGAAATACAAGCACATAAATGACACAATTACTTTTGGACAATTGTCACCGAAAAAAACCAATGCAGAAAAACTGGTGCAATAGATGAGGATTTCTTTTGTTATTCTTCAACAAAAGATCTTTTGTACAGAAAATGACAAGCAAAACAGAAGACAAATATTATGAGAAATTTACGAACAAATTCCTTGCTTTTCAGTGAGTTTCTAACCCTGGAGAGCCCCTGAGTCTCTTTGTGTCAATGACTGCGCAGTTCCAACATCACAGCTCCTGCGTTGTCTCTATCACTATGTCACTGCCTCCGTGTAGTCCCTCCTCTGCGTTGCTTCACTCTGTCGGATTTTGTACTCTCAACCCTTGCTAATCCCTCTCTCTCTCCACCTACAACTCTCCCTTCGAATTGATTTCTCGTGCCGAACTTCAGCGAGTGAGAAAATCGATCTTCTTGGGTAACTGAGTATCTGCCTCGGTGTATCTTACAAATGACCCAAGTCTTCCTTTATAGTCTTCTTGTTGAGACTTCAACGACCAAGATTAGATCTCCAATCAATGGCTAAGATTACATTTGACTTGATCTGCTTTTTCTAAAAGTTTCACCCACAGCTTACATTAATATTGATTAATTATTTTAATTTCCTAAGTTAGACTTAGGGTCCTCATTATAAATAATTAATTTTTCTTATAAAATTGTTTCTGGGTGGAATTTCCCAAAACGATTTCTGGGTTATTTGTAATGCATGTGTCCAAGCCTCTCCACAAAGTTTGAGACTTAGAGCACATCCGATGCTACCAAAATTCAACAAAAGATAGGTATCTCTTCTTCATCAGAGTGAACCGGAACGTCTCTTGATTTCTTGTAAGCTATGTTCGCATCAAAGATGACATCCTTGCTTACTTTGATTCGACGATCCTCCTTGACATAGATTCTATATTATTTTGATGAAGCGCTATATCCCACAAAGACACCCTTTAAACTAGTAGGATCCAGCATCTTCCTCTTGTCCTTGGGTATATGAATATACACAGGACACCCAAATATCTGAAGGTGATCCACACTTGGATTCTTTCATATAAATGCTTCTTTTGGAATCATGTTGTTGAGAATCCTATGAGGACTTCGATTCTGTAAGTAGGTAGTTTTCATACATGCCTCTCCCCATAGAAATTGAGGAAGATCTTAAACATGAAGCATAGCCCTTGTTGAGAATTTGATAGGGCAAAGTTTAATTCAATTTCTCTTACTTGATAACTACTTGTGTTATACTTGTTATGCTTCTATTACTTAGATTTTATCTTCTTTAGCTTATTATGTCTTTCATCAAGTCAATTATCAAAACACAAGAGACACAGAATTTGGCTCTTCAAGCCAAGGCTAAAACCTCTCCATCTTGGACAGGAAAAGCCGAAAGTAATTCTTCTTCTAGATCTTCAATTGACAAGTACCATGACCATGACACAGACCCTTGACACCAGTATGCCTCCAAGACCTCATCACTACTTTACTAGGCTTCTTATGCTAATCTTCTCTTTTCTGCAATATTTTGCACCAACCCTAGGGAAACTCGGTCCCTACCTTTTGATTCCTTTCCTTGGTCACCCAATCATTGTTCCACATATTGTCTTACTTCGTCCTTTAGATAGATTCTCCCTTAGTCAAGGCAGCCCTCGGTCTACCCTAATTTCTGCTCTTGCTTACAGTTTTTTATCTCGCACTATATTGATGACCTTATACAGAGATGTAGCATACTCAAGATAGAGTATACAAGATCTTTTTACTTCGTTGTAATGAGACTCTTTTTCGTTGCCTTGACACATCTCTTCGCACCAAACTCCAGTCCGTTAATACGCACTAAGGTCAGACTTCTCCCTTGTTGGAATAGGTCTCGATCTCCTGGATTATGCGAGGTACAATATGCTCAAGTTCAGAGGTAATTATCCCTTCTTTCTTCTTCGTAGATTAGTCCTTATCCTTTTGCATCAAGGTAGATCCTTAGCTCGCACTTTTATCACAGAACTTGTATGAATTCTATGTCTTCAATGAGGCCACAGTCCTATATATATCTATGGATTTTCTCGTGTCTTCTAGGCCGACATGACTTCTGCTATAGGGCCAACTTTACCAACTAATTGTGAGCCAACTGTACAAGGAGTATCTCCAACATCTTCTAGGTCATCTTCAAGGAGTACTTTGACAAGGTCAGGAGGCATACATTTACATCAAACATTTGTCTTTGGCAAGTGTAACAACACTTCATATCCATGACTCTAACTTATATATTTATGACAAGATGACAAACCCTTAAGACATCAAGAAGAAGTCCTTGACCTATAATAAAAACTCCTTGCTCATGAAACCCATGTAGCAAACTTTACAAAATACATTTTATTATCTTTGTCTTCTTCATTACATAAATTCATAATTACAAGTCATTATGAAGACCGAACCTAGTTACACTTTCCAACACTCCCTCTTAACTAGGGAGGTATTCATAATGGTACATGGTCACTCTCAATCTGAAGAATCTCATAAGAAGAATTCGATTGGTAGTCATTTGTTATAGCATCAATTAACCAGCATTGTTACAGTGCAAGGTCTTGACTAATAGATCCATCTCTCCACGAGACCATGAGCTACAATGCTGGCGAGACCAATGGTTATAGACACCTTCATCATTATCTCCTAGGTATATACTCCACCCGAATGTTCACCAAGTATGACCCCTTAGGACTATTCTTATCGAGATAGCTAATCCTCAAAGAATATTTGTCCTTTCACGACTAATCTTTCAGTGGATGCCCTAATACATCCCAAAAGAGTTTCGGATGCCAGATGATTACCCAATCCCGCATTCTGTCTTACAGAATGATGTGTCTATCTCTCCCTCTCAATCTAGGGAGGACATATTCCACAAAGGAATGTACTTATAAAGAATGTACCTAAGCTTTCTTCTTGGCTTAGGAATTACGAGTTTCTTCCAAGTAAGAAACTTATAACCAGGCTCCCTCTTAATCAAGGAATTGCAGCAACAATGATAAAAACATCTAGCTGCTCATGACGAACTTCTTTCGTTGATGTCATGAATTGAGGAGCCTTCAACTTTTGGAATCTCTTCTTAGGGCAGAGATCATCCATCACTTTCATCCAAGAGCCATGTCTTCAATCAGAAAGTGATTCATCAATCTTCTTATTTGGTCTAGCTTCATGCCATGCTGCTTTTCTTCAAACCATATTTCTCCCAAGGATCTTTCATCCTGTCATATGGTTATTAATTTGTGGAAGACATATACTTCCCTTTGGGAACCCTGCATAAGCTCATCAGATATTAATTAATTATAAGTATGAACTTGTAAATCAAAAATTACCTTAGTGATGATTCTTTCACCATGACATCTTCATGCAGGCATAAGCATTCTTTGTTTATAGATTGACACATCTCCTAAAGATATGTATTATCAAGGGTCTCCATCTTTTCCAAACTTCTATCAGAGTCTACATATCTTCCTAGGAGATTTTCTATTCAAGTATTCTTGGCTTCCTTGGATGTTGACTGCTTCTTTCCATGGTTGTACTTTTCATGATCTCTTTCCTTTTGTTTCTTCACACAATTTTATTTCATTTCCAGGAACTTCCACTTTGCAGTTCCTTAATCATGTACAATCACCTCATATTCCATATGAGGACATATTATGTTGATTTCATCTGGTGTGGTATCCTGTGTATCGGAAGAGTTCCTGCTTTCTTTGATCATACTTCCAAAGATAGAAGTATACTACCTACAACTATATGACATGACTACATATTGTCATAAATATGTACCTCATTTCCTTCCATTGAGTCATCGTGCAGCAATTTTCCTTTGAGTGAAAAGTTTCATTCCCTTGACCTGCTTTATTAATATGTCATCATATCTTAATCCCAGAATTTTGCGAGTTAGAATTCTTGATGGAAACCTTATGCTTTCTCTCTAACCACTAAATCAAAAGAGGACTTCATTAGAAATATTTCAGCACCTGTTTCTATATTGATTAATGAATGATGAACCATGATTTAAATAACTTGTAAATTTTTATATAAATGAGGTTCCCAGGAGCCATTTTATCTCATAGCATAGATGTTACATAAATGTTTCCAGACATCCTCCTATGACCAGTACTCCTTAGTTTTGAATGCTTCTATGATGCTAATTTAAAATGATGCATCTATCTAATATATAATGCTTCCTAACATACTATTTTACAACTGACAGATACCTCTTATCGAGGAAGATGATCTCAATCATAATAGAGATCCTTCACTTCTTCTTTCTTAGGCTTCTTTGAATCTGGTCCTTTTATTTCTCTGGCAACATGGGCTTCTTCCCTCTTCACTTGTCCTTGTTAGATTTGGGACAATCCCTTTTATAGTGCCCAAGCTCATTACATTTATAGCATCGTTTCTTATCCATACTTCTTTCTTTCTTCTGAGGACCAAACTTTCCAAATTTTTCTTTCCTTCTTGACATAGTAGTATTGGCTTTATTTGATCTAGTTTCTTTTGTCTTACATAAAGACCATAGATCCTAAAATGGTATTTCTTATTTCTTCCCATTGGTGATTGAAGCAAGGCTTCCCCATTCCTTTGGTAGAGCATTTAGTACCATAGTGAGTATTTCTCCATTAGACACTACTACTAATTTTTGCAGTTGATCTCGAATTGCAGAAATCTTCATAAAATATGAAGTTATTCCTTCCTCTCTTGACATCTTCAACTTGAATAGTTCTTGTCTTAGAGAAAATATTTCTCCTGTAGTACTTACCAAGAATAGCTCCACTAATTTATCATAAATTTCTTTTGATGATTCTATATTTGACACATAGGGAATGATAGAATATTTCATGGATTCTATAAGGATCCTTCAAGCTCTTATATCTCCCTTCATGTATTTGGTATAAGCTTGAGTATCTTCTTTTGATGGTTTAACTGAAGATCCTTTGACATAGTCCATTACTTCATTTTCAATTAAGTTTAGATCTATCCTTATCTTCCATGCACGAATGTTTTTAGTCCTAGACAATTTGTTGCTTTCCTTGCAAAAAGTCATTTTGACAGATTCAGATGAAGACATAAGGATACTTACTTGAGTATATGCTTTCTTCTTTTATCAGCTTCCTTGTTGATGGTGATGTAGAAGATAGTAGGAACTCCCTCTTAGATTGACTTCTCCAGGAGATGTGAGGAGGGCTAGATCACCTTGAATTCTTCAACGATGTCTCCTTGATGTGTAAGTCCTTTGAATAAAGTTGTTGATGGCTTTCCAATTTCTGCAAACTAACTCTTAGAATCTGAAGATTGACCTTTTAATGTAGATTTCTAAATTTCTTATAGAGAATTGGTACTTGAGTGTCTTCATGTGAAATAGCCCTTTCTAGCACCTTAACTCTAATACCATGTTGAGAATTTGATAGGACAGAGTTTAATTCAATTTCTCTTACTTGATAACTGCTTTTGTTATACTTGCTATGCTTCTATTACTTAGATCTTATCTTCATTAGCTTATTATGTCTTTCATCAAGTCAATTATCAAAACAAAAGAGACACAAAATTTTGGCTCTTCAAGCCACGGACAAAACCTCTCTCTCTTGGAGAGGAAAACCTGAAAGTAATTCTTCTTCTAGATCTTCAATTGACAAGTACCATGACCATGACACAGACCCTTGACACCAGTATGCCTCCAAGACCTTGTCACTAGTCAACTAGGCTTCTTATGTTGATCTTCTCTTTTTTGCACTATTCTGCACCAGCCCTAGGGAAACTTGGTCCCTACCTTTTGATTACTTTCCTTGGTCACCCAATCACTATTCCACAAACTATCTTACTCCGTCCTTTAGATAGATTCTCCCTTAGTCAAGGTAGCCCTTAGTCTACCCTAATTTTTGCTCTTGCTTACAGTCCTTTATCTCGCACTATATTGCAGATCTTATAAAGAGATGTAGCATACTTAAGATAAAGTATACAAGACCCTTTTTATTTCGTTGTAATGAGACTCTTCTTCATTGTGTTGACACCTCTCTTCGCACCAAACTCTAGTCCTTTAATACGCACTGAGGTCAGACTTCTCCCTTGTTGGAATAGGCCTCAGTCTCCTGGATTATGCGAGGTACAGTATGCTCAAGTTCAGAGGTAATTATCCCTTATTTCTTCTTCGTAGATTAGTCCTTATCCTTATCCTTAGCTCACACTTTTATCACAGAACTTTTCATAATTCTATGTCTTCAATGACACCGCAGTCCTATATATATATATAGGGATTGTCTCATGTCTTCTAGGTCGACATGACTTCTGCTATAGGGTTGACTTTCCCAACTGATTGTGTGCCGACTTTACAAGGAGTATCTCCAGCATCTTCTAGGTCGTGTTCAAGGAGTATTTTGACAAGGTCAGGAGGCATACATTTACATCAATCATTTATCTTTTGCAAGTGTAACAACACTTCATATACATGACTCTAACTTATATATTTATGACAAGAGAAAAACCCTAAAGACATCAAGAAGAAGTCTTTAACCTATAATAAAAACTCCTTGCTCATGAAACCCATGAAGCAAGCTTTACAAAATACATTTTATTATCTTTGTCTTCTGCATTACATAAATTCATAATTACAAGTCATTATGAAGACCGAACCTAGCTACACTTTCCAACAACCCTTACACATCTTCTTGAGCAGGTCCTGGTTCTTGACCATCATTGTCCCTGAGATATCCTCAAAGATAGGTATCTCTTCTTCATCAAAGTCAACAAGAACATCTCTTGATTTCTTGTAAGCTATGCTCTCATCACAGATGACATCCTTGCTTACTTAGATTTGACGATCCTCCTTGACATAGATTCTATATGCTTTTGATGAAGCACTATATCCCACAAATACACCCTTTAAACTGGTAGGATCTAGCATCTTCCTCTTGTCCTTAGGTATATGAATATACACAGGACACCCAAATATCTGAAGGTGATCCACCCTTGGCTTCTTTCCTATAAATGCTTCTTCCAGAGTCATGTTGTTAAGAATCCTGTGAGGACTTCGATTTTGTAAGTAGATAGTTGTCATGCATGCCTCTCCCCATAGGAATTGAGGAAGATCTTAATCATGAAGCATAGCCTTTACACATTCTTCAATAGTACGGTCCTTTCTTTCTGCTACACCATTTTGTTCAGGATTTTAGGGAACAATGAGCTCCCTATTGATTCCTACTTCCTTGCAGAAAGCTATTAATTCTTTGGAGGTGTATTCTCCACCATTGTCTGACCTTAGAATTTTTATGTCTCTCTCGATTAGGTTTTCCACTTCATTCTTGAACTTTGAAACTTTTCAAATACCTCATCCTTGTTCTTTATAAGGTATAACCAAGTCTTCCTCGAGTAATCATCAATGAAGGTTAGATAATACTGATGTCCACCAAGAGATTTTACTGCCATTGGTCCACATACATCCGAGTGTATGAGATCTAAAATTTCCTTAGATTTTGTGTCACTATTTGCAAATGGTTTCTTTACATTCTTGCCTAGAGCACATCCCTTACATATCCCTTCATGGTCTTCCTTTATTTCGAGGATGCCATTCACTATTTGACTCAGAGATGGAAATATCTTGTAATGAAGGTGTCCATACATTCTCTACCGTAATTTGGAAGGACTCACTTCTAGGTGAACTGGGGCTTGAGCTAGGAGTGTATAGAGTTTATACAATGTCCCATCACGAATCCCAATCACCCTTACTTCATTAATACTAGAGCCCTTACCCCAAACCAAAACCTTTCCATCAATGGAAGCAATTCTATCACCCTTATCCTATAGACAAGAAATAGAAAGTAAGTTTTTCTTCAAACCTGGGACATATAGGATGCTGTTGAGGTGAATGCTTCCACCTGACTCAAGCTCCAATGATGTAGACCCAATGCCTTTCACTGGATAGCTATTGTTGTCTCCAAGTTCGTTAGAGTGAAATGAGGTTCCCTTAGATAGGTTTTGGAGTTGATTGCATTAAACCATCATATGTCTGGAGGCACCACTGTCAATAACCCACACATTCTCATCCTTGAATGTGACGGATAAAGCGAAGAACAAACTTCCATCTAATACTTCTTTTGCGAGCTTGGAGATGATCTTCAATAGAAAATTCTTCATAAATGTAGCGAGGTTTCCAAGAAGCTCGAAACCCTTCTTCAAAACCCTTGTCATAGTGCCATCTAATTTGTAATATTCCCAACTAGCAGCAGCTAATTGGTAATATTAAATTTGGCCACTTTTTCTTTTGTAAACTTAATTCAGTTAATAAAGTGGGTGATGAGACACACAACCTACACTTAGGAAATAAACATTCCCTAAAGTCACTTGAGCATATAATTATTTGGGAGTGTGGGGCCCAGGAGGACGAAGTGGCAGCGTGGGCAGCGTGGGCCCATGACAGCGCAGTGAGAGAGGGACAGCATGGGCCAAGAGGGGCAGCGCAGTTTGGTGGGGCTCGAGTGAGAGCAAGGCTCTCAAAGCATAAAAAGGAGAAGAGGCTCCTCATTCTCTCATTCTGATTATGCATCTATGATATTTGTCTTTTGACATTGAGCACGCTTTTGATGTTGAGCAAAGTCTGCAAGTGTTGTTCAGCACACCGGGTGTCTCCGTGCGAAGATCCCAACCTCAGCCCCGGGGGACTTCGAGCGCCTGCTCGGGTGAGGAGTTCTATCCTTGTTTTGCCAGAGAGAGTTGGAGCAACCATAGTTGGGATTGTTCACTTGCAGAGACAGCGCAGTCAGTGAGAGGGAGGACGCAGTCTTTGGAGGAGGAGATTCTAGATTGAGGGTTTATCAAGGGATTCAGCCCGGGAGAGTTGGAAGGGGATCAGCCCTTCCCTATTACATCATTTTGGTAGAGTTGGAGGCCGTCTTTTGCAGCAGATCATTCAGGGCCAGTGTTTATCATTAGGACAGCGTGGTACCTCAAGGGAGGTCATTTTCGGAGGTCAGCCACTTTCGAAAAGCTTTCTGGGCTTTTCTGGGTATTAGGTGGAGAGGCCATTCCCAAAGTTTCATAATTTTCTGAGGTGGGGAGCAGCCCCAAAGATTTAGTTTATTCCAGCAGTAGCAGCAGCACCAGCAGCTTGGAGATTACGCTGTCATTGAGGGAGAAGCCATTCCATGATATATTCTGAGAGTATTTCTACGCTTGCCTAGTGCAAGCCAAGGTGCCATCATTCTGATCACCTTTGTACTCATTTTATCTTTCAGTATTTAAAAAAATGGCTCAGCATTCTCCATATTGTGTTTTGTTCATGTGATGTCTCTCTAGTTGCTACAGTTTCTTGTCTATGTGCTTTATATTGTTGTTTATTTCTATCTGGAATATTACAGTGGTATCGGAGCTTCATTCTTGGCTCAGCCGTGGGGATCTTTTTCTATGAACAAAGGGGGTAGGTAGAATCTTACCCACCAAGGTAGTAGAGGTGGAAAATATGGGGGATTCAAAGAGAAAAGGGGAAGCAACATTTGGCAACATTTTTAAGGCCCTAAATGCTTTAGCCAAAGGACAGAAGGGAATGTTGGAAAGACTCAAACAACAGAATAAGAATGAGAGCATCCATCAGGAATCCCTAGTTGCGGAGACTTCGGGGGTTTCACAACTGTGTGACCACCCTTTACCAGCCACTCACCCACCAGCCTTCAGTAGGCCAACCGGGATCACGATGCCTACATTCTTACCTCTAGTACCGAGTGAGAACGGTAGGCGGCATGATCATATATCCATGCGAGATTATTTCCGCGAATGGCAGTCCATGGGGGAAAACTTTAGAGCGGCTTTATCCTTCAGAGATTACTGCCAGCTCAGACAAGATGAAGAAGGAAGGAACAGTGGGGGGTCTAGCACACACAGTTCAGAGTTGCAGCGTACCATTGGGAGGACACCTTTTCCCATGTATGATGGATCCACTAATTGCACGGCTCTGGATCGGGTGGGAAAGCTGGATACCTCTTTCCAACTTGACCGAATAACGGAGGGGGAAGCCATCAAAATGGCTACCTCGCACTTGGAGGATGAGGGTACACATGATCATGGGGAGCATGTGGATACACCCAATATGACGCGGGGGTCACCTGTGTTGGAGACTTCTTTGACCATATCGGTTGACATCTTAGTAGAGAGAGTAGAGCCTACCCCAGTAGTGTCGTCCATTGAGGTGATGACTGGGGTAGTGTCCGAGTCTTCGAGTGGTAGCAACGCGCGGCAAATGGGTGAAGTGCTAGGAGATGTATCCACCTTTGATGAGGCGCTAGGAGATACAGAGGTATTGGACGATGGTGGCACACAACGGTGTCATTAGCTTCGAGCCGACCTAGTTTTGAAATGGAAGGCCACATCAGTACGAGAGGCTATTTTGTTGCAGAACAAGGAGCTAGAGGGCATGAGAGTGGTTTGTGTCGAGTCAGCGGCCAAGTTGGCCCACATTGGGGAATGTCTGGATTCCCTAATGGTACAGCTAGAGGGCACATTGGAGTGTCAGAGCAGCCCCCTTCAGGCATGCATAGACAGGGCTAGCAGCATTGTTGGGTCACCTCTTTCCATTGGAGAGAGAGAGGCAGAGCCACCTAGTTAAATCTCATATGTTGACTTGGATAGCGGGATGAGACAATCGAAGTTGCACAAGGTGCAGCATCCACATGTTGAGGTTTGATGGCGAGAGATTTTGAGTTGGTACCCGGTGGAGTGGGTTATGGAGATAGTGGTGGACCCGGGTGTAATTCAGCAGGAGTTTCCAGGTGCTGGGAATACAGGAACCCCATACTGGCATTGGGATCCAAGCAGGACTACCTGTCGTTTCCCAGGCAGGTCGGTTGACTATGTCTTGGAGGGTATAGTTGGCCTAGCAGTTTAGCGTGCACATTCTCTAGGGGATTTTCAGTAAGCTCCAGTGGACAACCAGTTTATGGGCAGACTCCCTGGGTTGTCTTGGTATGACACTTGTACGCGGGGTCACAGGGTGATCAACATACTTTGGTAGGAGCTTGTCGGAGGAGGTGGCATTGGCAGGCCACTAGATGGTGCCTTGTATGGAGCCAAGGATTCTTCACCTTTGTGTGAGGCACAGAGGTCGCAACGGAGCCGAGTAGTGGTGGTATCACTATTGACACATAGGGAGATTCACTTCTCGGACCCCTCGAGAAGGGTTTGGAGTAATGATCCATTCATCGACGAGTATAGCGATGCGACGGTGGAGGTGATGATACCCATTGGGGGTGGTCCGACATGTAGAGACACAACTCTAGGCCATCACATCCAAGGATGTGTGAGAGCATCTAGCATTGAGCAGTGGACTACCAGTAGACATGGAGTTGCATGGTGGTGTACCGTAGTGTGTGGGACTGCATTGTGGAGGAGTGTCCTACATCACATTGAGAACATGCGAGGAGTGACCAGTTCCTTGACACAGACAAGGCACGAGACAGTACAGGGTTTTACAACAGTAGCAGAGGGTAACCATCAGTGTACATGGGTATGCCTCAGTGTGCAGTGGCATGTTGAGGAGTACATGGATGATCGGTGGTATGCGAGGGTGTACGGTGCTGCACAGCAGGGTCTTAAGAGTATTGCCTCCAAGGAGACTCACGAACAAGAACACCGGGCATACCTTTGAGGGTAGTTCACCCAGGATCGATGGGGAGATAGATAAGAGATACTTGATGGTATCTGTGGGGGCTCACGTGCTTGAACCTCTTCTACATCACTCACGAGCACAGTCGATTTTGTTGTTGTCCTTTGGCACTCTGGGCATGAGCAGCGGGGTACGCAAGGCCCACCCAAGATATTTGGATGACACTCAGCACACTGGGAGAGAGAATTCTCAGCAGTGGCACTAAGTCGGTGTGCTAGTTGACAGCCACAGGTTAGGGGATGAGATGATCCTCTACACGGGTGGCACAGTAGTCATCGCTGAGCCTACGCCTGGGGAGCGGATCATGATGGAGACATGAGTCACTCTTTTCTCAGGGCATGTTGAGACCATGCATGATCAGAGCATACAGGGTACAGCAGAGGTAGCATCCCAGTATGTGTCTGGGCACCAAACAATGTATCGACACATTATGGAGAGGGTGGATGGCAGACCCAGTGGAGATGGTTGGCAGAGACAGGAGGGATCCATATACCTTGATTCAATTGCGAGTATCAAATATCCATCTATTGATTGCATTCAGGGGGTGGCTATTTGTCACATATGGCTTCCAGCGGTCATTGGTACTACACAGTGGCAAACATAGGGCAAGTTAGCATGCATCATATTTTCCCATGATATATGGACCCTCTATATTGGTCACGAGCAGGGACTAGAGATGAGGCACAAAGGGATTCCTGCAGTTGTCAGAGCTATGGTGCAGCAGGTCCGACTATGGGATGTAGAGATTCAGTTGATTGATAGCCCATTCTATCTCGTGATGGTCGGAGTCAGGACAGAGAGTGATCTAGTTCACTGTTGGGTTGGCACATAGGGATACACAAAGGCCTTCATCGGATGGCAAGGCAGACTTTCTCTATTGCTGCATAGATTCAAAGCTGCATTCGGAGGGGTAGGTATTGGCATCATGGCGATGCCTGGGCCGGATGAGCTTGTCTCTCATAGATCTCCTACCACTAGGTCTCAAGAGAGGAGGATACAGTCTGCGCATGATGGGGAGTATCTCATGATTAGAGTAGCGCAGCATCAGCATGGTGGTACCTCTACGAGATTAGTAGGCAACTTGAGCATTACAGCTCTACATAGCTCGATAACCTCTAGGGGTGAGTTGTATACTACATGGGGAGATCATGTATATCTTCCATCGGGCTTTAGCGAGTCACTGATGAAGTGGGGGACTTCATTAGCATGGCAGGATGGTGAGTGGAGCAGGTGGAGCTTCATGTTAGACAGATGGCTTGGGATCCTGGCATTGAGAGATCCCTTCATATCAGGGTGATACAGAGGACAGGGAAGATTCAGTGGCGCATCTGGGACCCAGGCACATTTTGCAGTGACGATGGGGAGCATCAGCTAGAGAGGAGGCTTGTTCAGGCATTGCTTGAGGACAAGCAATTTTTGGCGGGGAGGACTGTAATATTCCCAATTAGCGGCAGCTAATTGGTAATATTAATTTTGGCCAGTTTTTCTTTTGTAAAGTTAATTCAGTTAATAAAGTGGGTGATGAGACACACAACCTACACTTAGGAAATAAACATTCCCTAAAGTCACTTGAGCATATAATTATTTGGCAGCATGGGGCCTAGGAGGATGAAGTGGCAACGTGAGGGAAGTGGTAGCGTGGGCAGCGTGGGCCCATGACAGCGCAATGAGAGAGGGACAGCGTGGGCCAAGAGGGACAGCGCAGTTTGGTGGGGCTCGGGTGAGAGCAAGGCTCTCAAAGCATAAAAAGGAGAAGAGGCTCCTCATTCTCTCATTCTAATTATGCATCTATGATATTTGTCTTTTGACATTGAGCACGCTTTTGCTGTTGAGCAAAGTCTACAAGTGTTGTTCAGCACACCGGGTGTCTCTGTGCGGAGATCCCAACCTTAGCCCCGAGGGACTTCGAGTGCCTGCTTGGGTGAGGAGTTCTATCCTTGTTTTGCCGGAGAGAGTTGGAGCAACCATAGTTGGGATTGTTCACTTGCAAAGACAGCACAGTTAGTGAGAGGGAGGACGTAGTCTTTGGAGAAGGAGATTCCGGATTGAGGGTTTATCAGGGGTTTCAGCCCGGGAGAGTTGGAAAAGGGTCAACCCTTCCCTATTCCATCATTTTGGTTGAGTTGGAGGTCGTCTTTTGCAACAGATCATTCAGGGCCAACTTTTATCATTGGGACAGCGTGGTACCTCAAGGGAGGTCATTTTCGGAGGTCAGCCATTTTCGAAAAGCTTTATGGGCTTTTTTGGGTATTGGGTGGAGAGGCCATTTCCAAAGTTTCATAATTTTCTGAGGTGGGGAGCAGCCCCAAAGATTCAGTTTATTCCAGCAATAGCAGTAGCACGGCAGCAGCACCAGCAGCTTGTAGATTACGCTGTCATTGAGGGAGAAGCCATTCCATGATATATTCTGAGAGTATTTCTACGCTTGCCTAGTGCAAGCCAAGGTGCCATCATTCTGATCACCATTGTACTCATTTTATCTTTCAGTATTTAATAAAATGGCTCAGCGTTTGCCATATTGTGTTTTGTTCATGTGATGTCTCTCTAGTTGCTGCATTTTCTTGTTTATGTGCTTTATATTGTTGTTTATTTCTATTCGGAATATTACATAATTTGTGACCTTCAGTTTCCTTCTTGCACCTTAGCTCTGATACTATGTTGGAAAATATAGAGACTTGCAAATTAGAACTTATTTTCCTTATCATGATAATTACTTGTGATGTTAGCTGGTTCATTATTACTTCTTTAGTTTTGTTCATCAAGCAATTACCAAAACAATGAAGATCACAAAGAGAGAATACACAAGATATAAGCTCCAATCCAGGGCAAAACCCCTCCAAGGGGAAATCCCAGAAAATGCTTCTCTTCTTTAGAATCTGCTTTACAAAGAGACTTCCAAGACCCAAGGAACAAAGGCAACAAGCCCTCCTAGACCCATGCCAGCCCCCAACAAGATCTGCTTCAGAACAGCTTCCAAATCTTCAATACTGCAACACCGCTACAGCAATTTCGGCCCTACAACTTTGGCCCCCTGCAACTGCTTCAGAATTTCAGCCCCCTGCAACTAGTAGTTGCACAAACCCTAGCGAGACAGGGAGAAAGATAACCCTTGACAAATTTCGACTTTTGCTTCCTCTTCTTCATCCACTAGCTACTCTTTTCTCCTTCACTATTGCAGATCAAATTTGCTCGAGATGAGTGTCCAAATGAGGTCTAGTTCCCTTGTATTTATATCCTTTCTTGAGGGTCGAATACCACTCCTTTACATCGACTTAATCTTGCTCTTGGGCCGACTTGGTCTTGGGATTTTCCATGGATATTACATAATAAAATAAATATTTTCTTTCATTACAATGAGTCCAAATGGAACTATGACACATGACCAATATTATTCTTTATCCTACAAATACCTAGAAAGACCTAGAAGCATGAAGAACATGATTTTGACTCAAACTTGAGTATGAAACCCAAACTCCAAAATAAAATACAATTTCATTTTTCTTTCTTTATAAAGAATATACAATGTCATGATTATAATTACATCATAATGAAGACCAAACCTAGTTACAATTTTCAACACAATGTTGCATGAAGCATTTGGCACAGATTTTCAGCAATTTATGCCAAAGAGGAAGGGACACATTCTCTTTGAATTCCTAAGACCAGATCTAAGGAAGAACCACTGTCATTTCCAGAAATTGAGTCTTACCTCTTGACTGAAGTATATTCTGTCCTATAGCAGCATTTCCAGCACAACCAAGAAAATATCAGCCCTGTAGCAGCTGGTAACTAAGGGCTGAATTGTCTAAATCTGATTTCCTGTGTTACCGGGTCCGCAGGGGTCAAAAGCCGGAAACACGGATCCCCGTATCTGAAACGGATACGGATACCGATCCGGTTGGATCCGCTACAGCGCTAATCAAGTTGACTGTCAAGCGGGTTCCAGAAGTTTTGGAGCGAGATCCGGCCAAAAAACTTCACTCAAACAAGCAAGATGCTTAATTTATGCGTTGTTTCTAATTTAATTAACAGTTCCACCGCCCTCAATTTACAGTTAAACTGGCGTGGCTTCTAATTATAAAACTTTCTCTAGATTATAAAACTTGACAGTAGCGGTTAGAATTGCAATCTATCGCTGAGTGTTGGTGTGATCATCGTGGTCGAAGTGCTCTGGGCAGCGTTACCCTCCCTCTGCGTCGTTACCCTCCCTCTGCGTCTACGTGGAGGTGCTCTGCAGGTAGCGCGGGCAACGTTGACCTGTGGGATATCTGTCAGCAGTTCCGGCAGCGCACGGACAGGTAAGTTTTATCTGGTTTTTTTTTAATCAATTTTAACATTTGTTTTATAAATTGTTAAATCTTATTTTTAATTTTTAATTTAATCGTAGGTTGGTTTTAAATTAAATCGTAGGTTTGTTTTAAATGAAATTAAAACTTTTAATTTAATTTAATCGTAGTTTTTTTTTTAATTTAATTTTTAACTTTAATTTTTTAATAATTTTTAACTTTTAATTTAATTTAATTTGTTTTAAATTAAATCGTAAGTTTGTTTTAAATGAAATTAAACTTTTTAATTTAATTTAATCGTAGTTTTTTTTTTAATTTAATTTTTAACTTTAATTTTTTACTTATAATTTAATTTAATTTGTTTTAAATTAAATTGTAGGTTTATTTTAAATTAAATTAAAACTTTTAATTTAATTTAATCGTAGTTTTTTTTTTAATTTAATTTTTAACTTTAATTTTTTGGTTAAATCATAAGTTTTAAATGTAGTTTTTTTAATTTAATTTAATCGTAGTTTTTTTTTTAAATTTAATTTTTGACTTTAATTTTTTAAATTTTATTTTAAACTTTAATTTAATTTAAATTTTATATAGTTTTTTTTTTAATTTAATTTTAAACTTTAATTCAATTTTATATATATATATTTTTTAATTTAGTTTTAAACTTTAGTTTAATTTCAATTTTATTTATTTGTAAAATAAAAATAAACTTAGAATATTATTTCCGAACTGAAGATTTCAGACATTAAATCTTTTTTAAACAATTAGAATTTTTAATTTAATGTCCGAATTCTAAAATACAGTTTGTTTATATGTGTGTGAATTTAATTAAAAATTTTAATGTTTTTTAAATTTTTAAACAAACAAATTAGAATATTGACATGAAATGAAGATTTCGGACAAATTCTAATTCTAATTGTCTATTGTAATTAGAATATTAGATTTTTTTTTGAGACATATATTAATTATAAAATAACAATTTATAATTTTGTTTTGGTAGTTAAAATTTTATAATTTTACTAATTAAATTTTTTTAATATAAATACAGATTGATAAACATGGAACCGTCACAACATGAAACGATTGAAGGGACAAATGTCAACAGAGATCCAAAATCTCCTTTATGGCAGTATTTCGAAATTCTTGGCAAAAATCCTGGAGGTGGTTCGTACAAATGGAGATGTAGTGAATGCAATAACATTCGAAATGGGTCATATACTAGAGTGAAGGCCCATTTGACTGGCTAAACTAACACGGGTGTGTTGGTATGCACAGGTCCAAATGGTCCAAATGGCCAACCTGGGACAGGTTTAAATCCTGCAAAACATAAGTTTTATGCATCTTTGCAAGATGCTGCTGATAGGAGATTCACCAAGGGAAAACAACATGTGCAAGTCTCCACAACCAAGTCTTCATTGCCTTCTAGACCAGCTGTCACAATTAATAAAAGACCTTCTTTAGGACCTCTTGAAGCAGCATTCAATAACCAAGGCAGAGAGGTTGCAGATCAGTATGTTGCTCATTGCATCTATGCAAATGGGCTAGCATTCAATTTGGTACGTTCTCCTTATTGGCAACAAATGATTAAAGCAGTTAATGAAGCACCAAAAGGATACAAGAGCCCTGGCTATGAAAAGGTACGCACCACTTTGTTAACATCAGAACGCCAATTTGTGGATAGACAATTACAATCAATCCGTGATACATGGGCGGAAACAGGGGTGTCCATCGTTTCTGATGGATGGAAAGACCAAAGAAATCGCTGTTTAATTAATGTTATAGCAATATGCCCCCAAGGAGCAATGTTTTTTAAGGCAATTGATTGCAGTGGAGTGGAAAAATATGCAACGTTCATCTCCACAATTCTTATTGATGCAATAAAAAGTGTAGGGTCAAAAAATGTTGTCCAAGTTATCACGGAAAATGCAAAGGTTTGTAGAGCTATGGCCCTGATTGTGGAGGGTCAATACGATCACATCTTTTGGACTCCATGTGTAGTGCATTCGTTAAACCTTATGCTTGCCAAGATTGGTGAGATTCAGTGGATCAATGAAATATATGTAGCATCAAAGGAGATCCAAATGTTTATCACCAATCATTCGATGTCCCAAGCCATATATCGGAAGTTTGCGAAGTTGGAGCTACTAAAGGTACTCAATTTTTAAGCAATGTTATGCATTATAATTTATGAATTCTTAATTTTGACTATTTTTTATTTTATTTCTAATTTGAAATTTGACTTGTGAAAACACGTGTAGGTTGCTGAAACTCGTTTTGCTTCCCACACTTTAGTCATAAAGAGGCTTGTGGAGGTCAGACAAGCATTACAGGCAATGGTCATTGACCCTCTTTGAGAATCATGGAGGACTTCAACTTCTGATAGAGGACAAAGAATAAAGTCTATCATTCTTGATGATGCATGGTGGGACAAGGTCCAATACCTTTTGAAGTTCACAGAACCAATCCTAACCATAATCAGGGCATTTGACACAGATATGCCTTGCTTGGGGGAAGTCTACGAAAACATAGATAGTATGTTGGAGAGGATACATGAAATTATCAAGGCAAGTGAGCGTGACCCCTTTGAAGTATTTTACAATGAAGTGAAAGACATAGTTACAAAAAGGTGGAACAAAATGACCATGCCATTACACCTTTTGGTGTAATAACCCTGCTCCCAGAGTTCTAGAATTTGTACCTATTTGAACTTTTGTTTAAGTAAAACACATCTAATAAGACATTGAAAGGATATAAATTGAAATTTCAGCTTGCTTAATTAAACTATATGCAGAAGAATACCTGAAATTCAGCACAAACGTACGAATCCTGAACCTGAAGCGGCTGAAGATTTGCTGGTGATGTTGTGAACAGATCAGATTACTGGGGCAATCGAATCCTCCCAGCCAAATCCGGGACTAATCCCAGACCCAGAGGGTGTCCCCTCTGTCCCCCGTGCCCAGATTTCCAAGAACAAGAGACTCCTCCCCAAAACTGCATGCCAGCATTTCCTTCCTTCTCCTTTCAGCAGAAACCATTTCTCCTCCTCCAAGAAAACCTTTCCTCCCTCTTCTCCTCCATACCACCTCCTTTAAATAATTTCCTTCCACCGCCTCTAACTTCCCGAAGTCTTATCCTCATTAATGATGATATTTTTATGTATTTATGGTGGTATCCTTTTCATTATGTTTGGATATGAATATAATGTAAACAATCTTTCTCCACCGCCTCAAACTTCCCGAGGCTTTACCCAACCTTAAGTTTATATTAAATGTTGTTATGGTGGTGATCCCATTAATGTGCTTACGTATACATATTTATAAAGGTGGGATTTTATTTAAGTACCTTTAATATAAATCTTTAATATCGCATACTCATTTTAACTTAAAGATTCATTAACTTTATTACTTCATTTCCTTTATTACCTTGTTTCATAAAATTTTATACTTGGTTGAATTTGACATAAAGTCTGAAATCTTAATATTACGTCCCCAATCTTTGTAATCTTGATATTAGGTGGGCGTACTAGTGCGATGTGGACGGTATAGGCAGGTGTAGCTATCAAATGCCTATATCGTTCACACGCTAATATTGTTTTGGGTATAACAGGGGAATGGGTCGTTACATACTTCCTCCCTTCATAAAACTTCGTCCCGAAGTTTATGGTTTTATATACTCAGATTAATATTGTGTTTTTAGAGATTAGGGTGATTGTAGGATGCCTGTGTTTTAAGATTGAATTTTCGTTTTAAATAAGTATGTATTGGAAATTTAATTGTTACTTCCCATCTTCACCGAGTCTCCAAACTATGCTAAAATCATCCTATCCTTCCTAATCTCTTCCACTTCCATCCTATCCGTCCTCTACAGGAATATGCCATGGCATCAGTTTTATTGATCCATTCATAGACCTCAATGATGTCAGAGTCGATTAAGTCGACCTGACATGCTTGTAGGCATCCGGCAGTCATCATCACACGTCTAGGGGAGCGTGACTCGCACAGTCCTCCCATGACTCCAGGTATTGGAGGGTAAACAGTGGGCAACACTCCCACTCCTCCCAGCAGGACCAGGGTCAACACCCTATCTTGGGGTCTCATGGAGTCTCAATTGTTCTTAGAAATCTGTCATCACGTAGATTGTTCCAGTAATCTAATTTTTCTGCATGATACTCACTGGTACATAATCTGCAATGTAAACACTCGAACACATATTACAGCATATGCATTTTATATTGCTCATAACCAATTGTTACCCATATAACAACTTCTACACATTCGAAGTACTTTGATACGTATGATATCAATCCTAGAATTTATAAAAAGAAAATTTGCTCACACAAATATCAATATGTTCAATAAAATTTCTCATCTCAGATGCTGCTTCGGTTTAGTTTATTCGTTCTAATTATGACGCACTGCTTTAATCATTTTCATTCTATATACCCCTATTTTCACTTTTCATATTCATAATGTAGTTACACTTTTATTCCCTTTCTTTGAATCATTTTTTTTTTTTTTTGAAATGCAATGAAATAATTCGATAGATATTTTCATCTATAATGTCTAATCTATAATTTCACATTCTTGAAATGTTAATTTAAATGCCATATTGCATACTGGTGTCCATGCCCTAGTAAATTTAAATAACAACATATATATCCTGTATCACTAAATTGAAGTAGCATCCTATCTCTATGGGTATTCATGTATCAGGGGTAAAATTCATCCTTACGAGATCATTCAAAATAAATTTTATAAATTCATGGATAAACTATGACCACTCTTTATACATGATCAGAAAGCTGTGTGATTATGATTACAAAGCGGTAAGTTGGGCTAGTGTGTGATTATGTCATACTCTTCATAGCTAATAAAATCAATGGAAATCAGTGAAGATAGTGATATGTTAATGAAGAACATTGAACCTTTACCCTTGACTCTATATTAGTACAATACTACCTTGTTTATTATGTAACATGGTGAGAGATGAACCTCTATACTAAAAGAGCTTTTATTGCCATTACAACAGGTTAACCAGTGTGAATCCATTGAATAGTATAGCTTATATAACACTGACCTTACGAACATGTAGACTACTAGAATCTTATATCAAGGCCGAGTATCACTATGTGAAATAGGTGAAGCAAGAAGGTCTCTTTTATATACGAGTAGATGCTATATCAGATAGGATTCAACCTTTATCAAGCCTATGAATGCCATTACTTCTATCCTTATTCCTACTTAACTGGTGAATGGTACCGGTATATTACGGAATCACTTAGAGCACTTGAACCCAGCTTTTATACGTGAGCTCTAGCCCAAATAGCTATGGTATTACACTCAGTAAGCTACGAAGATCATATGGTTCACTGTCACTCATATATTGCACTTACTCTAATTATGGTTATACACTCCTTGTTATTACCAAATATACGTGTTACTTTAAGCTTATTGATCACTATTTATTATGAATTCTTTTTAATTATAACTATTGTTATAATCACAACTGTAATCATTGCATAGAATAGTTCATTTTCATCAAGTAGAGTTGATATCAACACCTCTTAGGCCTGATCTCTGAATCATTCATCCTTGCACCTGAAACAGATAACTTTTGTACAGAATTGATAGACTTTCTGTTAATGTTTGGATTTTTGAGTAGTTCTACAATACCAAGCACGACTATCATAAAATTTCTCTCTAAATGATAATGCCTAAAAAGAGATAGCCACTACAAACAGTTACTCAAAAGCTGATCGATGTCCAGGTTCAAGATAAAGCTACAAAACTGCTGAACATTTCTTCTTTTGTTCTCCTCTTGTCTCAGCTAGATCATTGAGTGCTTTATCATGATAAGTGCACTCATAGATTTTCTCTCCTGTGTCCTAGTATGTTTCTCTGCAACATTCGACATGGGAAATAGTTTTGCTAATTCTCTTAATTGATGAACCCCATTGTCAACTTAAAATTAGCTTTATATCGCTCCTTATCGAGTTTCATAACCTTATTGATTATTAATTTTGAGTTTCCTTCCTAAATTCGCTGCTATATGATGATTTAATGCTATCTTAAGCTCTTCCTTTGCTGCAATTGCCTTGCCAAAGTAGAAGCGTCTCATATACGTAGTGTATAAAGAGAAATCGTATCTCTTTCTCTTCCTGAGAAATAAGAACCTGTAATAAGCCTACATTTTAATATCTTAATATTAATTATACGGCCTTCTTAATCTTTTCTCCTAGGTGATTAAGGTATCCAGGGATCCGTATTACTTACAGGTCTTTACTCTTAACTTTAGTTTCCTTCAATTTTTATATTTTAACCTTGCATTTGAGACAACTGCGATTTCTGGATGGTTTGATTAGCTTTACTGTCAGCCTAAACACACCTTCCCTCCCGAGGCATTAAAGGAAATTTGTCCCTGTTATATTACAAGTTAGTGTGGCTGCTTCGAAGTGACTTCCAATGGCAGATATCATAGTGAGTATATCGACTCCAATAGATTACCCACTTCAAATAGAGCATACCATAGCTTCAATCTGCTAAATATATTTGTTAATTTAAAGGAAGCACCTTTAGTGAGGAAATCTTTGAAAATCCTGGCTGCCTCCAATCCCAACTCCTGGGCACTTAGATCATCTTTAGTCACGAGACTCTTTGCTTTGCTTGTAAATGAACAATTGGAAGCGGTTTTATAGCGTCTTTTGGAGGCACTATTTCCTTCACTCTGCTAACAACAGGCCCGCAATTAAACTACCCACAACTAATACATAGTATGTACAATGAGTGACAGCTGGAAACTTAAACATGAAGCTCGGAACGTTTTTCATATCCAAACGAAATAGATTTATTACCGGCTGGAAGTACAGATTAATATGTAATGATTACATGGAGATAATATATTGGCAAATAATAATAAGAGCGATCATCTATCTCCTCTTCCAAGATTACACGCTGACAGGATTACATGGCCCGGGACCCACCCTGTTAGTGCCAATTCTCAAATACATCACCCATCAGTTGACAGTCCCCTTCATCTCATTCACTAAAATGTCATCACCATGTCAACAATATCAAACAAAATATGAACAACTCTTTTTCTTTTATTTCCTATCCTACAATCTGTTATTGGGCCAACAACTCATTTGTTGTGTTATTTCTTCATACTCCTTGCCTATTTATAGGTATCAACTCATATATTTCAGATATACGACTCTCTCACCTTTTGTCAATCTACATTTTCTGCTAATTCATGCACAACTTCTGCTAGGAGTTAATGAGTGAACCTTCGGACAAATTAAGGATCCTTAGGGAGATGAGGAAACATAGAGGAGTTTTGTAATGAAAAAAATTAATTTTATTGGACGAAGATGAGCGCCAATGCCTACACAGAAGGACATATCTCCAAGTTAACATACCTAAAGGGAACAGATAGTTCTTACAGGAGGAACACTTAGAAAATAAATGGTGCATCTGAACTTAAACAGTCATCCTATGAGCTACATGAACTTTCCAAGCCTGTAATAAAACTGCCTACAAAATTAAGTATCCATCAATTGTCTACTCTTGCAGTAATTTACACGTACTGTTATCCAAGACTAAGTTCACAAAAATATTACATCAATTCAAACCGGCAATCATGTTATGTATTTATTATTATGTAGAAGTAGCTTGGTCTGGACTCTGAAGTGTAAAAGTAGCATTAGCATTCTAGCATCAAGATTCTGTGACAACACCAACTTTCTCCATAATTTTAAAACACATTGCCTCACATCAGTTGTGGAGTCTTGGTCTATTGAGAATGGTCTATTGTATATCAGTGAGGTGTTATTTCCCTCTTGGTATACCCAGGAAATGTTTTCCTGAAGACATCCATAATAAAGGTCCAGAAATTCTTTGAAAGCTAAACATAGTCACAAGGCATTTACAGAGTACATAGTTTTGTTCAAAAGAGCCCTCAAAGTGATGCCCTGTTTTTCCTGTCACGCTCAGTGAAAGCAACATTTTATCTACACTCTATACATGAAATAAATCCCCATAGGTTACAAACCTAATGCGTATGCCTTAAATAGTAAACACCTAGGGAACAAAAACTGTTCACTCTGTGGATTCTGAGATTAATGAATCAGCTAATAAAGCAAGCATGGACTCGGTCTTCTTTCTGTCTTCAAGGATAAACTACTGTTATTTCAATTATGCATAGTGTTTCAACGGTTTTATCACCACCCGCATGCAAATATAAAATTTGAGCATGGCTATTTTGATCAAGTACAAACACAAAAGAATCGCCTCTGCCTGCCGGGAGACATAATAAAACAAAAGCTTAATTCAAAAGCATGAACAAAAATGTGAACTTGAAACTAGAATTTCTTTGAAAGTTTCAGAATGATCGAGTATGTTTAGCTGGGCAGGGCATCTTACCGATAATTATGGCGCAGACCTTTCAGTGTTTTTAACGAAGCAAAAATGATGAAATTCCATATAGAGGAGCCCAATCCTTTATCATCGAAAATGTTACAAATTAATTCTGGAAAATATCCGAACTTGTTATATCACTGAAACTGTCTCTGTTGTTTGCACTTATATGCTGATAATCTTTCTACAATTTTATAGTGAAATCACTTCTTTGATGCACTGTGTATCCATTGAAATTTTACAGGCTTATTCTCTGAAATGATCCCACTGTCATAACCCGAAATTTCATCACTGTAGCTCAAAGTTCCTTCTGAAATCTATACCAAATCAGTACCCATGACTAATCTCTGATATTCTGCGAGTTCATGAGACTGAATTGGATGCTGCCTCCTTGCTACGATGGTACCGAACCTATTTCACTGTAATATGGAATCTTTTCAGAGATCTAGCATCAAAACTTTATACTCATCTTTTAGTGTGGTTGATCGAAAAACTTTAATCTCTTCTTGTACGTGATTTCTGAAATGATCTTGTCCTTAGATATACTGAAATCCACCTGCTTCTTCAAGGTGCCTTGATATGATGAATAGAGGTTGAACTAGCTCTTTGTGATATTCCAACTGCCTTTTATCCTGACCGTAGCTCCGATACCCAAGCCGAATTTAATAATGGTTGTTAATTTTGGTTTCGAAAGTCCTTTTGTGCTCTCGCGCTACAAGGTTAAAGTTATGGTTTATAGACATCTTCAAATCGTCCACATATGCCCTCGAAGTCCATAATGAAAAGGGGCGTCACAGGCAAAAGCACAGTTAACTTAAAAGGAATTTTCTGACCAAATGAAGGCAAATCTCGAAATATGGCACATGGGTTTTGTGCAAGATAGGGTAAATTAGATTACATGCAAGAATTTTTGGGAAATTTTGAGCGGATTGGGAGATGTGCTCGAAACAAAATCAATATTGCTCAAAGTTTGCACTAGATCTCGACGTCTTTACAATGGAATTTCTTTGAGTTTAATGAACATCACACCATCAACGTCCGTCATTCTTCAAACCCACGTCTTTGTTTCATCAACAACAGCTCGGGTATATGAAAATCGAAGAGCAACTTCGAATCTATTGCGCAAACTTGACATAATTAACACAAAGGACATGTTTCAGTTTTTATTTCAAATCCACCTGGTCTATATTATAGATAGATAGACGTCTCTTTCCCTCTCTATCTCTACGGTAAGAATTCTGGGGAAAAAAACGGTAAGAGTCAAAATGGAAAATCAATTTCAATCGTAGAGCTGATTAAGCATGTTGTATTTTTAAGGTATAGTTTCTGTAGCGGAGTAGCTTTGTTCTGGGATTTCTTGTTTAAGGATGTTGGATTTCTGAGGTATCGTTCATGTGGTTGATAAGCTTTGTGATGGATTTTAAAGCTATCTTAATAAGAGTATGAATTGATGCGAACCTTGCTTAAATTCTGCAGATCTGTCGACACTGTGTTTGAGAACACCTGAAAGGTAATATTTGAAACTAGCCGACTTGCAATAATGTAGTGTGTTCCATATGTTTATTTAATATATTTTTATATACAAAACTAGCAGACTCCAGATCAGAAGATTGCGTGTTCGATTTACGTCGGGTTCAGTTAAGCGCTTGCCAATTTTATATATATGGACACATGCCGTCCCACCGTTTAACTCTACCATATATATATATATATATTTTTTTAACGAAATGGTATTCGGTTATGGAACCCGCGACTGAAGAAAACTTAGTTTTAATGCGGTCTTCCATATGACACACACCCCCCCCGGCGGCTGACCACGACACCTCAGCGACAGATAGCCTCGGTGCCGAGAGTTCCTTTACGCACGGGTCCCGCTATGCGGAGTGGATGAAGTCGGTTAACAGTCTTTGTTTTTGATGATTTCAACATCTGTATCCACATTGGTATCGTGTCATATTTTATAAGCTCCAGTCGGTTCCCTTTTAAATAGTCGTGATACCAAAAATAGCTGAATGGAATGACTGTTGCATTGCGTGGAACGTTATGGACTTCAAGCCGAAATCATGTTCCTGAATAATTGCACGAGGGCCGAGCTGTGGGTAACGCTAATCGACCCACAAACTGTAAAGGAGATCCGGCCTGTTCTTGATCTGGTAAGCTTTTCTGCTCTTCCTATTTTTCTGATTAATCTGCGCAGATCAAACACTGGTTTTGAAAATACACGATTGAAGTAAAGCAATTCCCCAATCATCATTTCTACTATTTCATTTGAAATGGAGATAAATTGTGAAATACGCAGTCTTTAATTAAGTGGCAGAGAGCACAAAAGCTTTCTGAAGAGCTTTCTCTTCTAATTGATCAGAAGGGCAAAACAAGCACGAGTTCCAATAATAACACGGACTGCTATTAAACATAAACAAATAAGCTCAACTCAGGGATTTAACATTTGAAGGTGAAACCTTGCTATTGCTGGAGTTGTCGGATTCTTGAGACTCCTTCTATTCAGAGTGATGCAATAGATGGAGCACCAGCAGCCCTCATCTCTCAAATACGAGTTTGAACAATGAATAAGAAAATTAAAAGCAAAGTACTCTACCGCGCTCTATGGTTAGGAGGCCTCATTTGCCGTCTATACAAAGCCTTGAATAGATAGCAAGACATGAACAAGTGCATCAGTAGTTATCCATCTGTCACCCATTCCAGAAAGTTCTCAAACAGTTGCCTTACTTGACATTAAACATGACATTTATAAAAAAACTCATCAACGATGGCTGACCCTCTGCTTACTTTATGTTAATAAGTTTGTTGACCATCATCACCCCTTTCTCTTTGGCCTGATCTATAAATACTATGCAAAATTGTCTGGAGATGAGTAAGTGACTAGAGCTGTTATTAATTCAACTTCTGTTTAATATTTCAGGAAATTTTTGTACCTTGGTGGCTTCATTATTAACCTGAACGTTTATTGTGTGCCAATTTTACCTCGATTTCTTCTCAAAATTTAGGTAGGATATCTAGATAATTCTCTATTTCAAAGTCACAGACTTAGAATTGGCATAAAATTGTGAGAAAAGAGTGCAGAGTTTGAATCGTACAGTATTAACAAGGATATACACATTTTGAATTATAAAAAGCATTTTTCATTGGTATTTAATAGAGTCATGTCCCTGTAATTCAAAAGATTTAGACGCAAAGTCTCATGGATGAATAGGTAATATGGTATCTTGATTCTTAACCCTAATGATTCGAGACTTTAGGCTCTAAAGGACCGAGGAAGAGATAACAAAATGGTTAGCTATGTTTGTATGCAGGACATGAGCGGATAATGTGTTGCAGGGCTATCTATATGATGGTAATAATGAATAACTAAGAGTTGATGACAGAGGAGTATGGACAGGATCTTGATACAACCTGAAGCAAGTGTGCAGACCAACTGAAGTCATGCATGCTTTGCAGGACTGACAGTATATTGATGCAGATTTTGAGCAAGAGAGAGATTTGATTTTGTAGGTGTAAGTAATTTGTGAATTGAATTGGTGCTGAGCAGGCTGAACAGAAATGTGTGATTGTAAATTCAGGGTTGTTTGCAGTAGTGCTTTTACTCTTTCAATGAATATAAACCAGAATGACAGTGTCCTTTAAAATGAATGTTGAAGCATATTGCTCTTTCTAAATGGTTTATAACACAGTTCGCTTAATACAGTTGCTAAATTTAGGCTCACAATCTGTTTACCTTCCATAACACCATCTCACTAATAAGCCTGAGAGTTTGAACAGGCTCTGATCTGCATTAACGTTCTTAAATTTTGGGAACAGCCAGAGACTGATTTACACAAGCAGCAGTTTTATAAATGAATTCTTCATGGGCCTATAAGGTCGTAAGAGGGTTTGAAACTGCCCTCTGATACCAAATGTAATAACCCTGTTCCCAGAGTTCTAGAATTTGTACCTATTTGAACTTTTGTTTAAGTAAAACACATCTAATAAGACATTGAAAGGATATAAATTGAAATTTCAGCTTGCTTAATTAAACTATATGCAGAAGAATACCTGAAATTCAGCACAAACTTACGAATCCTGAACCTGAAGCGGCTGAAGATTTGCTGGTGATGTTGTGAACAGATCAGATTACTGGGACAATCGAATCCTCCCAGCCAAATCCGGGACTAATCCCAGACCCAGAGGGTGTCCCCTCTGTCCCCCGTGCCCAGATTTCCAAGAACAAGAGACTCCTCCCCAAACACTGCAAGCCGGCATTTCCTTCCTTCTCCTTTCAGCAGAAACCCTTTCTTCTCCTCCAAGAAAACATTCTCCCCCCCCCTTCTCCTCCATACCACCTCCTTTAAATAATTTCCTTCCACCGCCTCTAACTTCCCGAAGTCTTATCCTAATTAATGATGATATTTTATGTATTTATGGTGGTATACTTTTCATTATGTTTGGATATGAATATAATCTAAACAATCTTCCTCCACCGCCTCAAACTTCCCGAGGCCTTACCCAACCTTAAGTTTACATTAAATGTTGTTATGGTGGGTGATCCCCATTAATGTGCTTACGTATACATATTTATAAAGGTGGGATTTTATTTAAGTACCTTTAATATAAATCTTTAATATTGCATACTCATTTTAACTTAAAGATTCATTAACTTAAGGATTTTAACTTTATTACTTCATTTCTTTTATTACCTTGTTTCATAAAATTTTATACTTAGTTGAATTTGATATAAAGTCTGAAATCTTAATATTAAGTCCCCAATCTTTGTAATCTTGATATTAGGTGGGCGTACTAGTGCGATGTGGACGGTATAGGCAGGTGTAGCTATCAAATGCCTATATCGTTCACACACTAATATTGTTTTGGGTATAACAGGGGAATGGGTCGTTACATTTTGGCATATGCACTACACCCCAAATATTATCATTCCAAAATATTGTCTTTACCAGGTAGAGCAGCTCCAAACAGACTCTGAAGTGGTACAGGGATATAAGAAAGCATTGAGGAAAATATATAGGGAGGTGGGAATTGCAAAGGAAGTATGTGAGGAATTTGGAGCATTTGTACAATCCACTGGGATATTTTCAGATCCACTAGCCATGGATGATCAAGGACATATGGATCCTATTACTTGGTGGGGCTTCCATGGTGGGGACAGCACTTATCTCTCATCTCTAGCCACAAGGTTGTTATCGCAAGTTGCCAGTTCTTCATCAGCTGAGAGAAACTGGAGTACATATGGCTTCATCCATTCAGTGAAGCGAAACAGACTAGGAGCAGCGAAGGCTGAGGATCTTGTATATGTTCATTCCAACCTTCGCCTCCTATCACATTCTAGTCCAGAGTATAAGAAGGGTCCAAGTAGGATGTGGGATGTGGAACCTGAGATATCTGACTTAAACATGACATTGAATGCCATGACTCAGATTAATCTACTTGAGGATGCTACACAATCAATTCCTACTTCTATGACAACATTTGACATTCCTGGCCCACCATCGTCTATTCATGACGATGATGATGTAGACCCATTTCAAGATTTGTAGACAAACTTACTTTATATTTTCATATTAATAAAGTGAACATTGATGAAACAATCATTTTGTATTTACTACTATCGTTTTTGTATGAGGCAAGATTGCATCATTTCAGTGTTCAAATTCATAAATTATCTAATATTTTTAGTTTTATTGTTGTAATTCATGAATGGTTTTGATTTTTAACATCAAATATGTTTTCTAAAATTTTAAAAATATTATTTTATATTTTTCTACTTGCCGCATCCTCGCCGTATCCGGATCCTGGCTTTTCAAAAATCCAACGGATCCGTATCCTGGTAACTTAGCTGATTTCCCTTTCACTAAGGAGCGCTTTCCAAGTGCTATCTCACAATGGCCCTTGTAATTTTCTGAACATTGATATTAATGATATAATCAGATTTTAACTCTGAAATTGGTTTAGTTTCTCTATAAGTGGCTATCAAACTGTTTGGCAAAAACACTATGTTGTTTAATTGAAAGGAATTCTCAAATTTGCACATGATGGTCATGCCACTTCCGGTGGATTAATGATATAACTTTCATCAGTAATTCAAGGCATTCCCTAAGTTTTGCATGGAATATCAGTTGTTGGACTGAAGTTGATTTCTCCATAAATCTATGCCATTTTATGTTCACACCCAGTGCCAATAAATAAACTACACCTACAGCAGTATGTTTGTGACATGTTTGTAAAAACCTCACACTGAAAGAGAGCACTGAAACTCAGAAAATTTATTCACCAATTTGGGATATTTTCATAGAAGGAATATTACACAAGATGACCTAAGGCTTGAGAAACACGAGGTAAATAGATCAACCTAGGATCACATGGCCAAGAAAAGACTTCACCAACGTATACCTTCAATATATGGATGAAGAAGCCTTCAATAAACTCCAAGATAAAGCCTAGGGAAAACTAGGGATGTTCTAGGACAAAATCTACCTAGGGAAAGGGACGTTTGCCCTAAAATAGAGGAATCAGCCATGGGAATGAATTGATTTCAAGGAAAATACCTCACCTCCATGTGTTGAATCCCTCTACCAAGGAACATCCTAAAACCTAGTTGAGAAAAAACCCCTAGCCCTAGCCCTAGCTAGGGACTTGCCTTAAGAGGCCAAAAATCAAGTTAGAGAGAAGAAAAGTGAAATTTTAGATGATTTCAAGATGATCAACCATGCAATAGAAGGCCAATGCCTTGACCTTGGTTGATGGAGTCTAGGCGATATTGAAAAATTGTTAAACCTTCGCAAAAGAGTAAGGGAATAAAAATCCCTAGGTTTCAAACCCTAGCTATCACTTTTGTGAGGGAACAAAGTCAAAGGGGAGAGCTAGCTTAAAGGTTCACTCATGGGATTGTCATTTGTATTCTATAAGTGGGTAATGCATGCAATACTATCATCAAAAGTCCATAAAATAATTTCCAACCATAAACCTGCACATAAAGACTCGAGATAATCTACCATTCCATACAATAGCCACAAATTATAAATATTTATCAAATACAAGGAACAGTTACAAAATATAATGCATGTACAAGTCCATTATTGCTCCAAAATGACATCTTCGAAGCCAAGAAATAGCTACAATAGCCAAAAATCCACCATAGATCACATCTCCACAAGATACAAGAGCACAATTCAGCTAGGCCGAGTTTCTCTAAGAGGGCCAAAAATGTCGCATGTGATGATGAACAATGAAATGAACCTATCCTCTACTTATATGAGGGTTAGAACAAGTAATTATGCCTAACAATGCCCCTAAAAACAAACTTCCACAAAGATTCGAAATTTACAACCATTGTTCCATTACTAAAAACTTGTTTGTTTTTGCAAAGGGTTCTTTCGAAGTAAAAAAAACCGATGGAAATCATGAACGGGTCACGACCCAACACAAATATCGGTTGACCATATTGGTTAACCATCAAGTCACCCAAATATCATTAACATAATAAATTTTGATGAGCATTTGATAATAAAGGAATACACAGTATAATTGGAGTGGGGTGCTAACGAAATCTTTATTTAAGGGATGAACATATAAAAATACTTAATATTTTGAGAAAAAGAATTATATATATATATATATATATATATATATATATATATACACTTTAATTAAGTATTAAATTATATATTGAAGGTATATTGAAGTAGGTTTTTCACACCTTCACCACCCATTACCAAAAAAGATATTATAAAAATAATATCTAAAGTCAAAAAAGAACCACGTTTAAAGTAAAATATAGTTCAAAAGCAAAAAGGATTCTATAATTGAGGAGAAAGGGAGATTTCCAAAAACTTCAACAAGTTATGCTTCAATGCTATTTAGAATCAAAGGGACTCTTGCCAGAAAAGAAATCACTATTTCTATCTCTCCCCCCGAAAATAATAATTATGTAAGTCCTGAATTCAATAACCAGTTAGTAATTCCCGAGTCCAATATAACTAAAAAACTAGACTATTAAGACTCAAAACAATGACTTAAATGATTTAAAATTAAACACTGGGGATTATACTTTTATATCAAATTCACTATTAGATCTTTATGGATGAATAATGGTAACATAATTTTGGGTTCACTGGATGAAAACACTAAGGTCCTTCACTTTAAATACAAAAAAATTGACATTTTCCTACAAGAAGAAAAAAGTAGCACTACAATATGTTACATTAAAGCCAGATCCAATAACACCAAAAAAACACTAAGGTCCTTCGTTTTAAATACAAAAAAAAAAATTGACATTTTCCTACAAGAAGAAAAAAGTAGCACTACAATATGTTACATTAAAGCCAAATCCAGTAACACCAAAAGACATTAAAGATATATCAAAGGTAATCCTTCAATAAAATAAAAAATCAATGAAAAATATGCAAAAAGAAATTGACAAAATTGTCACAAACAAACATGAATAAATTTCTCACCACAAGGACTATAGTGAAAAATTATTTATGCAAATTTAGAAGCTTAAGAAGGATAAGAAGTTGGTGGAAAACAAGTCACGACAGCTTGAAATTTCTCGCCACAAGGACTATAGTGAAAAATTATTTATGCAAATTAAGAAGCTTAAGAGGGATAAGAAGTTGATGGAAAACAAGGCACAACAACTTATTGAGAGGGACGCATCAAAGCCTTCAGATGTGAAAATGCAAGTTGAGGAAAAAGGAACGAATATAGATCCAACCAATATCACAACTCAAGAAGATGCCAAACTACTAGAAGTGAAAGCATACTTAGATGTTGGAGTACAAATGATAGAAATTCCATATGTACCTACTAATAAAAGCTCAGGAATTAATGATGCAACATCATCATATAAAGAAAATAAAACTGCAAAAACAAAGCAATGAAACACTACTAAGACACCTTACTGACACCCTACTCACAAGAGTAGGTACATTAACCAGTCAGGGTGTCAGAATCAATCAAAAGGAAAACAATTAACATATCTTTTGAAGAACATTGATATTTGTATTATCAAGTTTTATGATAACAATTTATTTTGGAAAACCTATAAGTGCAATGTTTCATAGAGGATTGAATCAAGATGGTTAGATCATTTTTCAATTTGACAACTTTGCACATCACTCATAGGTTCATATCATCTTGTATCATCGAAGATGACAGCTCCAAGAATTGGGGAAGATGCAAAGAGATTACATGACAAAGTAAAAGATATCAAGCCTTTTCAATATGCTTTGAGAACAAAACATTTCTAAGGGGAAGGCAATGTTATGAATATAAATATATATAAAATTCTTCATAATTAGTATAATGAGAATGACATGACTATTCACTAAAGGGCATCTCGGGTAAACATATATACAGGGCCCTCATTGTACAATAAAACATATCATATTTTCTACTATCAATTCTTCTATACATTTTAGAATGTCTACATGGATTTCTTTATATTCCATACATTTTGAATATTTTGTGTCTAAGTTGCAGGAAACGCTGGAAAGGGGTCCGTTTCCGTACGGAAACGATACGGAAACGCAGAAACGCGTACCGTACGGCCTGGAAACGCGTTTCCGGCCGTACTGGCACGTTTCCCGTACAGGAAACGTTGCCAGTACGGTCGGAAACGCGTTTCCAGGCCGTACAGCCGTGTTTCCTTGCCTTTAAAGCGATTTAACTTGGTTTTTTTTTTGTTTTTTTCCGGTTTTCGTGCTTTTTAACATTATTGTAATCGTTTATGGACGCTTGTAGATGGATTTTCAAAGCCTATGGCCCTAGTATTTATATGTGATTCATAGTAATGTTAAATTCTTAAAGTAATCCTTTTACTTAAATTTTTAACATTACCATGAAATGACTCAGGATGTTTGAGAGTGGTTTCGACCTCATTGGATTTCATATGGAGAAAGTAGAATTTTAGATCTCATTCAAAATCCAGCAGACTTATCAGTTTTTCAGGATTTCAGGGTTGGGTGATTGCAATGTTTTCATTGTATTTTGTCATGTATTAGGGTATGGAACTCATATTTAATCAAGAGCACCAATCCGATATTCCGAGATTGCTATTTCCATTGTGTGTGTTATCATTCACGAGTAAATGTGTTGTAACTTGTAATAGTTTATGCTTTGAATTTATCATGTATCATGTATGTTTTTAACTTTTATGATTTCACATAATATTTCTTAAATGTCCTAAATTCTAATATAAAGTTAAATTATATATATATATATATATATATATATATATATATATATATATATACTGCGTTTCCCCGTTTCCAAAATTTGGGGAGGTCGCGTTTCGCTTCGCTTCCCGTTTCGGAAACTCATTTCCGTTTCCCCGTTTCGTGCAACTTAGTTTTGTGTAAACAAACTTTTTTCATCTCAAACTACTACACATAATATTCCACAGCATCAACTTTGTTGATTTTGTAGCTTCGGAAGGTCTTCTACATAAGCTTGTGTCTAGCATGCAAGAGAAGAAGTCCTCTTTAAGTGGTTGTTCAAGGAGAAACTAATAAGATCTCATTCTGAAGTTTTTAACTAAGGAAAAATTACATTGATTGATTATTTAATTAATGTTGACTTTGGGCTAATGTTTATCTAAGGATAAATATTAAATTATTTAAGTGATTTAGATCTAATCTCCACCATTGATCAAATAAGGCCAGGATTTAATCTTCCTTGTCTATCACTTTGTAGATTAGGGATTTGGCCCATGGAGAAATTATAAAGACAACCTATGGGGAAGGATGAAGGCACAATGTTATTGTTGAGAGCGATTTTCGCAAGGAATGAGAGACTCCAGGATTAAAGAGAAGGGAAAAGGATTGCAGCAAAACAATTTCTAGAACAAATTTCAGGAAGGCCGAGTCTAGGAGAGAGGCTGAATTACTAGAGTGAAGGGCCATGTTTTGGAGGGAGGACAAAATATCCAGGGGTATATTTTTGTCAAGTGCGCAGGGGCCATGCGAGAGGAGGAGGGGCCAATTTGCTAGTGAGGGAGGTCAAATTCTCCAAGGGTTGAAATCTTCCACGAGGGACCAATTTGCTGGTGACCAATTTGCCGGTGACACAGACCAAATTCCCCAAGGGCAGAAATCTTCAGGGAAAGCCAATTTCTAGTGGGTCGAATTCCTTGAGGCCAATTTCCAAGTTCCAAGCCACTGTAATTTTTCTGTGTACTCTCTGCAAGGCTAGGCCCTAATTTTCTTTAGTATAAACTTTAAAGTGAAGAGAGATTGTTTTTGGTAAAAAAAATCTGTTGTTGCGTGATTGATTTCCCTATTTTCTTTCAGCTGCAAATTTAATTTCTGAAAGTTAAAATACCAGTGAATTTATTTTCCAGCAGTTTTCAGATTTTATTGAGTAAATAATTTCTGTGTATAAAATAATTGTTGAAATATAAATAAATCAGATCTAGTATTGGAGTTTTAACAAACTTCCCCCAGTCATGAGGATATATCATTTTAACAAATTAGCTAGAAAAATAGATGTACTTCCTTGTGAGACTATATGACTTGTATAAACCAGTGAACTCCCTAACCTAGAGGACCTACACAATTTTCTGGACCTTTGAATATTGTTTTTCAATACTAAACGAACAAAAATGATGAAGCTACAAAGACCACCTGGTATTTAAGTGACATATGCATAAGTAGAAAGGGAAAAAGATTACACGAAGAATTAAAAATTATGCCATACCGAATATCTAAAGGCTTTTGATCTTTTGGTTGTTGATCACGCAATTCATCCATAAACGAAAAGTAAGAATGGAAGCACACATCTGTGAAGTCACGCACCACTGTAAAGCTTCCTTTCACCACACTCCATGTACCATCCTAATGTTCAAAAAGAGAGTTCTTCAGACCCTACTTAGAATGGCATGTGCATTAACAGTTGTCAAACCAACATCACTGCATCATGGAGCACTCCCTGCAAAAAGATTATAGAATCCTTTTGGTAAAGGACATCTGACACTAGCAAGTGGTGATAGACCTAAGGATATATGCTAGAGATCTGTCAATTGGACAAAATAAATCAGAAAGAGAAAAGGAATAGAAGCAACTTACACTTTTCCATTTTCTGAAATGGTACATTACCCTTTTGATTAAAAAATTTATACTCTCTCAATTAAATTTTTCCATGACGTTGGAAGTAAGTTGAAAGTAGCAAAAATCCAAAAAGAAATAATCTAAATCTAAGGTCAGAATACATGAACGGATACATACCACAAAGCAATGAACATATTTGTTTTCACGGCCCTCACCAACAGCCTGAAAAGTTTCGACCAGGGGTGTAATGAGGCCATACCCTAAGCCTGCCAAAAAGCTTGCAAGGATAACCATAATTGGAAACATAATTATTGGCACTATCAGGCCTATTAATAAAACAACCTTCAAAACTGGTCCATATTGTTTAGCCCTGCATTCAGCAGAATTCAAGACATTAGCTGCAAGGTTTTGCCTCTAACAAGGAAATTCAATGATATAAAATGAAATCAGTCCTATCACATTCAAACTTCAAAGACAGAAAAGCAATAGTGCTTAGGGTCACTTCCCACAGATTAGTATTAAGGTAAACTGCTGGTCCAGTATTGAAAAGTTGTATTTACCTAGCACTCTATATATGTTTTTTAATAACAAACTAGCCTGGGTAGCCCTAATGAGCTCTCATTCCCTAAAGTAGACCCTTGCAGTAATATAAAATCATTGTAACAACACCACAATTAATCCTCAGTAACCAACACAAATTTTAACAATACCAACTTAAAAGGTAGGCATTCATCCTAATTGTCACCAACGTATGCTGTGATCAGCCTTTGTCAAATGCCATATACATAACAATGTCTTGGCCGGGCCTTCTTGGTTTAAGGAACTCCAGTTAGAATCCTGTCAGAATATAATACCCTGGTTTTGACCCTTAGAATGTATTGTATCTGATTATATACATATTGTAAATGAGTGGCTATAATGACAAGAGTAGAGCCATGTCAGCTCAAATAAATAACCTTGCATGTAAATGATGTAAATATGAATGTATGAATTCCTAATGCAAAGCTCATCGTCAAGGCCAAATTAGTGAATGGAAAGGAATGTAGATGTTGTAAATATTCTTCTATGAACTATGTGGTATGCTGACCATGGTGCAGTCAAACTATGTAAATTTTAATGCTGGTATATATATATATATATATATATTCCAACTAAAACCTGGATGCTTCTCTTTGTGCATGGCATCCCTAGTAAACCAATCAATATAGACTGTTGCTGCAAAATTTAGACTGTTGCTGCAAAATTTAGCAAGCCTTGGAGAGGGGTACCCTACAAGGCTATCACTTGATTAGTGAATGGAAAGGAATGTAGATGGTGCAAAGGTAGTGGATTGTAGCAGCAGTTGCAGTACTAGAATATTTTCCTCGCTAAGAGGGAGTGTTAGTTTTTGTAGCATTGGATGTGTTCTAACCATGAGATTTGATGGAGAGGCTAGAATACATGTATTCTCCAATATCCAGAAATCATTTCTGGAAATTCCACCTAGAGACTACTTAATTAAATTAATTAGTCAGTTTTTAATATTTCATAAGTCTAAACTTAGGAAATATAATTAATTAAAAGGAATTAATTACGTCATGGCGAGAATCTTCTAGAAAAGTGCATGGATCAATTTCTAGTTAATCTTAGTCATCGATTAAGTTTTAATCGTGATCGTTGAAGTCACAACAAGATATTATAAGAACTTGATGGGGCTTGGAGAAAATACACCAATAGTTGAATTTCACTAGAAGATCGATTCCTGAGTAGCAGCAATGAGTTGCCGGAGAGAGAGCTAGTGAGTTCGAAGCAATAAGAGAGGGGAAGAGATAGTAAGGGCAGAGGAATATTTTCCAGTTCCCGTGAGTACATTGCAGGGAGGCAGTGAGTTCCACAAAGAGGCAGCACAGAGGCGAAGCAAAGCGTCGTGAGGAGATTCAGTATTTGCTAGGTGTTATCACTCTAATATTCTAAAATTGTGAGATTTTTTATTTAAAGTCTAAGAACATTAGAAGTAACCACAGACCAACTTTTAAACTCTAGGATCTAGCCTTCCTAGGGTTCAGAGAGGGCTCCCTCTTTAAGATTTAACTTTGTTTTGATTATAAGATATTAGGCTAGTTATGATTATGCAAATTGGTTTTGATTTGGTTTGGTTTGGTTTGGTGGGAAAAATCACTTAATGAGATGGATAGTGGGAAATTTTTTTGTCCATTGGGCTAAGGAGTCAAAAGTCAAGCAGACAGAACTAGGATCAAGGTCAAAAAGTCAAATGTTTTCAGGGCAAGATAGATAAGTCTTTGAAGATCTTGGAAGGCTGATTTGGTGAAGTGGTTTGATCGGGATAAAGAGCAATGAAGGATTCTTTAATCTAGATAAGGAAGGAGTAGACAGAGGTCATTCGAAAGAGGGAGCAATTAAGGGTTCCCTACTCTGGAAATCAGCAGAAAACATAGAAATGATAAACAATAAAGACAGGGTGCTTTTAACAAATCCTGAAATAATACTCTTGTTTTATCATTCAAATTTAGAATACATAATGGATGTATGAAAACATGAAAAGATAAACAATGACAAGTAGAAAGTACTTCACTTCAATGGCTCATCACATGAATCCTGAAATATGATGCTAGATGATTTGATCCAGTCTGCTACTCGAACTTTGCAATAAAAAGCCTTCAAGTACAACAAAAATGACTATAGAAATCTTCAGCAATTTATTCCACACTAATACTTCAAAAGATGAAGTATATATACAAAAATGTTTACAAAATATCCTAAAATGCTTCTAGGAATTATCTAAGGAAAAATAAAATATCTTTACATCAAAATAGTGATAGTTGCTTAACAAATCAGCGAACTATCCTATTTATCCAAATAAAATAGAAAACTATTTTGGAATGGGTGCAGCTGGCTGCCTTGTTGTCCTCTTTGCTGGCAAAGATATTTCAAATTTGTTTTGAAATATTATCTTCTGTTATTATACTCTTTCATCTGATACTCTTTACCTCTAATACACTTTAAACTCTGCTAAAACTGCCTTACTGCTGTAAAGTTCTATTTTGACTGCAAAAAATCAGCAAATTGTTTTAATCTTTCTCTTTGCCTTTTGATTTTTACAGCAAGTCAGTGAGTGATTCCCAAGCTTCTTGATCAGGAATTTTTATCTTTTTCAACTTCCTAAAGTTCTCATCTGTCTCAATGTATCTGGCAAATGTTGGTTTTATAACAAAAAGGTGTTTTATCTCATGTTGAAGATAAAACAAGTCTTCAAAACTTCTGTGTAAAACCTTCCCTGTAGGAATTCCTTGTCCTTATGTTTTGTCAACCTGCTCTTTTGCATAATCTCTAATCTTTTTGCTGTAGTCCTCCTGTGGCATGAATTTATCATTAATGACCAAAATGTTAGGCAAACCTTTTTGCCTCAAATTTTCAAACTTAACCATAAACTTGGTTATGGCTATGTTCATGTTTTCACATTTTTCTTCTCACTGCTTCATTAAATTCTTCTTTGAAATGACTTTCCTTATCTCAAGGATTGTCTCTATTCTATCATTAATTTCTATCTCTTCAAGTTCTTGCTTGTTTTTGCTGTTGAGAAATTTGATTAATTCTATGGCTTGCTCAGGTTTGTCACCTAGCTCATCTTTTGTTTTTTGAATCTCTGCTTGGGCTACCTTCAGTAAATCTCTTTGCTCATAAATTACCTGGATTGATGGCTTCAATGATTTTACTCCATCACTGATTCTTCACATAAGGGATTGGCTCTTTTAAGGTTAAATCCTTTTGTAGATTCTTCAGTTCAATATTTAACCTGTTAGCCCTTTATTCATGAGTTTTGGCATTGATTTGAGCCAGCTTTTTAGTATCTTCAAGATTATCAATCACTTTCTTCAATCTGTTAATCTCATTGGTTTGAAGTGACATTTCCTCCATGGCTTTAACTAATTTACTCGCCTCATCAGAATGTTGAGCTGCTGTAGTAGAAGATTCTGTAGCTGAAGTAGTGGATGAGGTTATTGGCACTGCAGTAGCCAGTGGTACTTTTGGTGCCAACTCTTCTGCCAGAGTTGAAGGCACAGCTGTAGTAACCATGGGTATTACTGTAGGAGTTTCCTGTGTTTTTGTAGTTTCTCTTTAATGGGCAAGCTTGTCCATTTGGATCTCCATTTCTTTTATCTGTCATGTTAATTGTAGAATTAGGTTCATCATATTATCTTTCTGGTTTTCCTCTTGAACTATTTCTTTGGCTTGTGGATGTTCAGTTGGTGGAAGCTTGAGTTGTTTCCTCAATGTTGCAATATCAGCATTCTTTTTCTTCATTAACTCTTCTGCAGCTTTGACATCGGCAGGATCAATCCTACTTGAATAACCAACTCTTCTAAAGACTTAATCCTAAGATCTTTAGCATATGAAGAAGCTTTGTCAACTTTCATTTGATCTCTCATGTTTATTATTGCATTCTGGAGCTTGCTGACACTCGTAGCCTTGGTAGTTATGGTAGAGTATAACATCTCAGAAGTTTGCTTGTGAAATTCAATTTGATCTAGTGCATGGATACTTTCTGTTGGCATTTCAAGATCAACTTCCTTATAATCTGCAACTGTCTTGGGAGTCTTGACTGTTGGTTGAAGCACTGACATAATTAACTGTTTGTTTGAATAATCAAAAGCTGATAAAAGTCTGCTCTGGATACCTGGTGTTTGCTTCAAATACTGAGAATAAATCTATTTTTTTATTTCTTCATTCTTTGTTTTAATCTGCTTATATTTCTCTCTGATATCAAGATCTTTTTCTTCTGCTGTCTGTGAGGAGGATGCCTCCATATCTATTGTTTCTCTATGACCTGAGTGTTTGAATTATCAGGATTTCCTTCATTTAAAATCTCTGTGACTGGTTCATTTGTAATGACTGTAGCAGCATCTATGCTGCATCTGTATTTGTTACTGGAACATCTATGTCTTCTACTTCTATGGTCACTTTTCCTTTATCAACTGAATTGACTTTAGGCTTTTTATTGTATCTAAGTTTAAACCTTGTCTCAGTTGTTGTCTCAGCAGTGTATGTACCTTCTTCTCTAACTCTCTTAGTAGCTTTCTCTCCTTGATTTGCAGTTTGCAAGGTGTGACTAGTATCACCCTGTTTAACTGTATCTACCAAGGTGTTTTCTAGCTACTCTATTTGATTGACATATTGTTCAATTTCTGGTTTTTTCTCATGAATATAAGGTGTTAGTTTGCATTTAACCCTCATTTTGCTTAGTATTCCTTGTGGATCATAATTCCATGAGAAGCTTTCTTCAAATCTGTACTCAAGTAATTGTTTTCCTACCTCTTGTTCTGCATCTTAGTGATTACAAACAAAAGGTCCTACTTGATTCTTCAACTTAAATTGGGTCTTCTTTTTGGCTACTAAAAAGTTGATAGAATCAGAATTTAGGATTTGCCTGATATATTCGAAGGCAAAGACTCTCATTGGCACATACTTAGGAAGTTTATAGGGTAACAGATTGGACCCAAACACTCTGATTTCTGTATGTTTTTCATATAAGTACCAATCTCCAGTTCTAGTGTGCTCTGATAACTGTAGAAATTTCTTTATTTTATCACTGATTCTTGGCTGTACTGTATTTGTCAACATATTTATCAATGGGTGAACAAAGTGATCTGTAAACTCTGCATAAGTGAACTCTGTGGACTCTTTTCTGATCAAAGAAGTCCAAAAGATGACAGAAAGTGGATTTTCTTCAATATCAAGCTTCTGAAGTGTAATAGGGAACTTGTCTTCTTGGAAATATAAGAACATATGAAAAAGGAAGGATGTATACCTAAATACTCCTTCAATTGGCAGTTTGACAAGCTGATCATGGATATTATCAGCTATGTATTCAGCATAATTGAAAATGACAGAAGGAGGTTGTCCTGGTGCAAAGGAAGATAGGAAACCTAGGATTGACTCATCTGTATGTTCATCTATAAAATACCCTAGGATAAATGACAGCATGGATATGACATGCCTTGACCCTTCTAGAAATTTTGAAGTAGAATATGGAGGGTTGATTTGTGGAATTTCAATATATAATGGCATGAACACTTGGAAAATCTGAAACCTTTTAGGAAAGTCCAAGCCAATGTACAACTTTGTGAGTGCTTCTATTGACAAAGGAACAGCTTTGGGATCAGGTTTAAGTTGTAGCATCTGGTTTATTGACTTTGCAGTAATTGTGAACAAGACTTCTTTATTTGCATTTACAATTGCTCTATGTTCAGGAGAATAATGGGTCTGACACAACCTAATAACCTCTGGACATTGATGGGTAAGTGGGACAACATATTTGGGTTGGTTTGACTCTCAAATTTGGACTTCTTCAACTTGATCCAATGACTTTTCATAACTCCAGCAATGGAGGTCTAACAGATTGAATTCTAATATTGGATCTGCTATTTTATAGTCCACATCTGCTAGAGGTGTATGTTCAATGTCTACAACAAGAGGTTGTAGAGGATTTACAATAATTGTAGTCTTGGAGGACATGGCTGAATTTGATTTTGACATTTTTTAGGCTTTCTGGATAATTGAAACTCTGTATTTCGGCTTTCTAGATTCTTCTGTAAGATTAAATGGTTTACAGAAGTGTTTTTTACTTTAACAGAGGTTCTTGGATGAAAAATAGGCACAACTTGGTTTTCTTTTGAATTTAACCTTTCAGACTTTCACAAGTTTAAAAAATGATAAAACAAGGGTTTATCTGATTTTTTGGATAATTCTGGATTGAAACTGGTTAAAATTAGGTGCAGAAGGGTTGGGTTTACCTGCAAAGGATTTATGGGCAAATTCGAAGTCTTATAAGGTCTGCAAAGACTAAAAATATTCAATTTTAACTTAAAACTAGTTTGCAGTATTGAAAACAGGGTTTTATCAAATTTTTGACACAGAATTCGTTCTTTTCGGGCAACTACAAGGTATTTCTTTGGGTAAAATAGGCTTTAATGGGCTTAATTCCTTGAAAATATCCTTTTCAAATGATAATTGGTCGTTTCTTGTGAGGAATACCTGTTTTTGTAGGTATTTGGGTCTTTAACTAGTTGTCGAGGTGTTAAACAAGTTTCTGGTAGCTTTTGAAGGTCTTTGGAAACAATCTGGAACTTTCAACAATCTTTGACAGCAAATGCAGGGGCTTTCTCTGATTTTCTGGGCGCAAAACAGTATGTCGGCTTCTTCTCTCAGTCGGGAGTATGAATGCACAGAAATAACGCAGAAAAGGCTTGACTGTATGTATTATGAAAGTTTATATGATGTTTTTTAGGTCAAACAAGTCGGCATTTAATGGCGATCATGTCAAAACTGAGGGCGGTTTTGGTCTTCAAAGGTGGAAAACCGAAGGTGGTTATCGCGTGGGTTTAGGCGGTAAGCTGTTTTGGTTGGATCGAATGCGATCCAATGAGCTGTTGCCGCGTGGAGGAGAGAGATGGGTGGAAAACCACCCATTTCGCAGAGTTTGAAATGGGTTATGATTGCGCATTTTAAAATGCGATACGTCTTTGAGGTCGTTGGATCAGAGGGTTGGGATGCGAACGACTGCGATTGAGTTTAGAAGTTGCTTGGCAGTAGGACGTGGGTCCCGAGCTTGGTATATGGCGGGGTTGGTTTTAAACGTTAAAAATATATGTTTATAACGTAAAAAACAACGTTTTATTGGATTGGCGGGGTATATAATAACATAGCATATAAAACATTAACAAGTGTTTTATAACTAATGGCGCAGGATATATGATATGTTTTTGTTTTTAACCTATGGGAAAAGGGCAGAGATTTATTTTCGACACATGGGATATATAAACCATAGGTTAACATTAAAAATGGGTTTTTCGGGATATTTATAAAAAGAAATTAGTTAATATATATGGGATGGTTATTATAAAGGGATTTAATACTTTAGGTTAGAAATTAATATGAAATGAGATGAAATGAATCAAAATACATACAATTTAAACTTAGTAAAGTGTAAATAGGCATTTTAGCATAAAATTATCCCATTTTGATTTTTACACATAAACTTAGGATAAAATGTATTTTGTGGGTTTTTGAGTGTTTTTGGATAAAATGAAATTAATTAAGGGAGATTTTACTTTCACTAAGCAAAAAAGGTGTTTTACTTAGGAAAAGGGTTTATATTTTTTTGAAAAGGGTGAATACGTTGATGAGATGGGTTTTCATGTAGGAAATCCAATATTTTGAACCAATCAGTTATTAAGCCTTAGGTCTGGTCCCAACAAAAGTCAGAGAAATGCTTTGAGCCTCTTTAACTGAAGGTTTAAAATACTGGATCATTGTGGGGTAGGGGAAATTAGTAACTTGCCCAATGATGCTTTACTATATGTCTTGCACAACTGCTTTCTACCTACCCATTTTTATCCTAACATTTTTTACTTCATTTGCATGGGTGCATTTAAGCTTGCAACCCTAACTCCGTTTTTCTTTTAAAGCATAAATCTATCTAAGTCTAACCTTATTTCATCAGAGGGCTCAGATTAAACTGTTGAGCTTCTCATTTATTCTCTAACTCTCTACTGATTTTGTCAAGTTTAAACTGTTTGACATATCTTTATTCTCTATCTAAATCATGAAATTTAAAGCATGAAAAGTTAAGATTAAACTATTTAACTGATCATGGATTATGGCATTTTGGACAATCTGCACATAATCATTATTCTTACAGTAAAAGTAAACAGTAGTGGCATTTTGACTTGCTCACTTTCAGGTCTTATTTTTATCTCTTTTTTCTTTTGGGGTCTATTCTTTTCTAAGTCCTTTGATATTTTTTTTAGGACTTTTACCCTCTTTTCATTTTTTATTATTTTTCAGATATGGGAAAACAACTTGCAGAAAGCAAGGTATGTACATATTTACAAGACTATCAAAGTCAATTAAAAAATTATGAACCCTATTATTATAGGACCCTAACACTGTGCAGCAGGAGATTTTCTTAGCCGGAAGCTCGATAGAGGGTCCAGAGGCAAAGAAGATCAGTCTTCCAGACAGCAGTTGCAGAGACAGCATGAGGAGATACAGTTCTGAGCTTGTGGGACACAGTACTGCGTAGGCTAACGCAGTGACTGCGCAGAGGGAGCAAGGAGCAGCTCAAATCGCGCTGAGGTCAGTGTCAAATCACCTATGGAAGTGAGAAAATTTCTCACTAGTTTTATTGCCAGTCGTTTCTCTGTTTGGATTGCTAGATTAAGCATCCATAGTTTTGTACTCAGATTTACTATTGCATAATAATCAAACCCTCAGTTGTTGCACCGATTTTCCCGAGTTGGGTTTTTCCGAGGACTTATTCCAAAAATGGTGTCAAATTGTGTGTGTGCATCTATTCTTCCAGTGTTTATTTTTCTTCCGCAGTATTTATTTTGTGAATGTTGCAGTGTATTTGTTTCGATATTTTTCGTAGCTCACATTAAATAATTTGTTTAATTTATTTAACAAATAGAAGAAACAATATATGTTGCTGAAGTAGGATTCAGGGTTTGTCGAATTTTCACAGTCTTGACCAAGAAGAGGTCGGCATAGCTGCATGACACTTTGCAGGATGCAGAAGAGCATGCAGCTCCCCGTAAGGAGAATAGACGACCACAGAGGTTCTTGAGTTATACGATATTGATGAGCCACAACATTGATTCTGATCTATCCAATTATGAGGAGGCAACAGGGCAACGAGTTTGAAGGGATGCCATGATGGAGTATCAATCCATCATGAAGAATGATGTGTGGGAGATAGTTCTGAGATCAGAAAGGAAGTCTGTGGTGACTTCCAAGTGGATCTTAAGATCAAGCATACAACAGATGGCAACATTGAGAAGTACAAAGTGAGGTTCATCGCAAGAAGGTTCTCCCATAAAGAGGGAGTAGACTATGAGGAGACATTTGCTCCAGTCACCAGGTACACTTCTATCAGAACTCTTGTTTTTCTTGCTTCAGTTATGGGTTGGAAGATACATCAAATGGATGTAACGACTACATTTCTCAATGGTGCAATTGAGGAGGAAGTGTACATAGAACAACTTCAAGGCTTTAAGATACATGGGAAGGAGTCCCATGTTCATAGATTGAAGAAGGCTTTATACAGACTCAAGCAGGAACCCAGGGCGTGGTATTCCAGGGTTGATGGATACTTGATAATCTTGGACTTCACCAAGAGTGTTGCAGATCCTGGCCTTTACTTCATGATTGCTAATGGTGATCCTTTGATCTTGGTGTTGTATGTGGATGATTTGTTCCTCACTGGGGTAGAGAAGCTCATTGTCGAGTGCAAGAGGGAGTTGGCCTCAGAGTTTGAGTTGAAGGATCTTGGCTTGATGCAATTTTTCTTGGAATTGGAGGTGTAGCGAAGATCTAATAAGATCTTCCTATTCAGTTTTTTAGGAGATTCGATTACAAGTCCATGGCTACACCTATGGTGACCAATCTGAAGAAGCTAATTTATTCCACTTCATATTCAGATTTGGTGGATCCCGCGATGTACAGACAGTCAAGCAAAGTGGAAGGAGCAACCTTCCAAGAGGATATCATGGTATTGAGATTGTCAAACTAGATACTTAGAGATGGGAGGTCTCTAGGAGCAATATGCCTTCTATGAGGGGACCATGCTAAACAGAAGGATATGCTTCAAGGACAGAAGGAGCAACATGTGAAAATTCCCAGATCTCAACAGTCTAAGGAATCCTACTGCAACAACTGAGTGTACTTCTCCTATTAAGTAAATTACATTACATAATTAATTCAAATATGAATTATTGAAGCAACCACTTGAAGAAGCCTACACTAAAATTTGATTCAGAAACTAGGAAATTAAACAAGGAAATCATTCACACATATGACACCTTTATTTTGGACTAATTCCCTGGAAAAACCCAATGCAAGAAAACCGGTGCAGCAGATATGAGGGTTTTTTATTATGCAGTAGCAATGTCTGAATATATCTCTGAATACCCTTGGGTAATTCAGTTACAGAGAGAAATACTAGCAGAAGAATTTGTGAGGATTTACCTCACTCAATCACTGAGTTTTCGGTTGATCCGGATGAAGAAAACACTGCCCCGGATAGGCTCTGAGAGTGCCAGCGCTGGAACTTCCAGCCACTGCGTCACCCCCTTCCAAGCTCAGCGTTAGCCCTCATCCAAGTCGTTTTGCCTCTATGGATGTTGAGGAACAGCCTCCCGATGCCACTTTCCAGATCCCAGCCTCTGAAACTGATCCACCAGCAAATTCCAAAAACCCTTCCTTCTGCCTCTGCGCTACTTCTGCGTGAGCTTACACAGTCACTGCATCAGCCCCTTCCTTCAACGCTGGCTAGGCTAGATCACCTCTGCCTCTCTCTGACTAATGCTCCACCGGACTAAGAAAATCATTTCCTCTCCAGATGTTGTCTGCCTCTCACTACTAAGATCTCTAGTTCAAAATTCTCAGCAAACCCCCCCTAGAAATTTCGATCTTGGATCAATTCAGTGTCTCGGTGTAGCGTTGACAAATCAATGACCCAGATTAGATGTCTAATCGATGGCTAAGATTAAAACATGACTTGATCTTCGTTCTCTAGAAGATTCAAACTCTATTTTATTAATACCCTTTAATTATTTAATTTCCCAAAGTTTAGACTTAGGGTCCCCATTAAAATAATTAATTATTTTAATAAAACATGAACCAAGTGGAATTTCCACAAACAGTTTCTGGGTTCTTTGGAATACAAGTGTCTAAGCCTCCACACCAAATTTGAGACTTAGAGCACTTTCTGATGCTACAAAAATCAACACAGCAGTGGTAGAGGGAGTAGCTAAGATTGTCACGAGAGAATTTGTTTCAATGTTAGAGGGAGCACCCATTCATGTTGACCAGAAAGAAACTACAATGATGAATCCAGTGAAGGAAGCTAGCCAATTTATGGTTGAGCCAAGGCATGCAACAAAGCATGTGTTGAGGTACCTGCATGGTACAGTTAAAAATCGTTTGAGATATGTCTCAGGTGGTGAAGTGAGGTTGCAAGGATAAACTGATTTAGATTGGGCCGAGAGTGCAAAGGGCAAAAAGAGCACCTCAAGGTGCTACTTCAGCTTGGGATCAGCTATGATACCCTAGTTTAGCAGAAACAAACTTTTTTCGCACCCAGTATAGCAAAGGTGGAGTATATTGCAGCGAGTGTCACAAGTCGTGAAGCAGTGTGGTTTCGGAAGCTTCTTGCGGTACTATTTGATTAGGTCACTTCATCAAAGACATGGTGCAAAAGGGAGCAGTGAAGCTCCAATACACATCCATAGACGAGTAGATTGCGAACATTCTCACCAAGCCTCTGTGTAGAGCGAAGTTTGTATACTTCGAAGACAAGCTTGGCATGAAGCACAATGTCTCCCTCGTCTAGAGGGAGTATTGGTGTCTTTGCGGGATCGAGCCTTTCTCCTGAGAGGCCATGCTTATTTGAGTAGAGGAGATTGATACATTCACTGAGAAGCCATGCTACTTTGGTTATTCCATGTTGATTTGGCTAAGGGTGAATGGCCCAGGGAAACTGCTGTATAGGGCAGACTTTTCCTGTGTAGACATGCTAATTTGACCAAGGGAGATTGATACATTCTCCTGAGGAGCCAAGTTGATTTGGCTGGGCCTTGCTGATTTGGCCAAAGGTGAATGGTCGAGGGGCAGACTTTCTTCTGAGAAGCCATGTAGATATGGTTGGGTCATGTTGATTTGACCAGGGGAGATGGATACATTTACCTGAGAAGCCATGCTGATTTGGCTGGGCCATGCTAATTTGTCCAGGGGTAAATGGTCAGCATTAGTCACATTGTCTGCTCCAAGATGGAGTGATCTATATCTATAGACATGCATTTGAGGAGACATTGTTGATTTTTCCACAACACTCAAGAATCTGATTTGAGTCTAAAACCACAATCACAAAAACTCTAAAATGCCACAACACTTCTACTTGCACAGCGGAAAATAGGCAACATTGAATCAACTTGTACACAAGACAATTTTTTCAACACAACTTTGTTATATTACAAATCTTCAATACAACAATCTTAGGACTCCCGTACCAAAGATCATGGCACTTACAATCAGCCCTGATACAAGAGAACAACTAGGGCTTCGTATCAACAACTATGATTACCAATCTAACCTTAACAAAGTACAACTGGCCTACTTGTTGGTGTAGTGCTCCACAGCACCTTTCAATCCACGTACCTTGAACACATCTAGTGGTTCTTTGCCTTCCAATTTGCAGCTCCACAATCTGCCACTATCAATGATCACAACTCCTTAGGTCACTAAATTTTGGCCCAACACAATTTTCTCTCTAGCTGCTATTTCTTCCTTCAAATATACCAGCACATAGGGTCTTTGATGCACAACCTACTTCTGCCACACTATTGCTCCAAGGATAGCCAAACTAGTGTTAAAATTTGAAAGTTCTATGCAAAAATTTAAAAATTCTTTGCAGAAACTTGAAAGTTCTATGCGGAAAACTGAATGTACTTACAGAAAATTGAATTTATTTTGCAGAAAATTGAATGGAACTTAATGTACTTAGCAAAAAGCTGAATGTACTTTGCAAAAAACTGAATGTATTTTGCAGAAAGTTGAATGTACTTTGCAGAAAACTAAATGTACTTTGTAGAAAGTTGAATGTACTTTGCAGAAAACTGAATGTACTTTGTAGAAAACTGAATGTATTTTGCAGAAAATTAAATGTACTATGTTGTTACAATTACTTAGAATGCAGATTTCTCCTTCACAATTTTTCAGATTAGCAATTGTAGGTAGAACATAAACTTAAGGATCATATGAAGATAGCCAAGCACAAATATGAGATACTAAGAGTTAGGTCCAATGACCAGGGCAAAACCCACAAGGGGAAAACCCAAATGATTCTTCTTCTATTAGATTTCTTCAATTGTTCAGCAGAATACAGAGAGAGAGAGAATCAGAATGGATAAAGTCACCAATGTTTGATCAACTTGCAGCTGAAGTGCTCTTGTTCTTTGCTTGAAGATCTCCTCCTCCTCTCAATTAGATCTTGTCCTACACACTTGCTCCAACTCTTCCCTTGCTCTTACTCTTCACTAGCTCTCACACTCCTTCTGTTAAATTTGGCAACTAGGGCCAAACTCCACTTTGGACTGCTCATATGATGGAGATGATATTTTTGTTGGATTCCTCTTTCGGAGAGGTGCAAGATTGATCTAAAGATCATCTTGTTTGGATGAGCAGAAGTTGGTTTTTGAATTTATTTCTCTCACATGTGCAAATTGTCAAGGTCGGCCATAATTGTAATGTAGGCTCACAAGCCCCAAAAGATGTGTCACGACCCCTCATTGATGGATATAAAAAAGAGAGACTCAAACCTCATTTGGACATCATCTCATCTCACATTCTCTCTCCTCCCCATTGGTTCATACAGCCTAAAGAAGGCATTCTCTCTCCTCCACACGTGTGAAAAGGCAGGTGTAATTTTCGGACTGTTTAAGGGGTTTCTGCAGTAGCATTGACCATTGTTGACCAACATCGACCTTGGGTCAACTCTCAAGTTTTGACTTCGATTTTTGGGACAGAATCCGAGTTTGGGAGGCCGAGTTTGGTGGCATGAAAATCGAGAAGATCTAGGTTGTTTGACTGCAGTGTTGACTGCAGACTTTGACCACAAATTTGACCAATGTATTGACCAAGTTTGATCGAGAAATTCAGGATTGTTTTGGGCTGACTTTGACTGTTTTTTGAGGCCGAGTTTGACTAGGTTTAACCGCGCTCCATTGGGAGGAATATTGTTGGTTTGACCAGCGTTGACTTTGCTGGCTAGGGCATCCTGTTGATTGCTGTAAATTTTACTTTCTGTCTCCGTTGAATTTGAAGAATAATAAGAAGATTTTATCAAAGGGTTTTTCCCTGGCATCTGCCTCCTCTTGTCTTGGCTTGTCTTCTGGTTATTTATTTATGTTCTATCAGCATTTATTGTCAATGTTAATGTGAATGCTAAATAGGAAATTGAATTGGGCTAATAAGAAAGATTGAAGTAAATTGCTCTAAGCATAGAACATACCATCGTTAACTAAAATTAACACCTTCACAATGAACATGGTACACTCAATTCTCACTTGCTCTTGCTTAATAGATGAGAAAGGAGAGGAGTTAGAAAATGAATTCATTCCTTGAGCCAATATTAGGAGAATTGAATTCCATGAGGGATGAGTTACTTGAGGAGAAGTGTAACTCGTCCCAAGAATAGAGAGAGAGGTACACTTGTCTTGAGGAGTTACAATTCGAATTAAGGAGAGAGAGTTACACTTAGACATGAGAGAATATTTGGTGAGAGTTACAAATCGAATTGAATGAGGAAATTACAAGTGCATTTAATGAAGAGTTACACTTTTGCCATACAATGAATTAGTGAGGATGAGTTACATTCTCTTAAGTGTGGAGTTACTATTTTATTCCAAGAGAGAGGTTCAATTTTCCAAATAAGAGATTCTCAATTTAATTTACTTATTTCATAAGAGAATTCGTTTTTATTAATCCGTTAAAGGTGAATGACTTTAGACTATTTTATAAATAATAGTATTATAATAATAATAATAATAGTAACGATAAAAATATTAATTCTTGACTTGTATAATCATGAATGATTTGATTTTAAAGTGGATTCCATATATCGAGATCATCCTTGATCATTTAGACATGACTTTCTATTTTTGGAAAGTCACTTCCAAATTGAGACGTAACCTACTATTTTTGGAAAGCCATATTAAAATTGTTAGAAATGAAATATTATTATAAGTGGTTCAAACAGAATAGAAAGATATGATTTCTTCTAGGAGAAATTCATCCCTGGGCTGTCAAATTTTAACACTCCCTCTCAACTAGGGAGGAATTTCTTTCCGCATCAAAGATCTCTACTTCCTCTGATCTCTTTCATTCATCTTAGTTCAACTCTGCTTTGTAACATCTGTAACATTAAAGTCGCAATCTAAAACAGAATCATCCACTTGACACAAATTTGGAAAGGAAAGAACCATCACATTTCACATAGACAAGGATTATACACAGTAAATTTTCACCTCAAAAAAAATTCGGTGATAGAACACAGGCATCTCGTAGACAAAACGCAAACAAGTCACATAGGCAAGAATCAAACACGACCAAGTGTCAAGTCGTGGAACACCTGCATCCTAGAAAAGTCACACAAACAAGTCTCACTACACCTATTGGCCAGATAGGTGGCTCTTCCCACATCCCAGACTGTGGGTTGGATGGAAAGTGAGGCCTACTCTTGTGGCACATACTACACAAGAGGTCCCTCATCCTCAGGAGCTTTCCGGGATCATTCCCTAGCCTTGTGAGCTCTGACAGGGGGGAAAGGTAACTCAGTGTTCTCAATCAGTTGTGACCACCTCCCAGAAGGGTCACGTCCATAAGTCCAAGCTGCTCTCTAAAAACCAAGAACTTACCTTTCAATAAAGGCTTGGTAAGAATGTCAGTTATCTGATCATCAGTGGAGATGTGATGGAGCCTCACTGCTCCTCTCTACACCATATCCCTAATGTAGTGATACTTGATCTCAATATGCTTCGACTTGTCATGAAACACAGGATTTTCTACAAGATGAATCTCGCTCTTATTGTCACAATATATAATTATTGTGTCTAGAACTTGCTCAAATAGTTCCCCAAAAAGCTTTCTCAGCCAAAATGCCTCATAGCTAGCCATGCTAGCAACAATGTACTCAGCTTCAGCTGTACTTAGTGCAACAGACTTTTGCTTTCTACTCATCTAAGAGATCATGGCAGATCCCAAGCTAAAGCAGCACCCAGAAGTGCTCTTTCTATCAGTAGAGTTACCTGCCCAATCAGCATGAGTATATCCATGAAGTCTTACATTTCTAGCAGTATGTTTCAATCCTAGATGTATAGTTCCATGCAAGTATCTGAGTACATCTTTTGCAGCAATCCAATGGGCATGAAAGGGGTCAATCATATGTTGACTTAAAGTGTTTACAGAAAAGCATATATCAAGCCTAGTGTTTACCAAAAACATCAAAGCACCAATGAGTTTTCTATACTCTATGGGAGTCACTATACTAGGTCCTACAGCTTTGCCACATAATTTCTTAAAGTTCATTTCCATAAGAGTATGCATGGACTTACATTCTACCACAACAAATCTTTCAAGAAGCTTAACAACATATTTTCCTTGAGAAAGATAAATTTCTCCATGTCTTTGCTAGACCTCTAGACCCAGAAAGTAATGCATCAAACCAAGGTCTTTCATTTCAAATTCAGAAGCTTACTCCCTCTTACATTGGAGGATAAGAGGTTCTCCTCCTGTCAAGAATAAATCATCAACATACAATACCAAAATCAAAGGTATACCTTGGATTGTCTTGAAGTAGAGATTTGGGTTTACACTTGTTGGCCGGATAAATCGATCTTGCGGACAAGGTCGATCTCCCTAGTGTCAGAAGACAATCTAGCAACAAACGAACAACTAAGTTTGTCTTTCTCTAAATATATTCGTTTTACAAATAAATGCTATGAAGGTGTCGATCCTACCTTAGATCCAAATGCTTATTTGTGGTTGTAGTGCTTCCGTCGCATCAATAATCCTTCTGTCGCAACAAGAGTTCTTTCGTCGCAAGAAAGTGTTGTCTTTCGTCACAACAAAGTGTCGTCTTTTGTCGCAACAAAGTGTCGTCTTTTGTTGACCTGCAATCACAAACAAGCAAATATTAAATAGCACCTGTATAACAAGTAATTATAAAACATACCTATCATAGTGATCAAGGAATCTATGTGTAATATCCCGAAAGGGAAATAGACAGCAATACAAGCATACGACAATATAGGAAATGCCGAAAATAGAACATAAAGCAAATACACATAAAAATGCCGGAAATGCTAAGCCATTTTATTAATCTGAGAATATAATGAGATACAATGGATAATCAGAACAAATGCACCTATTCTTGCTCAAGGCAAGTGAAGAACCCTCTCAGAAGAACAGGAATGGCTGCTACAAGAAACTGCATCCCAGCTGCTGGAAGAAACTGCCGTAAACTGCTGCTGCTGGAATGAACTGAAGCTAGGGGCTGATCCCCTTGCCGGAATGAGCTGAAAATCGGCAGACCACCTGAACTCACCACCCCGGACAAAACCCAAAAACCATATACAAAACGGACCACCTCTGAAAATCACCCCCAGAAACCCTCCTCCTAAAAAAACGTTGTCCCTCCAGGACCAGCGCAGACACCAACTGAAATAGACTGAAATTGGGCCACAACTCCTCAGGAAACTCACCAAATGATAAACGCTGAACATTCACACCGGAATAGGCCTGAATCTCCTGCTAAAGACTGAAGGAAAACCTTGCCCGAGCAGGCACTCGAAGTCCCCCGGGGCCAAGGGTGAGATCTCCGACCGGAGACACTCAGTCGCACTAAACAGTGCTGCAGACCGACTAAACAGCCAGCGTGCTCAAGTAGACAGAAGTCTAGCTCAATATCATCAACAATATCAATAATGCCAAATGGAGTGACTCTCCCACCTTTTATAGTGCTAGGTCCCCTCAAAACCCTAACTGCGTCCCCTCTCTCCATGCTAAGTGTGGACCCCCAAGGCTTTTCCTTTAAGTTACAACGTTGCCTCTACTAGGGAAACACTTTATTTTATTTAAGTGAGTTAGACCCCTTTTCTCACTTTTATCTATTAATTAACTATAGTCGGCAAAACTATACACAAATCAAATATTCCAATTAGCGGTGCTAATTAGGAATATTACAGTCTCCCCCGGCAAAACGTTGCTTGTCATAAAACAGCGGGGCGTGGATGCGCCAAATGCAACAACTCCCCAAGTGGCATATACGTACGAGGCAAAAGGTGGCTTATTGAACAACGCTTGGTCAAGCCTGAGCTCTCGTTGGATATGTCCCCCATAAAATCTTATGATAGCGGTAATAATAGTGCCAATTTTCTCTCTGTCTCCTGCATCACCCTGATACGAAGGGATATCTCAATGCCAGGATCCCAAACTGGCCTCTCACAGTACCAGTCAACCAATAATCCCCCCGGATCCCATCGCCACCATGGCCAATAATCGCTTAAGTCCCACGGCTCGGACCGTGCACTGCCTCTGGCTATGACTAATGCTCTAAGAGGTGAAGACCACCAATAAGCATCAATGCTCCTAGGCTCCTGCTGCGTTGTACCTGTAGCTACATATGCTAACCCTCCAACTGCATACCAACTCATCACCTCTCTCCAATCCACGTCATGACTCAATCCCATGCTGATCCTGCTCTCCTGAAATTGGGAAGGAGTCCTGAAGTAACGACAACTGGTGCCCTCCTGCCGACTGGGATCTGTAACATCTACTATGTCCAAGGGCCCCTGCTCCACTGTGCTCCCTATGAAGAATACCGTACCATCAAGAGGGTACCAACTCATGATCTCCCGCCAGTCCATCTGGGAGGAAGCATCTGATGTAGCAACAACAACTGCATGTGGAACATGCCTGGAAGGTTGCCGCCAACCCGTAATCATCTCCCACTGCCAAACTATCACATCTACCTCCAACATCTCCAGAGGATATGGATCTGTAGCTGCTGTCACGGTACTCGGTGTCTATGCATCTGACTGCTCCACCTCAAAGGATGACCCCAATGCTAGCCACATATCCATCATAGGCTCAATGTGGGCACCCATCTGGACCTCACCCAAGTAAATGTCATGCCTGATGTCCATAGTACCCTTCTCTGCTGACTCAGGCTCCATCATGTGCTGCTCTAGCTGAAGCATCACAAGTGACTCATCACCCAGAGTATCTCCTATACAGTCCCCTGACTGCTCACCCTGCACATTATAATACGGCTGCAATCTACTGTCATCATACCTGCATGACTGCTCTTGCTCCACAGAAGCAACCTCAACTGATCCTATGGACTCATGTGAAAGAGAGTCCTCACCCTGGCATACAGAAGGAATGCCCTCCTGTTCTACCTCCGCCACCTCATCTGCATTGAATATGCCATCCACCCTCTCGATGAAGTGTCGATACAATGTCTGGAGTCCAGACGCATGCTGGGATGCTACCTGTGCTGAACCCAATATCCTCTGCTCATGCATGATGTCAACATACCCTGAGGGAAAAATGATGCATGTCTCCCTCATGACATGCTCCCCAAGCGTAGGCTCGGCAGCCAGCCCAATATGCATGGGCTGCAGAGGATCATCATCCCCTAAAGCTATGAGCTGTCAACTAGCGTAAGCCCGATTGCCACTAGGCGAAATCTCGCCTAGTGTGCGGGGAGCCATCCCAAATGTCGTGGGTGGCTGCCTCACGGACCCCTCTTTTGCTCATGCCCAAAGTGCACAAGTGCCGAAGGACAACAACAAAATCGGTTGTGCCCGTGAGTGATGTAGAAGAGGGTCAGGTGTGTGAGTCCCCACAAGTACCGTCAAGTATCGCTCATCTGTCTCCCCATCGATCCTGGGTGAACTACCCCAAAAGGTAAGCCCAATGTCCTGCATGCTGTCGGTCTCCTTGGATACGATACTCTCGGGCTACTGCGCGCGGCTCTTGTGCCCTCGCATACCGCGATCATCCTGTGTCCTCAACATGCCAGCGCAGCACCATGAGGACGCACCTCGTGTCTTTCTTTTGAATGCCATCGCTGTTGCTGCTTTGTAGCACCACTGTGCCCTCTGCGTGTGCCCAGGCGCGGCCGAGCATCGGTCACTCCCTGCATGCTCTCAATGTGATGTAGGATACTCCTACTCCACAATGCAGTCCCACACACTATGGCACACCACCATGCTACTCCATGTCCACCGACAATCCACCGCTCAATGCTAGAGGCTCCCACACATCCCTGGATGTGATGACATAGAGCTGTGCCTCTACATGTCCGACTACCACCAATCGGTAACATCGTCTCCACCGTCGTATCACTATACCTGCCGACGAAAGGATCATCACTCCAAATCCTCCTCAAGGGGTCCGAGAAGTGAATCTCCCTCTGTGTCAGTAGTGTTACCACCACTGCTCGGCTCCGCTGCGTCCTCTGTGCCCCACACAAAGGTGAAGAATCCTTGGACCCATACAAGGTGCCATCTGGTGGCCTGCCAATGCCACCTCCTCCGACAAGCTCCTGCCAAGGTGTGCTGACCACCCCGTGATCCCGTGTATGAATGTCATGCCAAGACAACCTAGGGAGTCTGCCCATAAACTGGTTGGCCACTGGAGCTGACCGAAACTGCACATGCTCTACTGCTAGGCCAACTGTACTCTCCAAGACATAGTCAGCCGACCTGCCTGGGAAACGATAGGTGATCCCACTCGGATCCCAATGCCAATCTGTGGTTCCTGTATTTCCCATGCATAGAAACTCCTGCTGAGCTACACTCGGATCCATCACTATCTCCATAGCCCGCTCCACCGAGTACCAACTCAAAATCTCTCGCCATCCAACCTCAACATGTGGATGCTGTACCCTGTGCAACTCTGATCGTCTCATACCGCTATCCAAGTCAACATGTGAGATCTGACTAGGTGGCTCTGCCTCTCTCTCTCCAACGGGAAGAGATGACCCAAAAACAACGCAACAGTCCCATCCGCTTGCGGCCACCGAAGGAATGATCGACGCTCCGCGTGCCCTGCGGTTGTGCCATCGAGGAATCCCGGTCGTTCCCAATGCGGACCAACAGCCGCCGACGCACAAGTCATCTCCTCGACTCACGGTCACCCCGCGTGGTAGCCTCCCGTGCGGTCGGCCTTCCTCTCAAAACTCGAGGGTCCCGTAAAGAAGGCGGTGATACTTGGGCGCTGCGTGTCATCCAATACCTCTGTACCTGCTGGTGCCTCATCGAAGGTGGATACATCTCCTGACACTGCACCCCTCTGTGTGCTGCTACCACCCGAAGACTCGGACGCGACTCCGGTCATCACCTCAATGGATGGCTCTACTGAGGTAGGCCCTACCTTCTCCACTACCACATCAATCGACATGGCCAAAGAGGTCTCCAATGAGGGTGAATCACGCGACACTAGGTGTAACCTCGGACTCCCTGCAATCTTGTGTGCCCTCATCCTCCAAGTGCGAGGTAACCATTTTAATGGTTTCCCTCTCCAATACTAGGTCAAGCTGGAAAGAGGTATCCAACTTATCCACCCAAGCTTTTTCTGAGCGCCTGGATGACCCATCAAATGTCGGTAGATGGAATCTGTCCACTGTGCGCTGTAAGCCCCCATCATGTGAGCGCCTGTTCCCTCTGTGAAATTTGTGAGGTCTACTATCACGCCGGAGCTGAACAAAGTCTCTGAATGAGAGAGCCTCCATGAACTCCTGCCCGTATGCCTGGTACTCTGCAAAATAGTCACCCATGTGGCACAGCTCGGAGTCCTTAATTTTGTCTTTCTTGCCCACTGCGTCCTGCGCACAGGAAGGTAGGCATGGTGGATCGGCACAGCTAGGTCTTTGGATGTTCCTACGTAGCTCCCTCTCTGTGCTCACTGCCCTGTGTCCTGCGCCAGAATGTGGGCATAGTGGATCGCGTGGGTGCATGTGATGTCGCTGACCAGGGATAACATCATCTTAGGCACATGATGGGATGTGCATGATCCCTACGCCAGAATCAAAACTAACCTCCAGCGCAGTGAGTCTCTGTGACACATCCTGCATGTGTTGGAGGAGTGCCTCTCTAAATCTCCTCTCATCATCATCACTTGCCATCGGCTCTTTCTGCGATGTGTCTACAGGCTCCCCATGAAATGGCACTACTGCTCCAAAACCATACTACTACTTGACTTCGACCTCCGATTTACCCACTGGAAACTGCTCAGAAAATTCTAGGAATTTGGGAAGGTGATCCTTGCCCAAAACCCAAAAAAAAACCCAGAAATGGTTTCTTCGAATTCCAACCTTCAAAATTTGACCCTTTTTCCAATTTCATTTTTGGTACTGCAACTGCTATTGCTCTCCAAGGTTCCAGCAAACCTCTATATGATCTCTTTCCCAATGTCATAGACCACAGGCTGAGCCAGAATTATGCTCTGATACCACTGTAATATCCCGAATGGGAAATAGACAGCAATACAAGCATACAACAATATAGAAAAATGCCGGAAATAGAACATAAAGCAAATACACATAAAATGTCGGGAATGCTAAGCCATTTTATTAATATGAGAATATAATGAGATACAATGGATAATCAGAATAAATGCACCTATCCTTGCACAAGGCAAGTGAAGAACCCTCTCAGAAAAACAGGAAATGGCTGCTACAAGTAACTGTGTCCCAGCTGCTGGAAGAAACTGTCGTAACTGCTGCTGCTGGAATGAACTGAAGCTAGGGGTTGATCCCCTTGTCGGAATGAGCTGAAAATCGGCAGACCACGTGAACTCACCACCCCGGACAAAACCCAAAAACCATATAGAAAATGGTTAGCCTCCGAAAATCACCTCAGAAACCCTCCTCAAGGAAAAACGCTGTCCCATACGGGGACCGACATGGACATACGAAAATAGGCCCGAAATGGGGCACAACTCCTCCGGAAACTCACCAAATGATAAGCAATGAACCTGACACCGGAATAGGCACACAGAATCTCCTGCTAAAAGTGAAGGAAAACCTTGCCCAGAAACGGAGCACCTCGAAGTCCCCGGGGCCAAGGGTGAGATCTCCAGGCCAGGAGGCAGCTCGATCGCACTAAAGCAGTCTTGCGGACAGGCTAAACAACCAGCGTGCTCAAGTAGACAGAAGTCTAGCTCAATATCATCAACAATATCAATAATGCCAAATGGAGTGACTCTCCCACCTTTTATAGTGCTAGCTCCCCTCAAAACCCTAACTGCGTCCCCTCTCTCCATGCTAAGTGTGGGACCCCAAGGCTTTTCCTTTAAGTTACAACGTTGCCTCTACTAGGGAAACACTTTATTTTATTTAAGTGAGTTAGACCCCTTTTCTCACTTTTATCTATTAATTAACTATAGTCGGCAAACTATACAAAAATCAAATATTCCAATTAGCGGTGCTAATTAGGAATATTACACTATGAAATAAATGATCAAACGACAGCTTATTGAAATAAACAATCGAACGACAATTTATTGAGAAAAACAAAACTTGATTGTATTAATCTTAAAATAACAGAAGAACCTTACAACCTTAGCCTTGATGTTTGAAAAGGCCTTCTCGGGGTCCAAAGCAGGAGTCTCCTCTACTTTGATAAGTCTTGCACTCTTCCTCCAGGAGCACATAGAGGTATGTGATATTTCCTCTCAAAAGCTCAGCAGAAAGAAGTCTAAATATCAACAGCACTTCAACTCAATCAACCATAAAGCTTGAACTCCCTTTAAGGCTACCCAATGCCTCTTTTTATAGAGCAGATGAGGAGGTTAGGGTTCCACCTTTGAAAGGATAGAATCCTCCTTCAAAGGGATAGGCTCCTCACATCAAGGGATTAGTTCCTTAAGGTGAGGGATGCATGAACCTTACTAAAGCGTACTCATCCCCAAAAAATCTCATCTAGAACCTTTTAGAATTGACCTCAAATCAGCTTTTTAACTTTACTTTCTCATTTTTCTAACTTTGAGAAGGGTACGTAGGCATTACAAGGGAAAACTGCGTTCTGGAACGCAGGTAAGCAATGTATTACTTGCGTACCCAAGCTAGGAACGCATGCAGGGTTCATGTTACCTGCGTACCCAAGGCATTTTGAGTTTTTAGGGTTTTTGCTCCAGTTTTAGGTCTTGGAATGAGGAACAAAGGTTGTAAGACTTGCAGAGGAGGCATGTATGAGTGTTAATGAGCTCATACAGTCAACCGAATGTCAAGGTGACAGTTTTTAGTGCAATAGCACTGCTTCTTGTGAAACCAAGCTTTATCAGGTAGCTATCAATGCGAGCATACCAAGCTCTTGGAGCTTGCTTCAACCCATATAAGGCTTTCTCCAGTGTGCATACGTGAGTTTCCCTATCATGCTTCTTCAAAGGCTTGTGGTTGTTCCAAAAATACCTCTTCCTTAAGAAAGCCATGCAAGAAAGTAGTTTTCACGTCCATTTGGTGAAGATTCCATCCCTGGCTAGCAGCGAAGGCAACAACAGATTGAATAGTAGTATATCGTGCTATAGGTGCAAAAATATCATCATAATCTATTCCCTTTTTCTAAGAGAAACCTCTAGCTATAAATCTAGCCTTATATTTTTCAATACTACCATTTGCACCATGTTTAATCTTAAACAACCATTTGGAAGTGACAACAGATTTACCTTGAGGTCTAGGAACCACTTCCTAGACATCATTTTGGATGATGGACTCATATTCTTCAGTCATGGCATCTTTCCAAACTTGTTCTTTTGCAGCTTCTTCAAAGGAGCATGGTTCTGCCTGAATGACGTTACTCATGGCAACAACGTACCCTTGAAACCGACTTGGCTTCTTACTTTCTCTGAACGTTCCTCTTGGGGCAACATTTTGTTCAGCATCTTGCAAAATATCTCGCAACCATAGTGGTCTCTTTCTGGTAGGAGGATCATGTGGTGGAGGATCTAGAGGATCCATGTAACCTATTGGATTATCAACAATCTCATTCTCGGGTTCTGGTTCAGACTCAAATGCAGGCTCTTTTTCATTAACATCTTGTCTTTCAGCAATGGTAGGAGGAGGAGAGTCTCTTCCTTTTCTAAGAGCTGCATCTTCATCAAATGTTATGTCTCTGCTAAACTCAATAGTTCTTTGTGTAGAAATTTCTGAATCTTAATTCTTATGCAGAAACTATTTCTGTTAATCCGGTTAAGTTTCTCCTACTTATACAAGTTATCAACTGAATAAATTCAAGTTAACATCAAAACAAAACACATAACAGATCTCTACCAATTCAGATCTAGAATAAGCACATGCAAACATAGACAAAATGACACAGTTATTTCTAGACAAACTGTCCCAGGAAAAACCCAATGTGGGAAAAAAACTGGTCTCTGGCTGCTGGAGGGCTCTACTATTAAGACTATTTCTTAATACACAACTCTGGGTTCCAGATCTGGAAAACCCTACAGAGAAAACTCTAGATCTGCAGCACCTGGATGATATAAGACCAACAATACTGACTGATCCACACCCTCAAATGGGATTTACAGAACTCAGTCAGATCTAGGCCTAGAAACCCGAGATCTGCCCCTGAAAGACACTGTGTCAGCCTCTGAAGGCCTCAAAATGCTCAACACTGCCTCTACAAGGGACTGTGTTACCCCAAACTGGGTGAAGCAGTCACTATGCTGCCCCTAAGGGTCTCTGCGTAACCCCTTAAGGGTTTCCTGAAAATCACGCTGTCCTTGAATGATGTTGTCGTCTGCTACTGCTGCTGCTACCTTCCTCTGCGTTGTCTTTCCTGATCTCTTCTCTGCTTCTTGTGTATGCTAGACCCCGGGATCAGATCATCCCCTTGGTCTAAATTCCCCTCTCTGCAACTGAAACACTTGAGAATTCTTAGCAACCTCGCCCTAGATTCTTAGTTTAGCTTCAATGCTCTGCCTCTGTGTGTCTTACAAATGACCCCAAGTCTTTCCTTTATACTTTTCTCGTTGACAAATCAACAGCCAAGATTAAATCTTTAATCAATGGCTAAGATTAAAAGAAAGCTTGATCCATGTGACTTAAGACAATTTCATCACATGTTTAATTAAATTCACTTTAATTATTTTATTTTCCTAAGTTTTAACTTAGGAAATACATTAAAATAATTAATTAATTTAATATCTCCTAAACAAGATGAAATTTCCCAAATCCATTTCTGGGTCTTGTAGATCAGGTGAACTCTAGTCCTTCCTCAAAATTTGGGACCTAGAGCACAACTGATGCTACCCCAAATACACAAAATCTCAACACTTCCTCCTAGCATCAAGGGTGTGCTCTAGCAATACATCACACTTATGCATTACAAGATTTTGGGCACTGGTTCTGTGCTGCTGAAGCTTGGCCTCCTGCCACTCAACTCTGCACTACCGTTGCCATTCTGTACTGCTGCCCATGACTCTGCCACTGCCACTGCAACCACTGTACTGCAGCTCCCTCTCAATATGTTGCATCTGTGCTGCTCATAGCACTGCCACTGCTGATCTGCTACACTGCAACTTCAGTTGTTGAGAGAAACAACTAAATCTCTTGCCCAATCTTTGACAGACAAGTCAAATGGGCTGCATCCTTATCACTAAAGCTCCATAGGCTACAGATCTGTGCTGGCACCTAAAGAACGATGCACAGCTACAGCTCTACCTACATAATCAGACTCCCTCTACACTACTAAAGTCACATCAGCTCCTTGTGCTGAAATCTATCACGCTGCTGTTGCACTGCGCTGTCCCTCTAAAGCTCTCTGCGCTGCTGCAGCTCTGCACTGTGTAAGCAGCACTGCTTTGCGCTGCTGAAGTCACATTAGCCTCTGCGCTTCTATGATGTTGCTGCTATGCTCTGCATTGCTCCTCCCAGCCTCCAGATCTGCCTCTGCTTATGCCTCATCTGTGATCTATGCACCCACTGCTCCACTTGTCTCGCTACTGTCTTAAGGCTACTGTAGCTCGCTTGTAATCCAAGAGATGAGCTGCTCAAGGATCCCGCCTCTCTTCCATGTAGCTCCTCTACATGTCCATGTCACCCCACCTTCGTGGTTCATGAGTTCTCATGGCCACATCATCTCCGGACCCATCATCTGCCACCGCTGCTTTGGAAGAAGATGCTTCCTTGTCCTTCTTTTTTGGACAATGGCTGGCAAAATGTCCCGTTTCGCCACACTGGAAGCACTTGATCTTAGAAAGATCCTTCTTCTTCTTCGGCTGCTTCTTTGATGCCAAGGCTGCATCTTTCTCCTCTTCCTTCTTACCCTTGCTCAACGCAAGGCTGTGCTACTTCTTGGTGAACCCTCGTAGTTCTTCTTGCCGCAGGATCGACCACAAGTTGTCCCAATCTGGGAGGTCTGCTCTTCCCAAGATACTTTGGACAAAGGTTTCCCACTCATCCGTGACTACATTGAGGGCAGTTTTGCCTATCACTACATCATCTATGGTTGCACCCGTTGTAGTCAGTTGATCCCTGCAATCCGAAGAGGAAATGCTCGATGTCTTCTCCCTTGGTCATCATGAATGACCTCATTTGGGCCTCCAACAACATCTTTCTTTGGACTGATTTTCCCTCATATAGGGAAGTCAAGGCCTTCCACATCTCATTAGTTGTCCTCTTCTCAGCTATGTGTGGCACAATATGATCCTTGATACTGTCCATTATCAGCCGCTTCGCATGCCCAGCAACTTCTCTATGTTTCCTTGGCAGATCCACATCTGTTGGCGTGGCCAGGGTCTGCTCTGCATGATCTCTTAAACCATATGCCTCTAGGACAATCAAGATCCTAGCTTTCTATACCGAAAAATTTGAGAGGCCCTCTAGCCTATCCTAATCACGCAGTCCATGAGGATACATCTGCTCAAAATGTATCGAAGCTCCTCTTCTCTACGCTAGAGATCTTGGATATAGGGTCCTTTTCGAACTATGAACCCTCTGCTCCCTCTGACACTTGATTTCCCTCCTTGGAAATCTACCAAATCAACTATGATTCAGCTTCTTCTTTGATCCTCTGACCAAACTGCAAGTTTCCTTTAGCAAGAAACTCTCTGAGAAGCTGATCTCTTCCCAAACTGTCACTTGTGCTAAGGTTAAAAATCTGAAAACTTCAGAAGTTTAACCCCACCAACTCTTTTGTATTTCTGCAACTTTTCTGCAGACTTTTTCTGGATCTGACAGATTCAGATCTGAATCACACTGGCTGGCTTCAGACCTAACCAGCGCTATTTCTAAGATCCCTCTGCGCAGTAATTGCGTGGGCTTGCTACGACACAGCACTGGACAGCGTCACCCTTCCCTCTACGTGAATCTCTTCCTGAAAACTGCATTGTCCCTTCAAATCTATTTTTCTGCTACCTTTCCAGTTGCTTTCTGTAGCTAGATCCTTCAAATTCTTCAGTTGGTGACCCTTCTAGATCTGCAATTGCTCCGATACGATGTAGAAACTTTTGAATCTTAATTCTTATGCAGAAATTATTTATGTTAATCCAGTTAAGCTTCTCCTACTTATACAAGTTATCAACTGAATAAATTCAAGTTAACATCAAAGCAAAACACATAACAGATCTCTACCAATTCATATCTAGAATAAGAACATGCACACATAGACAAAGTGACAGTTATTTCTGAACAAACTATCCCCGGAAAAACCCAATGTGGGAAAACCGGTCTCTGGCTACTGGAGGGCTTTATTATTAAGAATATTTCTGAATACACAACTCTGGGTTCCAAATCTGGAAAACCTTACAGAGAAAACTCTAGATCTGCAGCACCTGGTTGATCTAAGACCAACAATATTGATTGATCCACACCCTCAAACGGGATTTACAAAACTCAGTTAGATCTAGGCCTAGAAAACCCCCATATCTGCCCCTACGAAAGACAACTGCGTCGACCTACGAAGGCCTCCAAATGCTCGGCGCTTGCCTCGGAAGGGGCTTGTGTTACCCAGACTAGGTGACGCGGATCACTACGCTTCCCCCGAGGGTCTGCGTAACCCACTGAAAGGTTTTCTGAAAATCACGTTATCCTTCTGTCTTTATTGTTGTTCTTTCTTGCCGTCATTCTTCTTGTTATTCTTTGCCATGCTGCCATCTTTGCCATCTGTGCGTTGCCTTCTGCGTTGTCTTTCCTAATCTCTTCTCTTGCTTCTTGTGTATTCTGAGACCCGGGATCGGATCATCCCCTTGATCTAAATTCCCCTCTCTGTAGTTTGAAACACTTGAAAATTCTTAGCAACCCCGCCTAGAATCTCGACTTAGCTTTAGTGCTACGCCTTTCATGTGTCTTACACATGACCCCAAGCCTTTCACTTTATACTTTTCTCGTTGACAAATCAACGGCCCAAAGAAAGCTTGATCCGTGTGACTTAAGACAATTTCATCACATGTTTAATTAAATTCACTTTAATTATTTTATTTTCTTAAGTTTTAACTTAGGAAATACATTAAAATAATTAATTAATTTAATATCTCCTAAACCGGATGAAATTTCCCAAATCCATTTACGGGTCTTGTAGCTCGAGTGAACTTTAGTCCTACCTCAAAATTTGGGACCTAGAGCACAACTCATGCTACCCCCAAATACACAAAATCTCAACACTTTAACCAAGTACCATAAATTCTATAAGCTTTTGAATTATCGCTCTTTCGGCACATGGAAGTACACAAGATAGCCAAAGATTCTCCAGTGACTCACCTCAGGCATTTTACCAGTGAAGTCTTCTTCAGGAGTCTTATTGTTTAAGGCCTGATGAAGAGTTCTGTTTTGCACATAAACAGCAGTATTTGCAACTTCTCCCCACAGAAACTTCGGTAGCTTTTGATCATGTAGCATGGCTCTGACTGCTTCCATAATGGTTCTATTATTCCTCTCAGCAACACCATTTTGTTGTGGATTGTACAATACAGTGGTTTCCTTCTTTATTCCAACGTCTTTGCAAAGATCATTAAAATCATTAGAGGTGAACTCTCCTCCATTATCAGATCAGAAAGCTTTGATCAGCTTTCCCGTTTGATTTTAAATCAAAGCCTTGAAATCTCTCAACATGTCAAATGCTTCCGTTTCTTTTTTCAAAAAGAATATCCATGTCTTGCGAGAAAAATCATCAACAAAAATCATGAAATACAAGTAGCCACCAAGAGAAGTAACAAGCATAGGTTCACATCAATCAAAGTGTATGAGCTGAAGTACCTGAAAATTTTTTGTTCTGCTTGAAGTGAATGGTCCCTTTATATGCTTTCCACTTGCACATCCTGGGCAAACTCCTTCATGATCCATTATGATCTCAGGCATTCCAGAAACCATCTTCCTTACATGAGGTAAGTCTTTGTAGTGTAAGTGAACAAATCTTTTGTGCCATAGCTCACACTGAAGATTGGTATCATGGACCAATGCATGAATGGGTTTACCATTGACTTTGCAAATCGCTTCACATCTTGATCCAAGAGTGAAGGCTTCTCTCATACTTGAGTTCAAAGGCCAAGTTAGAACTTTTCCATTAATAAAATCAACTTTCATTCCTTTATCTTCTAGAGCAGATATGGATACAAAATTCTTTTTCAAACCAGGTACATACAAAGCTTCTTGCAGAAAAATAGATTTTCCACCATCTAACTGTAATGAGACTAAACCATAACCTTTAACTTGGTGAGTAGAATTATCTCCAAGGATAACATTTAAATTAGTCTCCCTCTCAACTAGATTAGAGAGAGTCTCTTTGTAACTAGTAAAATGTTTGGAAGCACCATTATCAACTAACTAGCTATCAAATGAATCTGCAGAAGAGCTAGAAAGAGCAGAAACAAGAAAATATTCCCGTTGAATTTCCGCTGCATTATTTCTATATCTTGGGTTTTTTGTTTTCTTAGGATGTCCTTTTCTTTGATTTTCAGAAGTCTTTTCTATAATCAGATTTGTTTTTGAATCTAGGAGCTCTTCTTCTTTCTTTACAGTGATGAACAAAATGACAATGTTTTTTACAGTTAAAGCATCTAACTTTTGACAAGTCTACATTCCCTTTATTTGATTTGAAAGCAAATTTATTTTTATTACCTTTCTTTCTCTTGTCATAGGTTGAAAATGCAGTAGGTTATCATTTTTCATGATGTGAAATTCTCCCTCTGGAGATCATTCTGGCCTCCTCTTGGATACACTTTCCCAGGAGCTTATCAAATGTGGGAATAGTGTTGATGTTGCTGATGGTAATGGCGATGATAAAAGTCTCTCAAACAAGAGAAAGGCCTTCAAGCACAATCAACACCATTTCTTTGTCGGGTACAACTTCACCCATTGTTGACAATTGATTCTTGATTTTAGTTATTCTCAGGTAGTATGCTTGAACCGTCTCTCCTCTATTCATCTTGATGTCTTTCAATTGATTCTTCAAAGCAATAATCTGGTTCAAGTTACTGACTGCAAACATGTTAATTAGTTTGTCATACATTTCTTTAGCTTTCTTCAAACCAGAAACATAAGTAATGAGATGATCACTAAGAGAATCAAGGATAATTTTTCTAGCTTTGATTTCGCCCTTTTTATATTTGGATTTGATAGCAACACTTGCATTCTCTGGTGGATCATCTAATGTGTCTTCAACATACTCCAGAACTTCGTGTTCTTCAAGAGTGATATCTACCCTTGCTTTCCATGGACCAAAGTTTGAAGCATCATTCATCTTCTCCTCTATCTTGAAGTAGGACAAAGTCATTTTAATCAAAAAACTTTGGCAGCAAATGGGATCTCTTTAGGTGATCTTTTATCTCCTTGAACTTGTCTTCACCAAGGCACTGATACCATGTTAAAATCTGAAATTTCTATGCAGAAATTTAAAAAAAAAAATCAGAAAATTCGATGCAGAAAACTAAATGTACTTGCATAAAATTGAATGTACTTTGCAGAAAACTAAATAGAACTTAATGTACTTACTAGAAATTTGAATGTACTTTGCAGAAAGTTGAATGTACTTTGCAAAAAACTGAAAGTTGAAGGTACTTTGCAGAAAGTTGAATGTACTTTGCAGAAAACTGAATGTACTTTGCAGAAAATTAAATGTACTATGTTGTTACAATTACTTAGAATGCAGATTTCTTCTTCACAATTTTTCAGATCAGCAATTGTAGATAGAAAATAAACTTAAGGATTATATGAAGACAGCCAAGCACAAATATGAGACACTGAGAGTTAGGTCCAATGACCAGGGCAAAACCCACACGGGGAAAACCCAAATGATTCTTCTTCTATTAGATTTATTCGATTGTTCAACAGAGTACAAAGAGAGAGAGAGAATGAGAATGAATAAAGTCACTAATGTTTGATCAACTTGTAACTGAAGTGCTCTTGCTCTTTGCTTGAAGATATCCTCCTTCTCTTGATTAGATCTTGTCCTACAAACTGACTCCAGCTCTTCCCTTGCTCTTACTCTTCACTTGCACTCACACTCCTTCACAATAAACATGTTACACTCAACTCTCACTTGCTCTTGCTTAAATAAATGAGAAAGGAGAAGAGTTAGAAAATGAATTCATTCCTTGAGCCAATAATAGGAGAATTGAATTGCATGAGGGAGGAATTACTTGAGGAGAAGTGTAACTCATCCCAAGAATAGAGAGAAGGTTCACTTGTCTTGAGAAGTTACAATTCGAATTAAGGAGAGAGATTTACACTTAGACATGAGAGAATATTTGGTGAGAGTTACAAATTGAATTGAATGAGAGAGTTACAAGAGAATTTAATGAGGAGTTACACTTTTGCCATACATTGAATTACTGAGAGAGAGTTACATTCTCTTAAGCGTGGAGTTACTATTTTATTCCAAGAGAGAGGTTCAATTAAGAGATTCTCAATTAATTTACTTAGAAGGAATTTGTTTTTATTAATCCATTAAAGGTGAATGGCTTTAGACTATCTGATAAATAATAGTATCATAATAATAATAATACTAGTAAGAGTAAAAATATTAATTCTTGACTTGTATAATCATGATTGATTTGATTTTAAAGTGGATTCCATATATCGAGATCATCCTTGATCATTTATACATGACTTTCTATTTTTGGAAAGTCACTTCCAAATTGAGATGGGACCTACTATTTTTGGAAAGTCATATTAGAATTGTTAGAAATAAAATTTTATTATAGGTGTTTCAAACAAAACAGAAATATATGATTTCTTCTAGGAGAAATTCATCCCTGAGCTGTCAAATTTTAACCTAAGTCAAGGAGGCTGCCCTCCTATCATGTTGATTTTTGTAACATCGGATGTGCTCTAGCCTCAAGAATTTGCAAGGAGGCTAGGACATATGCATTCTCCAAGACCCAGAAATAGTTTTGGGAAATTCTAGCCGGAGACAGTTTAATTAAAATAATTAATTATTTTTAAAGGATGCCTAAATCTAAACTTAGGAAATTAAAATAATTAAAGGGTATTAATTAAACTAGGTGACAATCTTCTAGAAAAAGATGGAGATCGAGTCAAGATGATCTTAGCCATTGATTAGGATCTAATCTGGGTCGTTGAAAGTTCAACAAGAAGATTATAAGGAACTCGATGGGCACTTGGAGAACATACCAGGCAAATACTCAGTTGCCTAAGCAGATCGATTTTCTCACTGGCTGAAGTTTGGCAAGAGAAAATTGAGAGGGAGAGTTGCAGGTGGGAGAGGGGGTATCGGAAATAGTCGGGAGTGTGGGAACCGAATGGAAGAGGCAGTGCAGAGGAGCGACGCAGATCACCAGCACAAAGGCAATGACGCATGCATTGTGCAGTCACTGCGTAGAGGGTGGCGCAGAGGGGCCAGCGTGAGGGTAGCAGGTCCTCTCCGGGGTCACAAATTCATTGTGGAGCATGAGAAATTTGTCTGTAAATTTTCTGACAATGATTCTTCTTCTATTTTGTTGTTTGCATCTTGTACATGAGATTTTGTTGAAGATTAATAAAAAAAACCCTCATCTGCTGCACCGATTTTCCCACATTGGGTTTTTCCGGGGACAGCTGTCCAAAAATAACTGTGTCAATGTGTTTATTATTATGTTAGTATTTTCCTTACATTCATTTTCCACAGTATTTAATATGTGAATGTTGCAATGTTTGTATTTCAATATTTGTTGTAGATAACTGCAAATAATTTGTTTCAGTAATTTAACAAATAGAAGAAATATTATCAGTCGTTGCAATAGGATTCGGGGTCTCCGAATTTTCACATGGTATCAGAGCATAGGAGAAGCAGAGAAGAACTCAGAAGCAGAGCTGAAGAGGAAGCTCGAAGAGTTGGGTAGGCAGCAGATCGATTTCCCAGAGGGACTGCACAGTCCAGTGCCAGAGGGCAAGATTTTCATGGAAAATCCTTCTTTGAGTGAGTCGACAGACAAGAAGATTTTCCAGTACGAAATTTGTCTGTGACAAAGGGAGCAGTGCAGTAGCTTCAGTGCTAAGCAGATCTCCAGCTAACATGCAGTATTTTGCAGTCGCACGATCAACATTGGGAAGGAAAATATCACAGATTAACATGGATCATCAAGACGTCTCGAAATTATATTCCAGGTTGGAAGAGGAATTCCCATGTTTGTCAAGTTCATCATCAGCAGGTGTTTGGTATATTGATAGTGGTGCTTTAACTCACATGACTGGAGTACGAGAATATTTCTCTAGCTATCAAGAAGAGCAAATGGACTTCCATATCACTATTGGAAATAGAACTAATTGTATTCCAGTAGGGAGAGGCACCATAAAGTTTCAGACGTAAGCAGGAACCAACATCAGCGCCACTAATGTGTTGCATGTACCGGGATTAGGAATGAATCTGATTTCAATGTCCCAGTTACAGGACAAGGGGTACAATGTATACTTCATTGGAAAGAAAGTATATGTTAAACATCCCAATTGGAGGAAGATGAGACAAATTGGAACTCGAAGCAATAGGTTGCATAGATTGCGGCTCGAGTCTCCAATGGCACTGATAGGCAGTAACAATAATAGTAGAAAGGAACTTAATGAACTTTGGCATAGGAGAATGGGACACTTACACCATGGAGTGCTTAGGATGCTCATAGAGACTGTGACAGGAGTTCCAATTCTTAGTACCGATCATGATGATGTATGCAGTGGATGTGTACTAGGGAAGTACGCTAAGGCAGCTTTTCCCATAAGTGACAGCAGAGCAAAAGGTGTATTGGGATTGATACACTCAGATATTTGTGACCCAATGTCCACCAAAGCTCTTAGCAGTGGCGAGTATTTTGTAACCTTTATTGCTGATCACTCTAGAAAAACTTGGATCTACTTCTTAAAGACCAAGGATGAGTTCTTTGATTGGTTCATAGAGTTCAAAGCTCTCGTAGAAAACATGACAAGGAAAAAGATAAAGGTATTGCATTTAGATGATGGTGGAGAATATACGGATAAATACTTCACATATTTCTGCGCAAGAGAGGGCATCAAAAGAGAGTGGACAGCTCCATATAATCCACAACAAAATGGAGTAGCTGAGCGGAAGAACAAAGCAATAGTTGGGGCAGCAAAGGCTATGTTATATGACCAGGACTTGCCTAGATTTTTATGGGCAAAGGCATGCAACACAGCATGTACATCCAGAACAGAACTCCTCATAGAGCATTGGGGAAGAAAATGCCAGAAGGGGTCTTCACAGGGAAGAAGCCAAAAGTAAGTCATCTCAAGATTTTCGGGAGTGTGGCATATTGCCACATTCAAGATGAGAAGCGTCGTAAGTTGGATCAGACTGCAGATAAGGGGTACCTCATTGGGTATAGCGAGACCTCAAAGGCATACAAGATCTACATTCCTAGCAGCAGGAAGATTGTGGTAAGGTAAGATGCAAAATTCATGGAAGATATGGCTTTCAGAAGATCTCGAGAGATTCCTGCAGGTGATCAGTCAACAGACATTCCATTAGTTCAGCAGCATCAGGGACAGCAAGGAGGACAGACACCAGGATCAAGTACAATAAGCAGCACCAGTATTTCCTTAGTAGTAGGAGACCTAGGTAGTTCTCAGCAAATGGAACAGCAGGAACAAGAGGAGGATTTGATTGAGCATCGCACCACCAATGGTAGAACCAGTAGGGAAGTACGCCAGACGTTGAGGAACACAGAGGAGTTTGTCGGAGCTCCTAGAACCGACAAAAGGCAGCGTAGACAGCCTGACAGATACCAAGCCTTGGTAGCACAAGTTAAAGAACCCTCCAGTTTTCAGGAAGACGACAACACCAAGTATGGGTGGATGCCATGATAGAAGAATACAGTTCTATCATGACTAATGATGTCTGGGAAGTGGTACCTAGACTAGAGGATAAATCAGTTGTAGGATCAAGGTGGATCTACAAGATCAAGTACGATGCAGATGGAAGCGTAGAGATGTATAAGGCTAGGTTCATGACGAAGGGGTACGCACAAAAGGAAGGGATAAACAAAGAGGAGACCTTTGCCCCAGTCGCTAGATATACCTCTATTAGATTCGTTATATCCCTAGCAGCTCAAATGGGATGGGATATTCACCAGATGGATGTCAAGACAAAATTCTTGAATGGGGTGATAGAAGAAGAGGTGTATATAGAACAGCCTGAAGGCTTCGAGACTGATGAGAGGAGAACTAATGTATGCAGGTTAAATAAATCCCTGTATGGGCTCAAGCAGGCACTCAGAGCGTGGTATGGTCAGATTGATAGTTAATTGCAGCAGTTGGGATTCATCAAGAGTGGTGTTGATCCCAATCTCTACTATTTGATGGTTGAGAATGAGCCACGTATTCTAGTATTATATGTAGATGACTTGTTTTTAACAGGGTCATCAGGACACATAAAATACTGCAAGAACCTTGAAGCAAAATTCGACATGAAGGATATGGGGTTGATGAATTATTTTCTAGGATTGGAAGTTTGGCAAAAGAATGGAGAGATCTTCCTTGGACAAGGAAGATATGTTACAGAGATTCTAAAGAGATTCAAAATGCAGGATTGTCGACCCATGGAAACGCCCATGATCACCAACTGGAAGAAGATAGATGCATCAGGAGACAAGGAAGTGGACCCCACCTTGTACAGACAGCTCATTGAGTCGCTCATGTATCTGGTCAACGCTAGGCCAGACATTTGTTTCGCTGTCAACACCCTTAGTCAGTTCATGGTGGAACCTAAAATGGTACATTGGGCAGCAGCATGCATATTCTTAGATATGTGCATGGGACAGTCAAATATGGGTTGAAATACACCCGAGGAGATGACTTCAGATTAAGCGGATTCACGGATGCAGATTGTGCAAGTAGTTCAGTAGACCAAAAAATTACCTCCAGGTACTGGTTCAGTGTTGGATCAAGGTTGATTTCTTGGTGCAGCAGGAAGCAGAAGTCGGTGAGCTCAGCAAAAGATGAATATATGGCATCCAGCACAGCAACGTGCGAAGCTATATGGCTTAGAAAGTTTCTTGTGAGTTTGTTCAGGAAGAGGATCGAAGCGACCAGTATTTATTGTGATAATCAGAGGTGTATCAAACTCTCTGAGAATCCAATATTTCATGATAGATCGAAACACATCGATATCAGATGTCACGTTATAAGAGACTGTGTTCAGCGTGGGGCAGTACAACTGCAGTATGTCCCCGTAGGATATCATGTAGCAGACATACTCACGAAGGCTCTAGGTAGAGCTAAGTTCATCCAGTTCATGGAACAGATGTGTATAGTAGAGAACCCATTTCAATAGCAAAAACAGATGGATTCTCAGCTGCAGCAGCAACAGATGAGAGGGAGTTGCAGTGCAGACAGTAGTTGACAGTAGTATGCAGGGTCATCAGCACAGATGCAGCGCAGAATCAGAGTTGCACAGTAGTTGGTGGGTAATAATGTCAGACATCGGCAGTGCAGAGGGAGATGGTGCATAGTCAAAGTGTTGTTTCAGCAAATTTCATTGCTAGAGCAATTTCCTCGCTAAGAGGGAGTGTTGATTTTTGTAGCATCGGATGTGCTCTAGCCTCAAAGAGGGAAACAGTACACATCCTGAGCCAACACAGCCACTTCAGGCAATTTATTGATATAAAGAAAGAAAATTTACATAAGCTTTTCTCATAAACGGTTACCGGACAAATGACCCTCTATGCTCTTTAAATAGAGATCATGGATCAATCAAGTGTTAAGCCACAGATCAAGTGTCGATAATACGGAGGAGAGAGTGAACAGTCGGATCACTACATATCGTGACCGTCAAATAATAAGTTACAAATGTACATAGTAAAGAAACACACTTTACCTAACTCTACGCTAGACCAAGTTATACTTAACTATTTCCTATGTGTCGGAATATCCTAACATCCCCCCTTAAGAACAACTTGGGATAGGATTGAAGGATTTACAAAGGTGATACAATAGGAGACTATTTCCTATGTGTCGGAATATCGTAACATCCCCCATTAAGAACAACTTGGGATAGGATTGAAGGATTTACAAAGGTGACACAATAGGAGAAGGAAGGAGGCATTAGAGCCTATCCCCCCTTAGTGATAACTTTCTTGAACTCCAAGCATAGATCAAAGTTTGGTAAACTTCGCTTCTGTGAGAGCCTTTGTAAGATATCAACAACTTGATCGTTGATTGAACAATATTGCACTTCAAGAACACGATCATGAATGAGTTTTCTGATGAAGTGTATGTGTAGCTCAATGTGTTTCATGAGTTGATGCTTAACTGAATCTTTGCATAGCTGAATGGCACCCTGATTATCACACCAAAGTGTATTTGGATGTTGTTGATGAAAACCAAAATCGTATAGGATATGACGAAGCCACAGGGATTCCTTGTTGGCTTCAACTGCACCATGATACTCTGCTTCTGCCGAAGAAAGAGAGATGGCACTTTGTTTCTTACAAGACCATGTAATGGGTCCTGAACCAAGAGTGAATAAATAGCCTGCAGTAGAATTTCGGTCATCAAGGTCACCAGCCCAATCAGAATTAGTGAAACCAATCAACAATGGAGATGCTCCTGCACTATAATGAATCCCGAACTGAACTGTACCTCGAATATATCGAAGTATTCTTTTAGTTTCTTTCCAGTGACTTTCATGAGGTTTGTGCATAAACCAAGCAACAAGACCAATGACAAAGGAAAGGTCGGGACAGGTATGGGTTAGATACAGAAGTTTACCAACAAGTTGACGATATAAGGTAGCATCAACTTCAGGGGAAGTACAAGTGACTAAAAGCTTGACTCCAGACTGAAAGGGAGAAGGGGTTGGCTTACAGTCTTCCATGTGAAAGTGGCATAGAAGATCACGGGCATACTTGGACTGAGAAAGGGCAATACCTTCTTTGGATTGCAAGACTTGAAGACCAAGGAATAATGCAAGTGTCCAAAGTCTGTCATTTCAAACTTTTTTTTGAGGCTATACTTCACATGGTTTATATGGTTGGGATCACTACCAGTAAGGATAAGATCATCAACATAAAGGACAAGGATGATTAAGGACTTACTCACTTTCTTGGTGTAGACAATGTTGTCGAAATGACATATAGAAAAGCCATTATCTAAGAGAAATCTATCCATTTTGGCATACCAAGCCCGAGGGGCTTGTTTGAGACCATAAAGAGACTTCCTAAGGCAAGAGTCGTTTTGGATCAAGCCAGGGGGTTGTTCCATGTAGATTTCTTCATGCAAATCCCCATGTAAGAAGGCGGATTTAACATCCATCTAATGGACTTCCCATTTAAAGGAGGCAGCAAGGAAAGAACAAGGCGGATAGAATTCATTTTGGCAACAGGGAAGAAGGTTTCAGTATAGTCAATGCCTTCAACGTGTGAAGATCCTTTAGCAACAAGACGAGCTTTATGTTTATCCACTTTTCCATCTAGTCCAAACTTGGTTCTGTAAACCCATTTGCATCTAACAAGTTTTCTTCCCTTTGGAAGAGGAACAAGATCCCAAGTATCGTTTGCCAATAAGGAACGATATTCTTCATTCATAATTGCATCCCAATCTGGATGACCTGAAGCTTCTTCAAAGGTGTCTAGATCAGGATTTTCTGGAACTTGAGCCCATAAGAAAGAGGCTCTGTCGAACTGAGAACGTGTACGACGTTGATCTACAGGGTCACCTACAAGAGAACCTGCTGCATCTCAAGTAGAGCAGACCCATTTTGGAATTTGGGGAGCTGAAGGAAGATCTTGAGGAGGTGGAGGAGGATTGTCATCCTCACTGTCATCATCCAAACTAGAAGGAGTGCTGTCAAAATAGAAGAGATAGAGAGAGGTGGCACATATGTCGAATCAGGCTTGCAGGCCAAAGCTAGCACACTCGCCGAACTAGGCTCGCAGGCCAATATATTTTCATCAAATTTTACATCTCTTCTAATGATTACATTTTTGGATTTTGGTTGAAGAAGTCTATATCCTTTGACATCTTCAGGATATCCAACAAAAATTCATTTTTCACTCTTAGGTTCTAAGGCTTTATGTTTCGCATATGGAATATGGGCCCAAGCTTCACTTCCAAAAACACGAAAGTGACTTACATCTGATTTGATTGAGCTCCAGGCTTGTTCTGGAGTTATATTCCTTAAAAACTTAGTAGGAGTGTGATTTACTATGTAATTTGCACAATTAATTGCTTTTGCCCAAAAATTAGGACTAAGTCCTTTAGATTGAAGCATACAATTAGCAATTTTTTTTAGAGTGTGATTCTTCCTTTCAGCTACACCATTTGGTTGTGGAGTATACGGAACAGTATGTTGCATTTGAATGCCATGCTCAGTGAAAAAGTTGATAAATTTGTTGTTAACATATTCTCCTCCATTGTCAGATCTTAACTTAAGAATTTGATGTCCAGATTGCTTCTCAACAAAGGCCTTAAAGGCCAAGAACATGTTAAAAAATTCACTCTTGAGTTTTAAGAAATATACCCAAGTGTGCTTGGAAAAATCATCAATGAAAGTTAAGAAGTACTTGTAGCCAAATAAAGAAACAACTGGAAGTGGACCACATAAATCACTGTGCACAAGCTGTAAAGGGGTTGAAGCATGCCAAGAGGCACATTTGTCAAAACTATCCCGATGATGTTTTCCGAGTACACAACCGAAACAAACACCATCTCGGCAAGATTACCATAGGAAGACATGTCACCATATTTTATTTACATAGAGTTTGAAGAGAGCGATAGTAAGTGACCAAATCGCTCATGCCAAAGTTTGCTCACTTCATCATTATGAGCAATAAAAACAGAGGGAAGACGGGATGACCCAAAGTTGTCAAACTTGTACAACCTTATGGAATCATCAGCAATGCCAGTAGCTAAAATATGTCTAGGATCTCTTAGGTCCTTAATTACAACATCATGAGGTGAGAATTCTATTGTTTTCCCTTCACCTGAATGAGTTATCTGATAAACAGATAGAAGGTTGCGGGACAAGGTAGGAACACATAATACATCATTAAATTGACCATTATCTAGATGAATGGTTCTAGACCCTACACCACTAAGAGATCTATCATCACCAACATAAATGTTTTTTGGTGTTACAATCATTTTAAGAATAAAACGTTTTGGCTATGTGGTAAGAGGCTCCAGAATCGATGAGCCACTCATGAGAATGAGAAGAAGAAGATACATTTAATGCATAACCAGATCTTGATGCTTGACAACCACATGCAGAAAGTGCCATTCCCGAAGATGAAGTTGAAGGGTTCTCCAAATGGATGTTGTGCTTCTTCATTGCTGCTTCCAAGGCTTCCATCTTCTTTAAACATTTTGACTCTACATGGCCATCACGATTACAAAAGTTTCAATGTCTATCTGTCTTCTTCCCTTTGTTTTTATTTGCCTTATCAGTTTGTGGAGTTGCTTTTTCAGTTTGCGGTTGAAATTGCTTAAGACCCTTGTTTAGTTTGGGACCATTCTTTTTAGGATGTTGCTTCTTAGGATTCTTTGGATATGGTTGTTGCTGGGCTGCTAAGGCTTTCTTAGAAGAGTTTCCAATGTTGATAAGACCAAGGTGTAAGAGTTTTTCTTGTTCTCTTATCAAAGAATCACAAAATGCATCAAAAGAGGGCGACTTGTAGGTCGTCCCTTAAGAAATGAGGGCTTCTCTAGTGGAATTAAAGGTGGAAACAAATATAGAGTATGCAGGGCCTAGCTTAGCAAAAATGGAATAGATGAGACTACCATCTTCGTTTTTGACCTTACAACCTTCTAAAAGAAGTGTAAGGGTATTGAATTTGGACAAAAAATGTTCAATAGAAGAGAAATTATTGGGGTCCAAAGTAAGCAACTCATTTTCAAGCTGGTGGGCTCTGATTTCATTTTGAATGTCAAAAATCGTATTTAGCTTTTTCACAGCTTCATGAGGGGAGTCAATTTCTTGGATATGAAATCTAAGATCTTGAGCAATGGACATTCCTATCAACCCTCGTGCTTGATCTTGTTTATTTTCTCATTTATCCTTTTTATCTTTATCGGTAGTTGTAGATTCTTGTCCTGAGGCTATTCTATAAAGCCCTTTACTTCTAAGTAAGTCTATCATGTAGGATAGCCATTGGAAATAATTGGTGTTGTTAAGAATAACTGGGCATGCACTTTCCATTTTTTAAAACTGAAGCTGAAAAGGCCGAAACTAATTGCTCCAATGGAAAGATCTCGAAAAATTAGGCCGGTTCAAAAAAACGGCTTCCGGATGAATAAGTTATGCCTTTCTGAAAAAAAGGTGTAGTAGATGTCAAATAATTACGTGATAGGTTGAAAGTTGATGATGAAATTGTACTTTTTTTAAAAAAAGTCCCCGCTTTCCAAACTTAATATAATAAGCTCACTTTAAAAAAAAAACTACTTTATGTGACTCACTTTTATAAATAAGTGAGAGTCACTTTTACAATGTGTTTTTTAAATAAAACCCTTTTTTTTTTAAATGGCAACTTGCTAAAAAGATTTTTAAGAAAAAGTAACTTTACAAAAAGCTTTTTAGAAAAAGAAGCTTGACAAAGAGACTTGAACCCAAGACCTCTATTCTCATAAAGTAACTTTACACCAACTGAGCTAGTAAAAGGATTTTGTAATTGTTTGAAAGGAGGAAAGGGTTTTTTTTTTGCTCTTCAGATGTGTTTTTTCCTGCAAAAAAAACTCAAACGTGCACACAACGAAAACAAAAAATACAACCCTTACGGCAAAAACGTTATATTTCTGGTTAATCCATCCAGCAACTATATGTTTTTCTCGCTATTTCTGATTTCCCGAGATCGCACAAAGTCGTAGGGAAAGAGCATAAGAGCATACGCAAATAAGAGGGTATAGATCTAGCAATAAAAAAAATATAAACCGAAATAAACAAAGGGATTAATAAATAAAACTGCAAAAAAAATGCTTTATACCTCCAGATCTAAAATGACAAAACTTGGGCAACCGGAAACCTTTTCGCATGAAACGAAAGGGGTTCCTCACTGTAACAGCAGCTTCAGACACAATTGAGCAGTTCTCCCAGCCCGAAAGTGGTTAGAAACAGTAGATCTAGAAAATGACAGTCGCATGCAGTAAAACCGGCTTCAGATTTGGATCAACAATGAATGCGGCCCTCAAAATAGCTTTGATACCATGTAGGAATTTACAAGGTAAGTTCCTTAGATCAAACACCAAAGTTCACCACTCACAAACAAATCACAGATCAGTACACCAGTATTTGACATGGTTAAAACTCTCAAAGAGGGGAACAGTCCACGGCCTGAGCCAACGCGGCCACTTCAGGCAATTTATTAATATAAAGAAAGAAAATTTACATAAGCTTCTCTCATAAACGGTTACCGGACAAATGACCCTCCATGCTCTTTAAATAGAGATCATGGACCAATCGGGTGTTAAGCAACGGATCTAGTGTCCATAATACGGAGGAGAGAGTGAATCGTCGAATCACTACATATCGTGACCATCGGATTATAAGTTACAAATGTACATAGTAAAGAAACGCACTTTACCTAACTCTACGCTAGACCAAGTTATACTTAACTATTTCCTATGAGTCGGAATATCCTAACATAATTTGCAGGGAGGCTAGGACATATGCATTCTCCGAGACCCAAAAATCGTTTTGGGAAATTCCACCCGAAGATAGTTTAATTAAAATAATTAATTATTTTTAATGGATGCCTAAGTCTAAACTTAGGAAATTAAAATAATTAAAGGGTATTAATTAAACTGGGTGAGAATCTTCTAGAAAAAGACAGAGATCGAGTCAAGATGATCTAAGGCATTGATTAGGATCTAATCTGGGTTGTTGAAAGTCCAACGAGAAGATTATAAGAAGGAACTCGATGGGAACTTGGAGAACACACCAGGAAGATACTTAGTTGCCCAAGCAGATCGATTTTCTCACTAGCTGAAGTTCAGCAAGAGAAAATGAAATTAGAGGGAAAGTTGCAGGTGGGAGGGGTATCGGCAATAGTCGGGAATGCAGGAACAGAATTGAAGAGGCAGCACAAAGGAGGGACGCAGATCACCAACACAAAGGCAATAACACAGGCACTACGCTGGGTGACGCAGTGGGCCAACGTGAGGGCAGCAGGTCCTCTCCGGGGTCAGAATTTCACTGTGGAGAGTGAGAAATTTGTTTGTAAAATTTCTCGCAGTGAATCTTCTTCTATTCTGCTGTTTGTATCTTGTACATGAGATTCTGCTGAATATTAATAAAAGAAACGCTCATCTGCTGCATCGATTTTGCCACATTGGGTTTTTTCGGGGAAAATTGTCCAAAAATAACTGTGTCAATGTGTTTATTATTGTGCTTGTATTTTCTTTGCATTCATTTTCTGTAGTATTTAATTTGTGAAGGCTGCGGTGTATGTATTTCAATATTTATTGTAGATAACTGCAAATAATTTGTTTCAGTGTTTTAACAAATAGAAGAAATATCATCAATTGTTGCAGTAGGATTCGGAGTCTCCGAATTTTCACATATCACTGAAGATGGCCACTGCAACTCAATGAACTAGGGCTTGATAACTAGCCCTCTTGGCTGCCCTTTAGCTCCTCCAAAGATCAATCCTTAGGGCTTCTCAGGTTTGTCCACTATCAGCCCTTATTGTCCTTCACAAGGGACTGTACTTAGGGCTCTTCTAGTAACTTTTATCAATCTTCCATACTGTACACAAGCTTCCATACAAGTCTATCCAATCTAGAACTCATCAACCTAGCAAAACATCATCATGAAAGACAACCAACATACCTATTCATAAGACAACTTCCTTCTGCCCTATACCCATGGCCTGTGCACTTTCCACTAAGGTTTCGGCCCTCCTTTTAGCATCTTTGTAATAGCTATAGGTGAGCCCTAGCTACGCCTTCAAACAGACCTCACAACTTTGCGTAACCGTCACTACTACCCACTGAAATTTTTGCGCTATCACTTGAGGAAACTCGGCATACCTCCAACTACCTACCTAGTATTTCGGTCCTCCAAAATAGACCTTACGACCCTCCAGATAGGGTACCACAGAGGTTCGGCCCTACCTCAAAGAGACATAATTTTTCAACCTACAAAACAGAGAATTACACCATCCAAACTTGCACAAAACTTCCTTCTCAATTAGGCCAGCACTCTGCCTAATCTTGGCCCAATCGAATCACAAGAGATACCCAAGAATTCATCCTTCTCTTCACTTTAGATTGGCTCCAATAGGCTGCGACTAGATCAAATCACTTTCTTCTTCAATGTCTTGCACTTGTGATGTGTGTTTTGATCAAATAAGCCTCTTCTTATTTATATGATCTCTAGGTGAAACGACCAGCCCTCTAAAGGGCACTCCTCAAGCCAAGACAACCTATACATTATGTTATTGAGACCACCACATATAATTAAAAAATATTTTCTCTCATTAGATCAATTCTTCCATGGTTGCCTTAGTTGCCCCTTGCTCCATTAAGGGTGCCACACATGCAACAATGGTCAAACCATAAAAACCATGCTTGGTTTCGCGCCCACAACTTTGGGTGCAAAACCCACTACTTAGGTACTTCACCCACAAAACCCTTTTGTGGTGCCAACTCACACAAACCCAATACCCAGGGTTGTGGAGTACCTCCCAAGCTACATAAATCAACAGACACTACATCAACATAGCAAGTTCATGAACTTTTCTTGTGTAAGGAGAAATTTCGGCTAAGGGGAAATCTGTTTGCAACTAAGGAGAATACCTCCCTTGCGAAGAGGGAGTGTTGATTTTTGTGTAGCATCAAAAGGTATTCCCACATGGTAAAAATGGTCTTCAAGTCGGCCTAGGCCAGTGAAGGGACATGCCGCTTGGGTTATCACACCTATTCGCCTTGTATAAATGGACATTATGATGCCTCATTTCAACACCAACGAAGAGCAAATTTTCTCCATCATTATTACCTCTCTAGGACAGCCACACATGTGAGAAGAAGGGTGAGTTTTGACCAGTAGGTTAATTTCTATTTTTTGACCAAGTTGACTGGAGTTAACTGAGTTTGACTGGGTGTTGACCGCAGGGCCATAGCTGACAGTAGGCCATTGATCACAAGGCCACTATTGACCGCAAGGCCGTAATGGACTATAGGTCATTGACTGCATACATTGACTCTAGTTTGACGGCAGATTTTGACCAGTTTGACTGCAAAGTTCAAAAGTGATTTCAGACAAATTTGACCAAGCTTGACTAGCATGAGTTTGACCAAGTTTGACTAGTATTTTGACTTTGATATTGGGCACATATTTCTAGACAAATTGTTGATTTGCAAACCTTTCTAGAAATCATCTCTCCTAAAGAAAAGTTGTTGGGTTTTCTCCCAAGCTTGGGTTTCCTGGGGTAAATTTGTTTTCTCTATTGTGCATGGTTGTCTTTCTATGATATTTATTATTTCTGCTACATTTACTATTGAGATTTTCTGAAGTGTAATTATTCAATGATAGCAGTGGCATAAAATACTAGTTCGAAATCATTAGGAAGTAATTATCTGGCAGAAAATCATATTCTATTGGACATATTATAGAAAAATTCAACATTAGCTACCCCCTGCAAGAACACTGTCAAAGTCCAAGGCGTCCCTGAGCTATCTCCAATCCTCCAAACAGGAAAACAAGTTGCCACATGCCAACTAGTGCTCAAAGCCCTCCTCCATGATATACAATGCTACACATCCTTTATAGGATGTTCTCCAAATAAGTGGCTCCTCCATGAGACCTCAATAAAGAGCATCCACCAAACTACAAAGAGATCTCCAACACCCAAGGGAAGAACATTAAGCCAATAATCAAATGAAGTCAAACATCCACTAAGAAAGCTACCTCCAATGTACCTATCCATCACAGACCATCTCTCATGATATAATCCATCTTGGACCATCCAAGGGTTGAACATACACCATATATCTCAAATCTCATGAAGCACCCCCAAACATGGTGCAAATACTTTCGAAGTAAACCAAAAATATAACATACCCCTGAACCAAATATAAAAATGCCAAAAATCAGCACTGTGAAGAGAAATTGCAGAACTTGTTGGAGAGATAGAGAGCCTATAGATCAGCATAGGCTAGGCAAGTTAGGAAGCCTTCATCCATTGGTTATCATTGTTCATTGATTGCTTTAGAAAACAATTATTTTTCCATGTTATTTCCAGAAAACATTCAGTAGATTGGACTCTTTATGTCTACATTAAAGAGCATCGGAACGGAAGAATGTCTCTGTGGGACTATTGAGCAAAGAAAGGGAGATATTCCTTATCTTATGTAGGGTAATGAAAGAAATTGCCGTGGCTGCTTGATGGTTATGGGAGGTGCCTAGAGTGCTTTGTAATGAGCAATTTGCCTGAATCATGAAAGTAAATGGGTTGCATCAACTGTGTTGTAGGCCAGTGGCTTGATTCCTTTGCATGGTGACCTCACATCTCAGCTTGCGAATGGAATCTACAATAGATAACTATGGTTGAGTTGAGTGGAAAATTACTCAGTTTCTGTTTCTGTTAAAAAGATTTTTGTTTTTTCTTGGTCTATGAATCTGCAATTGAATTTCATGTTGCTATGGAAATATATCTATTTCACTAATTTGCATTTTGTGTGTATTCATGTTTAGTTCCGAGCATGGGCATTTGGTTGCCATGAAATCTGTTAATCCACGTTTGATTAATTCCATTGTATTTTTATTATTGCAACCTATATATGCATTTAAATCACTATGGACCTCCATGAAAGGCCAGCTCTACTATGTTACAGTGAAATGGTCTTTAATGGCCTGTTGTCGACTCCTCGTTCCATGGCCTACAAGTTCGTGGGAGGGGATCCCACACAAAGGTGGCAACAAACTCAAGGCGTGGTCTGAAACCTTTTCTTTCGTATTCCTGAAATTCCATTTGTTCTTGTACCAATTGGCCTTTTCAATTTTACACAAGTGACCAGCTTGTCCATTCGATGAGTAAATCCTAATTGCAATGTCGGACATGAACTCACTCGCTCAAAAAAGAGGGTTCAATGGTCTGTTAGCCACTCCTCGTTCCATGGCTTGAGAGTTCCTGGGAGGGGATGTCACACAAAGGTGGCAACAACCTCAAGGCGTGGTCTGAAACCTTCTCTTTCATATGCCTGAAATTCCATTTGCTCTTGTACCAATTAGCATTTTCAATTTTACAAAAGTGACCTGCTTGTACATTCGACGAGTAAATCCTAATTGCAATGTCGGACATGAACTTACTCACTCAAAAGAGACGGTAAAGAACGATAAAGGCCCAATATTGCACCTCTGCGTGCTGAGCATGCACTTCTCATATCAATTTTAACAAGATTCTAGTTGTGAAAAACCCACCTACATTTATTCATATGTATATATTCAAAGCCTTATTCTATGACATAATTAATGATCAAGTTCCTCGGTGTCTTCTACCTTCACCACTTAATAGAAATCCTAATTTGTAATTATTTTTCTGGCACGCTATCTCAAAAAATTTACCTTAATATAAAAATAAGTAGGAAGTGAACCCCATAGCACTTCGATGAAAAAAAGACAAATTGAGTAGTAGAAGTTAATACCTAGCCAAACAATAATATGTCCAGATTGCATGTGCAGGCCACAGCCCTATAACGACACCCGAATTCCCAACTGTAATGACAATGGCTGCCATTGGCCCAATTATTGCAGCTACAACAATATTTTGAAGAATTGCTTCACTTTCAGATCAAGAGAGTAAAAAATAGAGAACCAGTAAAATCTCATAGTAACCAAAACCCCCAACAGTTGAGCCTAATTTCAAATTCAAATACCATATATATATATATATATATAGAGCAAACTATAGCAAATAAAGTTTGGGCTGACATTCTTACAACTTAACAGCCTCTGGTAAAATCAAGTAACTAAGATTCAGTACTATTCAATGATTATCTATTCATACCTTTGAACACTTACAATTTAAGAGCACCCAGTAAAATGAAGTGGCTAAGATTCAGAGCTATTTATTGATTATCTATTCATACCTTTGAGAGTCCCAAGTAAAACCAACAAAACAAAAAATGGCAGGAAACATAGCAAACTCCACAGCTTAACAATGAGGCCAGTTGAAATATCCATTCTTTCAGTCGAAGTGAAAGATACAGAGTAGGGGAAGGAGATGGGGTTTCATGTAGGGATGATAAAGAGGTCATGCTGAACAACACAGAGAAAGGGAGAAGAAAAATGTGTCGCTCAACTAAGCTTACAGATGGCATATGGTAGTTTTAAATTCAGTGACAAATTTGAAAAGGTAGTCTATTATTAATTATAGCTCATGCTCCACTGTAGTTCATATGTTAAATAGAATCGAATTCTGTAGTTCTTGACGAATTTGTATTTAATGCGATTTTTTTAGTTTACAATTTTATTTTCTAAAAGACAAGATACAACCAATTAAATTTGAAAGATTAATTTGTATAATAAAATCATATATAAAAATTTAGAATTATATATTATTAAGAAAATTTAAAATTATTTTATTTTTATATTTTTATTTAAAATAAATTAGAAAAGCATTTTTTTATTATTTGGATTTTTTTTGAAAGAGTGAATTTAAAATCATCTAGAAATATCATAGTTTATTTTACTAAAAAATATCCAAAAACATTAAATTTAAAATATTATTTTTATACTATCAAAACTAAATTAGGTTATATTGTTTTTTACTTTGGTCCAAAAACTTTGATTTTTAATTATCTTTGAAATTTTTTTGTCAATTAATTTTATTTTTTTTATTTTTTTTAAATAATTAATTTTCTCTTATAAATATATTTTTATAATCAATATAATTTTAAATTATTATATTTTTATCTATTAAAAATTAATTATATCTTTAGATTAAAAATTGATATGCAATTTAATCAAAACAACAATTTTATTAAAATAAATTTTTTTGGAAAAATATTTTATATTTAAGAAAATATTTTAAATATAAAATGTATTTATGTAAATCCAACCAATTATTTTAATTTAATTTTATAATATTTTTTAAATTAAAACTTAATACTGAAGATTTGTAATCAGAGATATTTATACTATTTTATAATGGATATTATTAAGTTGTAAATAAACTTTGTTACAATACCATGGGTCAGTACAACTTACCCAAAAACCATAAGCCATTTCAAATCCAAAATATTTTATAAATATTTTATTTTATAACATTTTTATGAAAAAATGTTAAATTTTTACATTAGTTTTTAATATTATATCAATTAAGCAACAATGCCCCCTAGTATACTTGTTTTTGGAAAGTTGAGTGTAAGTTAGGTACCGTCCTTTAAAAGAATGTTTTAAAATGTTTTTGTTTAAGCTATAAATTATTGGTAGTTTGTGAGTAGTTAGGTATATTTTGTATTAAATTAATAGTTTTTTTTTTGTAAATTTTCGCATAGAATTTCATTAATTAAAAGGAATTTATATGGAGTTTACAATACCCACCCGAAGGCTGGGTTTTCACATAGAGACCAAGACAAAATTGTAAGGAGGCATCAAAATTGTAAGGAGGCATCAAAGTAAATATAGTAAAAGAAACAAAAGTATCACCCAGCTTTGGGCTAGTTTTCGAATTTACTTTTTTTCTTTTGTTGTTTGATTACTTCCACCCACGTATTTGGCAAAGGAGTAACCACGTCTTGTTGAAGAATTTCCTGACATGTTGTTATTGCATCCTTTTTTAATTTTGAGGAAACTGATATGTGGGCTTGCTTTTCCTCTCCCAACGCAATAGTAGTATTGTCTAACCCTATGCGAAGTGCTAAGCTTTTATTCGCTCTACTCTCCTCATGATCCTCATCTTAAAAGAGCATTTCATCATTTGATTCATTGTCCTCCTAATTTGAAGAGGAGGTGTCTTCTTCGAAGTCCTCTTTCTCTATAGGAGGTGGGTTGCATGGCTTCCAAGCCTTAGATTTAGTTTTATGTTTTACTGGATTTTGAGCACAATTTATGTAGGTGTCATGTTTGATGGCAAAGGCGACAATGAAAAGTCACTCATAGTCCAAGAGCTAGATCCAATGGAAATCACCTACTTTTAGGTTGATTTTGTCTAGCAAGTCTTTACTAATGTCAAGTTCTGCACATCCCACCAAAAGTATAAACTCCACTTTGGCCTCGTGTAAGATTTGTGTCTAGGAATCGACCCAGGGTATTTTCGATGCTTGCAAACATTGAATCATGTCATACATGATCTAGTAAGTTTAGAAGTCAAACCCAAATGGGAAGCTTTGTAATTACTACTGTAGAGGGGACGAAATTTGGGAACCAAGGGGTTGTGAAAAGCCCCGTTTTTCCCCAGAACCATGGACACTTAGATAGAGCACTCTGGTAATCTTCTTGGCAGGCAAGCTTAACTATGAAAAAACCCTTAGAACAGAAGAGAACCCTGCAGGATCTGGTCCAATTAGAGTGTATCCAGTTGTAAATATCTGTTGTTCGAGGCCAAAACCTATTAAAATGGCATATCAGGCCATGTTCTGCCATTAAGTCGTGAAGATCTTCCAAATCTAGATGGGAAATGTCAACAGAGGGAATATCTTTCGATTTTTCCACAAAAAATAGACTAGGTGCATTCTAAGAAGGAATTGCTTTACCTAGAGTTTGAGGGTTAGTTGAAGGATGATGAACACCCTAGGGAGTCTAATTATGAACTGCATATTTATATGAGAAAGTATGGGAGGAGGAGGGTTTCCCCAAAGCACCCACTCACGGATGAAGAGTCAAAATTACAGTGTAATCCTTACGAAGATGATAATGAGAGATAGGAAGAGAGTCTCCTAATTGCTTACCTTCATAAAGGAGGTGTTGAACCCCGTGAGGAACCCTGATAGTTAATAGCTTCAAATTATTCATCATAATTTAAAATAAAATTTAGAGTTAATTTCAATTATTTTTTTCAACCAGTAAAAAAACCAACAATTTTGTATTAGAAAAGTTGTTTACATGATTCATGTGTTTATCTATTAGCATCATTGATATCGATAAACTATGTAATACCATGTTAATGGAATAAATATATGATTGTGCATATATAAACATTATAATCCTAGAATAGTCATAGTCAAGTCCATAAGAAATAACTAGATAAACTGAGCATGCCAAGATCGTTTTTTGTCCCATATGTTCTACAAAATCTATGAGAGTCAGATATATATAGATGCCCAAACAGGAACCATAACGGAAATGTCATCCGAAGATTGTACAGTGCCATCTATAATATTTTGCTTGTGCAGGCCCCAGAGCAATTCGAACTTGTATCGTCATCCAGATTATTAGTTGCATTGTACCAATAAAAACAAAAACAAAAAACCCATAAAATTATACCACCGGAAACAAAAACAACTACCAAAGGCGATCAATTAAAAGAGATAATATCGGTCCTCTAAAAATTGTCGAAAACAAAGTGTGAATATTTAATCTCGTCAAAAGGAAGTGTGAGAACTTCTTATCACAGCTTGTCTTTGGTACTATTCAGCTCCCTGTGGACATGTGTATAAGTGACCCTTTGTAAGTAAGCATTGAGCACCCTAATATGCTGCATCCAATTAATTAAAAGTGGGGGAGAGAAGGTCATGTGCTTAGATTCATAATCAACAACCGATTGTGAATTCCCTAAGAAATCCAAAATCTCGATCCCCAGCCAGTGAGCAAAAACACCTCAAAGGGCCAATACCACAGCTTTGGCGTTCCATCTAATGCCTCCAAACAATTTGAAATGGTATTGTGAACCAAGATATAATGAAATGTATGCTTCGCAACCACACAATTCATTTTTTCCAACTCCATCGAAATATCCACAAGGTGAATTATAAGCAGATGTAAGAGGAAAAATCTATCACACTGATGAGATACCAATATTATATCCAGCTTTGATCCGAAGTTATGCATGAATGCAACAAAATACATAAATAAACATAAATGCAGAGATGCAGTAGGAATAAAACTTGGTTTCATTAATATCAAATAACATAAATATGCTTATGTTGAAGATTGCAACAAGAAACAATGAAGGAGGCATCCTGAAACATCATTCTTGATCCTAGTTGGAAAGTGATCACCTAAACTAGGTGGGGCCCACATAGGTGATTTTGATGCAAAGTCTATTTTTAGACTATGTCTATTTTTAGACATGTCGATCATATTCTATGAGTTGCAGGATGCTATTTTTGGATGGTTGATCAAGTTGGAAAAATAGATGGACTTCTATTTTTAAACATATTGGGCGGAATCTATTTTTATATTGTTAGTCTAAAAATAGATATGTCAAATATTATTAGCTCTTAATAATATTTGGACTCTAAACATTATCTTATTCTCTTGGATCACTTCAGTTAAGTGCACAGATGTGGCACAGTAGCTGACAGAAGGAATTACGCTATTCCTAAGGGTTTACTGGAGCTAATGCATGGAGGACTTCGCTTAGAATTCGCGTACGTAATTCTGGTGAGTCAGAGAAGTAGTTGGTGGAGTTGTGTCTGGGCTTAACTCAATTAGACACGGGGCTGAGCTGGGTTGTGTCTAGTCTTAACCGACCGATACACTAGTGAGATGGTGTGAATTAATTAATACCATCTAATAAGATGAATCTATTAATTCAATCGAAGAATGACTGTTAACCACAAGCAGATGGACAAGCCAAAGGAGACCAAAGGAGAGGCAGTGGAAAGAGAAAGTAGATTATCACAGACTATACTGGTGCATGAGTTTGCACCACACATTGATGGAGATGCCAATGATGGTCATGCAATAGATGATCTGGTTTATTATATCATCTTTGAGGATTATGCGCAGGAGGCAAAGTTAAAGGCTGGCAAAGATCGGTGCATGGATTTGCAAGATCAGGGGTTGATTAGTGTGTAGCGATTGGATTATGCGAGAGCTTGTGATAAGCTTTTGTATGAGGATTGTTACATGATCTCTATGACATATATTATATCTGAGATATTTGGGTTTAGCCGGGATTTCCGTGAAAAGCAATTGTGTTAATGTGTGTGATTTTTATGGTTTCATGTGCATTGCAATTGTGTTTATTTCCGCATGTGATGATCAATGGTGGAATAGATTATGTATTGTGCATGAAGTTAAAATAGTGTGTGCTGGAGAATCTTGGACATATGCATGCTTAGTCCATATAATTTCTACATGGTATCGGAGCAATATTGATCAGAGAAATTGCAATTATTGAAGCGGTTGAGTTTTGTGCTAGTGGAATTCGAATTTGCTGCAGTGTTTTCTTAGTGTCGAAGTTGAGCATTCATTGAAATGTCTTTCAACGGATTGTGATTGGAGTATGCCCTTGAGGGCAGCTCGAATTATATTGCATGGAAGGACAGGATGGAAGTGGTGTTGGAGGATAATGGGTTGAAGGAGTTCATAAATGCTAATATTCCTAAACCGGGTTCTAGCGATGCAGCTGCACTTGACACATGGAAAAATAAGGTAGCAAGGTGTCTAAGGATTCTGTTGGAAGGTGTGATGGATCACATTGTGTCCAGCCTTCACGGTAAAGCCACTACATTCTTGATGTGGAAGGCTTTGACAGAATTGTTCCAAAGCAGAGGTGACCAAAGGAAGTTGGCACTTAAAGACAACCTCAGGAAAATAAAAATGGAAAAGAATGACAATATTCCAGTATACTTGACAAAGTTTGTCCACTGCGGGGATGAGCTTGGGAGTGTAGGAGTTAGTGTGGATGAAGAAGACTTGGTGAGCTTGGCTCTCCTTGAGCTTCCGAAGAGTTGGCACAGCTACGAGGACTCTGTCAATGGACGGGCGAAACTGCCAGGATGGGAGCGACTTTGGTCGAATCTTGTGCAGGAGGAGATAAGGCGGAGTACCAGAGATGGCTCTTCATCAAAAAATGATGATGAAGAGGATTGCGCTTTGGCTGCCAAAGAAAGGAAAGGGAAGGGGAAGAAAAATCCTTCTCAATCCGGTGTGGATGGCAAAGAGCGTGACATGTCCAAAGTGAAGTGTTTTCACTGTCACGAGCATGGGCATTTCGCCACGCATTTTCCACAGAAGAAGAAGAACAAGCAGGTTGCTGGAGCTACAGCTGGTGAGGCTCTTGCCTCGCAATTTGAGATGGACTTCTCATTGATCGCATGCATGGTATCTGTTGGCTCCCTGTAATTAGCAAGATTGGCAAAAGTCCAACTGCAGGGAGAACACTTATTTCAACCACTTTGGGATTCTAGGATCTAGCCCTCCTGAATCCGGAGAGGGATCTCTCCAATAAAGTGTAAAGATTGATTTATCTTTAAAAAGCTTTTGGGTGATGATATTAGGCTATTTATGAAGGCCAAGGGTTTTGTTTTGTTTTGGATGGTTGAGCATGATTATTATTTGAGGGAAAATCCTAAATGGAAAGAGTTTCAAAGGTGTGAAGTTTCAAGCAATCAAAACAAGTTTTTGCTAAGAAGATAGATATAACGCTGGTTTTTAGTCCATTGGGCTATGGATTCATAATAGGGTTTAATTGAAACAAAAACGTGCAAGAGTGGTCCATGGGGCAAGTCATCTATGTCTAAGGATCTCTTTAAAGTTGAATTTATGGAATGAAATGATACAACAAGAAGGGGAATTTAAACAAATGAAGAACAAAGAGTAACCTAAGATCAGGTAAGTACTTTGAAACTATCTTTCTTTTGGCATACACTTAAGAGAGACATAAAAGTAATCTAAGATCTGGTAAGTACTTTGAAACTAGCCAGCTTTTGATGCCCTTTCAATAGAAAACATTCAAAACACAAAGGGAAACTTTAAAGCAACTGTTGGAGAAGAAACTAGAGGACAAGGCTCACTATAAACTTCCCTAGTTCTCCTTTACTTGGTAAAATTTCAAGACAAACACATAAGATAACAAAGAAAAGTCTAAGATCAGGTAAGGACTTTGAACCTAGCCTACTTTCAACACATTCTTAAGGAAACTTTCAGATAGTTTTTTGGGATAAAACTAAAGTACAGGGCTCAACATTACTTCCTTAGTTCATCTATACTTAACATACACTGAAAATAACATTTAAGAACAATATTCAGCTGAGACAGTAGGACGAGGGAACGCCAGAATTCCTAACTGCTTAAATTGAATTAAATCATTCCTAAACAACACAGTTTGGAAGAAAACAAGTATGCAAGCTTATCGATCGAGAGAAAAGGTGCTTGATGTCTGATGAAATCCTAACTCTATGCTTGCTGTTCTTTATCGGAAAACGGACAAAGTGAAAGCAGAAATAAAATAACAATTTACAATAAGAAATAACATCACCATTGACATAGACCAGGATCCATAAATCGGCTTGTATTTGATGCTTCGACGATTACGACTTTAAGTCCAATGTTTTGATTCGTGATCTTTACAAGTAGAAGATTCAAGCTCAAGTATATTTCAAAGTTATGCAACCAACGTTTACAATGAACTCAATGAGATTTTATAGAAGGATGAGGAGGTCGAAAGAGAAAAGATCTAAGGTTTTAATTAATACAGATTTAGTACTTCTCAGCCTTTGAGGGGCTCAATGGAGAAGTTTACATATATTTTTCTGTATTAATTGTTTTATATTTAAGAGTTAAGCTTGGTGGGAGCTTTTGTTGACTTTAAGGCTCTATTTCATGATATAATAACTCTGCTGATATTTTTTGCATTAAGTTCCTTTGGCATAATTAACTATTCGGCTGCGTTGAGGCAAATATATTCTTTTTTGGTCATTGTTCGGCCTCTATTGAATGATGTGAAGCCATAGGTGGCAATCTGGTAGCTGAGAGGAATCAATTTGCCTCTTATGTGGCAGTGGAGGCTCTATGTCTGATAGATATTATTGATTTTTCCTTAACTGTGTTTAATTGAATGGATTAGGCTTTTGATTTCGATCTTAGTCGTAATCTATTCAAACTATGTAAATCAGCTTCAATTCTTCATTTCCGGCTTGATTTAATTATTCAACGCTGATACTCTTTGGCTTTGATTTAATTTTCTGTGTCTTGTTGATCTGAAGGTGCCGCAAAGGGCTCATATGGCATCAATGCCCATGAAGCATTGACGAAACATGAAGGTGAACCACGTGAATGGCTTTTCTTTTTATGAATAAGGCATGGGAGATCGTCATCCTCAGCCTTCGGTTTTCTTTTGATATAATAGAAAAACCATTTAAAACCTGCAAAAATACAAAAAAAAATTAAGAAATCCTGCGTATTGGGGTAAAACTGTTTTGGAGGTTGTGAGAAGGAGCGTGGCCGTTGGATGGCAACATCCAACGGTGTAAATCATGCGTAGAAGTCCAAAGGAGAGTGGTGGGTGAAAAAAGCGCAGAGGATTAATTATGGGCCGTTTGATCTTTGTAGAGATCAACGGTGGAAATGAGTCGGAAAAATAAAGCAAAGGGGTCACTTTATAGGGAAAATAGCGGAAATTGCATAGAAATAAGGTTTGAAAACCTTTTGTGAAGAAAAATGTATTAAACATCAAATGGTTTTCGGGAGGAATATGAGCCGTCGGATGAGATTTGCTCATAAGGATCAATGGTTGAGGAGGCGCGCGATGAAACACAATGGAAGAGAGGGAAAATGGTTTCAGGTGGAGAAACCACGGGTTTCGCGCGGCGAAAGGGCAGGGAGGCGGTTTTGCCTTTTGGAATGCGATATGCATCCCTGCCCGACAAGTGGCCTCAGAAAACAACTTATATCGCGTAATTTCTGAGAATTAACCTCCGTGCTGAAACTTACGCGAAAATGTGCTTGAACCGTTAGATCTGGGGTCTCAGATCTGACGGTAGAGAGTGAGCGCGAAATTGAATAGATGCGCGAGAAGAAGCGGGAAGGGCGGTTTTATTATGGACCATCCGATCAAGAGATCGACGGCGGAGATTAGATCCGGAAGGAGGCAAGACCCACAGGAGGCAGGCCTGTCGAGGTTAATACCAGCTGTTGGATGAAACAGATCAACGGTGGAGATTTGATTTGGGTTATAAACGAACTAATTCAAAGGCAGAGAATGGGTTAATATGGGTCGTTGATCTGCAGAGATCAATGATTGAGATTGGTCAAAACAACATTATGAAGTGGGCACATGAATTTTAACCAAATTCAGGAGATGTAATCTAGACCGTCCGATCTGGACACGTGGACGGTCCAAATGTAATCGGAGGCTACTATGGGCGGGGGAGAAGAACTTTGAATGGCACTGGTGCAATTAACTATGGGTCGTCAATCTGCAGATCAGATCGACGACGGAGAACTCATCGGGGTTTGACCAATCGGGGGTGGCATTATATTAACGCGCCCAATGAAGAAATGCTGATGCGATTGTGCGCGGTCTGTTGATTGGCTTAAGATCAACGGCGGATATTGTTTCAAAATATGCACCAGCGGAAACCCTTTAATACATATGAAAACCCAAAAATTAATAAATACAAAGGTTTTGGTGGCTCGGGGCAGGCTATATATATGAAATTCTTTGGTGTCTGTTTGCGGGGCCGTCGGTCTATATGGAAGATAATAGGCCCAGGGCTTATATGTATGAGAGCCAATCGGGATCGGGCCTTCGGGCTTTTCAATCTACCCATTGAAATTTCTCCGATGCGATTAGCGCTTCGGGGCTTTAACTCTTGGTCCTGGGCATAGGTTTATATAGAGAGGGGCGGAGGTCGGGAGTTTATACAAATGGGGCTTAATCACATCAAAAGTTTGATGCGGGGCTTTTCAATCTACCCATTTATAATAAAAAACATTTCTCCGATGGGTTTAGACCGAAACATAGGAAAGTGGGTTTATTGAATTTACAAAGGGAAATATGCATCGGAGATGGGTTTTAAACAATGCTTAGCGGCGAATGTGGGCTATGTGGTTATATGAAATAATAATAAGATCGGGGTTTATAAACAAAGGGCTTAATCGCACTGAGGTTTTAACATGGCAAATAGACTTGTGCACTCTGATTTCTCCAATGCGATAAGCGCCAAAGGGTTTAGCGCTTGGTTCTAGTGCCTAGGCATATGGTGGGGAAGTGGTTTAGGACTTAGCCCAAGGGGGCTTAAGCTTGTAATACAAAAATGTATTTTTTATGAAATTTTCAATGTTTTTTAATGGATTTGGGGGTTTCGGCAAAGTTTAAAAGTGAGTTTTAAACTTTGTAAAGAGGATCTTATGAAGGGGAAATGGAGAAAAATGGAAAAATAGAGGAATTCCATGGGGAAAAAGGGGTAAAAATGAAGGTTAGTTTGAAGTGAAGGAAGGGGAAAAATGGTGATTTTGCAGCAGTCTTTTCTCTATGAATATGGCAGAATTTCAGAGTTTGAAATGGAAATAGCAGTGAAGATTTAAACAAAGGGCATGATGACTTTATGAGGCTTCAAGAGATAACATTTTTTGCAATAATTTTTTTTCCTTGAAGGCTCCAAAAATGTTTTAGCCACCTTTTGATATGACAAATTTTATAGGTGGCTAACAGTATCTAGTGCATTGGGATCGGGGTGGTATTTTGATAGTGGCGCTTCCTTTCACATGACGGGAGATGTGAATCTTTTCAGTGACTTGGTGGAGAAAGATCTCCAGTTGCATGTTGAGTTGGGCGACAATGGATGATACAATGCGACCGGCATTGGTACCATTACCTTTCAGAGGTAGTCAGTTAAACTCATTCTTTTACAAGATGTAGTGCATGTTCCAGGTTTAAAAAAGAATTTAATCTCAGTCGCAATGTTAGAGGATAAAGGGTATGATGTTGTCTTTAGTGAAGGAAAATTTTTCCTTTGGTACAAAGCAACAGGACAAGTCAAGAAGGTTGGGATTCGAGCTAAGAATCTCTACAGACTTGAAGTAGATGGGATTTCTACGGAGCTTCCTACTGTTGGGAAGTGCAAGAAAGACATGCAATTGATGCTTGAGAGGAAGCAAGTTTTGCATGCAGGTAAGATTGAAACTCGAGATGTGGAGCAGCCACAAGATGAGGATAATGGAGTGGAAGAAACCACTCATGCAGAGAAATTCCGTGCCAGATGGGCAGAGGGAGTGCATGCAGCTATACCACCAGGTGAGAGGTGGGGCGACATTCATGATTTATCCCAAGAGGATATTTCTAGGCAGGATTCATGGAGATGGTGTGGATCTCATTAATTGAACCTGGCTACGATGTGCCCACAGAGTAGCAGTAGCATGATCAGTTGGATTGATGCAGGCAGATCAAAGTGATAGTGTTGGATACTGAAGCGCGGTTCAGAGTTGACAGCAAGTGCAGAGTGCATGGGTGCAGAGTTCAACAGTGCAGTGGTTCTTGAAGACATGTGCAGTAGCTAAGCAGAAGTCGAAGACTTTGATGATACATGCATTAGACTGATTGAGTTGTTTGGAGGCTATTCAGTTTCGGAAGAGTTGTAGAGTAGATGCATGGAGTTGCATGGCGCTTGCAAAGGTTACAGGGAGAATGCATGGAGTTGCATGTCGCATGCAAAGACAGTCCTTTCTTGTTGAGAGCGAGTGTTGAAGATTACAACAAGAAACAGTGAAGGAGGCATCCTGAAATATCATTCCTGATCCTAGTTGGAAAGTGATCACCTAAACTAGGTGGGGCCCACACAGGTGATTTTTGTCGCAAAGTCTATTTTTAGACTATATCTATTGTTAGACATGTTGATCATATTCTATGAGTTGCAGGATGCTATTTGTGGATGGTTGATCAAGTTGGAAAAATAGATGGACTTCTATTTTTAGACATATTGGGCGGAATCTATTTTTAGATTGCCACTTAAAAATGACATATTTTAATATTATTAGCTCTTAATAATATTTGGACTCTAAACATTATCTTATTCTCTTGAGCACTTTACTAAGTGCACACATGTACACACAACTGGCTGCATGAATTACACTATCCTATGGGTTTAATGGAGCTATTGCATGGAGAATTCAGTTAGAACTCATGTGACAGAGTTTGGTGGAGTTGTAGAAGTAGTTGGTGGAGTTGTGTTCAGTTTAACTCAGTTAGACACAGTTGAGCTAGTTGTATCTAGTCTAACTGACTGATACACTAGTGAGAGTGGTGTGAATTAATTAATAATTAATTCACTAAATATTAACTCATTAATCAACTGAAGAATACATCAGTTAACTACAGTGCATGGACAGTTTCAGTGAAGACCAATGGAGAGGTAGGTGAAGGAGCAAGTGTGACTATCAGTTGTGACTATAGTGTTGCATGAGTTTGCACCACACATTGATGGAGATGCCAATGAGGATTGCGTGGTCAATATAGGATGGATTCAAGTTTATTATGAGCCATTCTTCAGCAGGGATTGTGCAGTAGAGGCAGGCTAAGGGCTGGCAAAGATCAGTGCATGGATTTGCAAGATTAGGGGTTGATTAGTATGTAGTGATTGGATTGTACTGAGAGATTGTGATAAGCTTTGTATGAGGATTGTTACATGATCTCTATGACATATATTGTATACAGATAGTTGGGGTTTTTAGCTTCAGGCTTTCCCGCGAAAACAATTGTGTTAATGTGTGTGAATTTTTATGGTTTCATGTGTGCATTGCAATTGTGTTTATTTCCGCATGTGATGATCAATGGTGGAATAGATTCTGTATTGTGCATGAAGTTAAAATAGTGTGTGATCAGGAGAATCTTGGACATATGCATGCATAGTGCATATAATTTCTACAGCTTATAGACATAATGGAAATAAACTAGCTCAGGTGATGGTAGCTTATCTCTGAGAAGAGATGTGGCAGTTACATTTCTCTAAAATGCATTACAATGACGCTCAAGGCCTTTTTATTATTGAACAACACGGGGAAACCCTAACCCCAGGAGATGGAACGCCAAGAGTTTGTGGACCTCATTGGGGTTAGTTGGGCAGCCAACTTCCTGGGGTCATAACTTGGTCATATTATCTGTTTGGCGCGTATGATATATCATCAGAAAGATATCTCTGAGTATTACAAGATTTTCTAATTCATGCCCTTACCTATGGCTACAAGCCTACTACGGGCCTCAAAAAAATGTCGTTTAGGGGGTAAAAATTGCTTCAGAAGTTCAAGACTCAAAAAACTGCTAAAAATAGTAAATGTTGCTATAAACAAGGAAACTGATGAAACCGACAGGGGTTTAGGTTGAATAGGTGGGTGGCCACCAATATCCACCTAGATCATTCCTCCCCCTTTAGGAAGAAATGGTCCCCATTACGTGCAAAGCCTCCATGAGGTGAGGAAATTTCTGTTGAACCTAGTTAGTGGTGAACTACTTGCCCTAGTGAAGGAGTTGGTCTTCTTTGACAACTCGATATAGTTGGATCCTCTGCTGGCGGGTGTTCTTGATCTGTGTGTCTATGACCCGATCAATTGTGGCTTTTTCTATGCAGTCTGGGTTTAAATTCGTTGGTGTGAGTTTTTCTACAATGTCAGATGTGTCCAGTAATGGTGGAAAGTAGGGTCGCAGGCAATCCACATTAAACACTAGGTGCAGACCAAGGAATGGTGGAATACTGAGCTCGAAGGCAATACATCCTTGGTGATGGTGTATGGCCCATATTGTAGTGAGAAAAGCGTGTAGTGGGGTCCAAAGAGGCGCTCCTTCTACAAATGTGGCCAAACTTTGTCTCCCACCTACAACTTGTGTGGCACCAATGTTGATCATGTCGTTGCTTGTAGTTAGCATTGTCTCTATCCAATATGTCATGGACTTGTTGGCAGATGAGATGAATGCACTCAATGAAGTTGTTTTCCTTATCAGCTTCAGATTGGACATGAGCCAAATATGCCTGAGTAGTTGCAAATGGTATGGCCACATCAATGGGACATAATGGATGGAATCCGAAAACCACCTAAAAGGGGTTGTGGCCAGTTGAGTTTTGGAGAGCCTGGTTATAACTGTGTTGGACATAGGGGAAGCTTTCATCCCATCTGCATGGATGATTTGATCTGTACATGTGCAGAATGTGTACGATCATCCTATTGACGACCTTTGTTTGGCCATCAGTTTGGGGGTGGAAAGATGTGGACTTAGTGAGTTTCGTGTCCAGCATCGACCAAAGACTTTACCAAAATGTGTTGAGGAATCTATTGTCTCGATCTGAGATAATGGACTGTGGGACCCCAAAGTGTACCCAAACTCGTTCAAAGAAGAGTTTTAGCAGTGGCTTCTACTGTGATATTCTTCTTGCAGGGTGTCATAATGGTCATCTTGGAGAATATGTTGACGACCACAAAAACACAGTCGTTGCCATGCTTCGTAGAAGGAAGGCCCGACATGTAATACATGGAGATGGATTCCCAAGGTCAACTAGGGGTAGGCAGTGAAGTATATAGGCCTTTCTTCTTGATGGTCAGTTTGGCAATAGCATAGGCAGTGCAGGATCTGATGTACTTCCCAATATCTTGTCGAAGGTTCAACCAATAGAAATACTTCTACAATACTTTCACTATTTTCTCGACCCCGAAATGTCTAGTGACCGGACTGTAGTGTGATTCCAAAATCATCTTGGCACACTCTCCTGAAGGAACACATAGGTGTCCCAAGTGGCATAATATTACATCCTGTAGGAGAATATCTTGAACTTTCTTACCTTCCAGGAGCATCTGGTATGTGTTATCGAATTTTAGATCACTTTTGTAGAGATGCAGGCAACCCGAAGTCTCGTGCCCACAAGAGTCGAGCACAGTGGTTAGTGCCACGATCAGCGGTCGGCTGAGGCAGTATGCAACATTATTGTTGTTCCTCTTCTTGTACTTGATGTTCAAATGGAACTGTTGCAGGTATGTGGACCATTTCTGATGGCGATCGTTCTACAACTTCCCTTATGTCTGTATGAATTGCATAGGTCAGTGATCTGTGCGGATGATCGTTTATTTCCCAAAAATGTAATGCTTCCATTGTCGGTAAGCCTGCACAATGGAATACATTTCTTTGTCATAGGCAAGATACTTACATATTTTATCTGAAAGTGTCTCATTGTGATATGCCATTGGATGCTCCTGCTGGGTAAGAACTTCCCCAATAGCATAGTTAGAGGTATTTGTATCGACCTCAAATGGTTGCTGCAAGTTTAGTAATCTGAGCATTGGTGCAAAGCAGAGGTAATGCTTCAACTTTACGAACGCCTTCTGTTGAGACTCATACCAAAATAATTTGGCTTTCACTCCTCCCTTGGTGACTTAACTCAAAATCCAAGTGATATGAGAGAACCCCAACACGAACCTACGGTAGAAATTAGCAAGTCCCAAAAAGTTGTGGAGCTTTGTTAGAGTGGTTGGGGATAGCCAATCCTAAATGACATGGATCTTGGTTGGGTCCACATGCACCCCTCGCTCTTCAATGATGTATCCCAGATATTGAACTTGGGTCATGCCAAAAGTGCATTTCTTGAAATTGGCACATAACTTGTGTTATAGCAATGTATGGAGGACTTGTTGAATGTTTTGGAGGTGATCTTCCCAATTCTTGTTGAAGATCAGGATGTCATCCAAATACACCACCACGAAGAGTTGGTTAATGTTCACAAGATATCTTCCATCGGCCTCATGAAGGCTGCAGGGGAATTCGTCAACCCAAAAGGCATGACCAACCATTCAAAAAGGCTCTCCTTGGATTTGAAGGCAATCTTCCACACATCGAAGGGTTCGATTGGTACCTAGTGATACCCAGACTTCAAGTCATTCTTGCTTAAATATTTTGCCCCCTTGAGTTGGTCTAGAAGGTCATCAATACGTGGGATCAAATACCTATTCTGAAAAATGATCTTTTTCAACACTCGATAGTCAATACAGAGTCTCCAATTCCCATCCTTCTTCTGCACCAACACGATCAGGCTCCCACAGGGTGATGAACTCGCCTAGATGTGAACTTTCTATAGCAGCTCCTAAATCTTCCACTTGATTTCATCATTCTCTAGAACAGAGCATCGATAGATCGTCCCATTGGGTACCAGCGTGCCTAGGGTCAGATCGATGGAGTTCTTGAGCTCACAATGCAGAGGTACCCATGTCCTTGTACTCCTCCACGAACATGTCCATATGTTGTTTCCGTGCGGAGGAGCCCTATCTAGAGGTCATGGCCACAATATTATTCTTTCCCTGAGGGCGGATCATAAGGAAAACAAATTTCCCTGTTTGGGAAATGAGCTTACTTCATTGCTTTGCAGTGATAACAGAGATGACGGTAGGTGGTGCTACCTCTGGTATCCTGTACAACTTATTTCCCAAAGTAACAATAGCAACGCGAGGCCTAGACTCATACACAACATGCCGCTTCCACAAGTATGTTTGGCCTAATAAAACATCAGAAACTTCAAGAGGATTAATATCACATATTACCTCATCCGTTAAGGGCTTGATGTTGTAGGGAAGGTGACACTGTTGGCTGATGTGGAGATCTCGTCCTTGGTGAAGCCACCCCATGGTGTATAGTTGTGGGTTTTTTGTGGTCGATAGGCCCATCCGCTTCACAACCTCTGCTGAAATGAGGTTCTTTGGCTCTCGTTGTCAACAATGAACTACAACAGGGAGCTCTTCACCCACATCTGGGAATGGAAGAGGCTCTCCCCCTCCTCTGGATCTTCGAGTTCCCCATTTTGGATCTTTGTGGTGGCAATGATGGAATTGGGCTCTACATTGATAATCTTCTTCCCTTTGTAATTCCCCTTTTTGTGTTATGACTTAGAGTCATGTTGAGAATTTAGAGGGCTAGTGATTAATTCAAATTATCTTCTTGATAATTACTTCTGATACTTATGTCTTCTCTTGCTTAGCTTATCTAGTCTTTCATCAAGTCAATTACCAAAATACAAAAGACACAAAGTTAGGCTCCTAGAGCTAGGGCAAAACCTCTCCCTCTTGGAGAGGAAAACCCACAATAGATTCTTCTCATAGACTTTCAGATGACAAGTACCATGACCAAGACTCAAACCCTAGACCTTTATATGCTTCCAAGACCTTGTCATTTATTCTTCATTGGCTCCTTCTTTCTTGCACCTACCTACACTGATCTGCACTTTTCAACACCAAGGCTATAGAACATGGTCTCTCCTCGTGTTCTTCCTTCTCTAGATGTATATGATCCTTGCTTGAGATATCAACACTTTACATAATCTCATTTTGTACACTAACATAATCATGTTTTGGCACAATAGAATAGTCTCTTCCTCATGCAAAACACTGCTTTGATCTCACATATATTCCAGACCTGAACTCACACCTTAGAAACAAAATTATCACTGAATAATATTACTCTTAAAATAGTCCTTGAAATTATGTGATGGCGTAAATATTATCACAGAGATTCATCTGTCTTTAGTATGCTTGCAATACATCTGTGATCCGCATTCATTTCAGACTTAATCATATATTTTTGGCCTCAAATCCATCTACATCACTTCTCAAATAGATCCGTTGACTTGACACACTTCAACATTGCCTTGACTTCACTTCAAGCCTGTACTTGACCGAAGTTGTATCCTTCCTGAAATCACAGATATATACACACTATTGTTCCTTGGTGCAAATGACCATAGAGTTGACTTTATATATAGTCATCATGTCACTATTTTAGGCCGACCCTTCAAGCTGAATGGAGGCCGACTAGATCACTTTATATGTAGGCCGACACGAGAGAATATATTTTCCATCGTTTGATGAGGTATATCTTAAGCCATTCTCTCAATGTTTATGACAAGGTCTTGGACCATTCTCTAGCTACTTCACATAAATGACACTTGAATATATTTATGACCATAAGACAACCCTAATAGACATCAAGAAGAAGTCTATTGACCTATAATAAAAATATTGCTCATGAAACCAATGAAGCAATTACAACAAAAATACATTTTATTATCTTTGTCTTATTCTTTACATAAATACATAATTACATAGTCAATATGAAGTCCGATCCTAGTTACACTTTTCAACAAGCCAAAACATGCATCTCATTCGGAAGCCTTCAGCTCGGTTGCCAGTGACTACTTGGCCCGACACTCACTTGTGTAATGAGTGAAGCTCTTATGGTACTCACACCACTTTCTCGTGTCCTTCTTTGGATTCGTGGTGTTGTTATTCCCTTGCTACTTCGGCAGGTTGTCTTGGGTCGCCTCGCCTTGGATTTGTCCTTTGTTATGCAGATTGGGGGTGCCTTTTCCTTCCTTCTCATTTGTAGATCCAAAGTATTGCTTCTTTTGTTTGAATTTCTGCTCAATCTTGGCAGCATACCGGTATGCCACATCAAGTGAGGAGATGTCGAGGAACTCCATTTCCTCCTGGATGTATCTATGCAGAAAACTATGGTACTTAAGCACCAAATGTTTCTCTGAATCTTTGATACCCAAATTTTTGCGCAGGGTATGGAAAAAATTTGTCAGCTCATGCACATCTTGATCCCTTTGTTGTTGCATCATATTTCATTCGTTGTAATTGTCCTCATAGCTCCCCATGGAGTAATGTTGTTCCTTGACGGCGTCTCGAAAAGAATTCCAAGTGGGTGCGACTGAGAACAGGGAGGATTCCTTCTTGCCCTTTTTATCACAATAGGATTCCCACCATGTCAAACAGGGAGGATTCCTTCTAGCCCTTTTTATCACAGTAGGATTCCCACCAGTCCTTGACATGGTGGGTAGCTTTGAGGATTGCAAAATTAATCTATTCCTAATTGGAAAAGTCATGAACTGAAAAATATCCTTCTAATATATTCATCCATTAATATACAACTTTTGCATCTATTTGGCCCTCAAATATGGGAATGTCAAAGTTAACTTGTACCTTAAAAGGAGTGGCACCTTGAGAGTAGCTGCTGGATGAAGATGCATTGTCGGTGGATAGTCGTCGAAGGATCTGGGCAAATTTACCCATCTTTGCATTCCTATGTTTCTCAAGGGCCTCCTCAAGCAATATTTTAATAGGATCTCCTGCTCCCTCATCTTTATTTTCTTATGTCATGGGATGTCATCGAGGTTTGCGAGGCTGATCTTGCAAAGGTTCAACTAGATCGAGCCATAGTTCCTTATACCCTGATCATCTCATTGGGGACATGTAAAGAAAGATAAAGAAAGAGCAGACCGCTCTGATACCACTGATCCATACTTATGCAGGAATGCAATAAAATACAGAAATAAACATAACATAAACGCAAAGATGAAACAAGAATAAAACTTCATTTCATTAATATCAAATAACTGAAATATGCTTATAGACAATGAAAATAAACAATCTCGGGTGATGGTAGCTTATATCTGAGAAGAGATGTGGTAGATACATGCCTCTAAAATTCATTATAATGAGGCTCAAGGGCATGTTTATAATTGAACAACATAGGGAAACCCTAAAAAACCAAAACCATAACCCCAGGAGATGGAATACCAAGATTTTGTGGGCCCCGTTGGGGTTAGTTGGGCAATGAACTTCCCGGGGTTGTAACTTGTTCATATTATCTCTATTTGGCGCGTATGATATATCAATCGGAAATATCTCTCTGAGTACTATAAGATTTGTTGCAAGCCCTTGCTTATGGCTATGGGATTGCGACATACCTCAAAAAAATGTTGTTTAGGAGGTCAAAATTGCTCCGGAAGTTCAAGACCCAAAAAACTACTAAAAATAGTAATGATGATATAAACAAGGAAATTGATGAAATCAACTGGGGGTCTATGTGGAATAGGTGGGTGGCCACCAATAACCACATGGATCAAGCTTCCCTATAAAACACCACAATACAAATACATGTATCTCTAATAATTGGATATATGCCTTCAAATGTAATTTTGTTAAAACATTTCCAAATACCCCACATAATGTATCATGGAAGAAGCCCAAATTCCCTTTGGTTGGTAATCCAGTATTGTAGGAAGTAAAAAATGGTGGAGGAATTCTAGTCAGTTTGAAAGTTTAAGATATTCTTCACGCCAACCTAATTTAATTTAGCAAAAACACATTGCAAAAAAAGATGTGTTGTGTCCTCCAAAGTGCCTGCACATAATAAACATCGACCTGTACCAATGAATCCCCTATTCCAGAGGTTTTCCCAAGTCAATAACTTATTTTTCCAGGCCATCCATGCAAAAACTTTGAGTTTTTTCAGAATACCCCATCTCCAAATATTAAATAAACAATTATTTGTAATTGGATGTATATGTGTAGTGGATAAATACCTATATGCTTCCTTGACAATTATTTGGCCTTGTGCCAAGTTACTTGCCCAGGAGAAAGTCTCCTCATAGTCATATAGAGAAATGTCAACCAATGTGAGATTGTGGATATACCTATCCCAACATTTTCCCAGATCACCATATAATCCAATGTTTGTTTCCCTCATCCAGGTAGGATGTATTGAACCATTGTTGAGAGTAATCTAAATGATGTAGTATATACCCATATTGTGTATCAATCTAATAATTTCCACCTGAAGAGTATAATCCCCCTTATATCCAATCCATAAATAGGATCAAGACCAATCTCAACATTAGAACCATTTCCATCTTTCCACCTGATATTTCTCATAAGCCAAGGTTTTACTTTCATGAATATTCTCCATGTATATAAAATGGAACATGTGATGTGTGCACCTTGTTTGATCCATTGTATCAAGGACTGATTATTGATGTATCTAGTCTTTTATGATATGTTTCCATATACCTTCACCATTAAGAGCACCCCACAATATTTTCATCAGTAGTTCCTAGAAAAATCTATCAAGGTCTTTGATACCCCAACCACCTTCATCATCCTCTGTGAAATAACCTAGAGATGTGATCTGTATTTGTAAACTTGAAGGCTTAATGAAATGTGCAAGTAAAAATTTATGTCTTTTAGGCAATTAGTCAATTTGAAAAAGCACATAAATTAATGGTTTTTAACTTAGTTTGCAGCATAATAACAACTATAATAATACCATATACAGTAACACAAGCATCAAAATGATGGAGTTCACCCCTCCTGGGCTACATCTCCTGGTCCAGCTTCCAATGTTGTGCCTCTTTCATTAAGTGCTCAAATATGTGATTACATAGATTTAAAATTCTCATAATGCAAAAATAATGTCTCAAATTTCTTCATAATAGTCAAAAAATCCAAGTTAAGCTCTTGTTGGGCTCAATTTGGTAAAAAATTGAAGAATTCATTCTCTAGAGAATTTTTGCTACTAACTACACTCACATGCTAACTAACCTACGAATCCACCTTTTCTAGAACTGCCAAGTGAAAATTTTGCCAAGCACCAGCGAGATTCGCGCCGAATTAGGTGCAATTTGTTACCTCATTTAAATTACCAATAACCCTTTTGGGTAGGAAAAACTGGGCCACATTCCCTCTTATTCAGCATTGGACCCGAAACTCTGCACCAAACCATTTCATTTGTGCTCGAACTGAGGTTTGGTTCTGTGTTACCAGGGGTGTACCAACCCCGCGCCTAACATAGTTTGTGTTTCGTGTTACCGGGGCTTTGGTTCGGGCTTAAGCCCGAGCCATCGGCTCCCCTCCTGCCTTCGATCTTCTAGGTGGTGAGTTGACTGGGCTTAACCCCGGCCTCGTCCCCCATACATAAACCACTGAAATTTCAAATAGAACACGAGAACTATAGTGCTTAAGTCCCACCACCAGTGTAACAGTAATGCATTGTGCTGCCACTCCACTGGTCTCATGTTTGACTCACCCAGAGGCTCGTTTGGCCATTAACAAAATTTTCTTGACAGTTGGGATGCCACTTGGCTACCCACCATTGGCGCACATGGCTCTCATCTATTGGGCCACTCAAACCAACTATTCAAACAATAAAAACACAACAGATTCGAACCAATGCGACAAGGCCACTTGGCAGTCTGCCATTGGTCCTAGAAACATAGTCAACATGCCCAGTCACCCTGCCTAGTCAGCGTACGAATTTCCCAGTCAATGTACCTCCATCCAACCTGCAAATTTTTTAGTTGTATAGGAAAACAACTAGAACATGATATCAAGAGCATACGATATCGCTTTTGAGCGATTCAAGTTGTGTTGGATTTAGAGAGACGAGATCTACATTTTGGACCCAATTTCGACCACTTGTGAACACTTTGAATTTTGAGCACTTTATTGATCCACTGGATCATTCCTCCCCACTGGAAGCTTTTGGACCTCCAAAAGATCATTTTCATTCAACAAAAAGAAGAGGGTACAGTTCCCTCACCCTTCCAATCTCAATCCATTTGACTTTGCTTGGATTTGTACCTTTGAGCCCCACATGAAGGTACTCCATGTTCCCTCATTTTGAACTTCTTGTTTTCCTGTCAAGGATGGTGTCATGTTGAAATTATTCAAGATACTTAGGAGAGAAATCTTCAATTGAAGGAATCTGAACATTCTCTCCTTGATCTTCAATCAAAGGAGGCTCATATAATCTCAAATTTTCAACATTAACAACTGCATAGATTTTCATATATGGAGGAAAATATAACTGCAAGGCATTGTTACCAATCTTTTCTAAAATCTTGAATGGACCATATCTGATTGGTTTAAGTCTTTTACCTTTTCCTTGGAGTCTTTCTTTGCTAATGTGTGGCAAAAATTCATCTACCACTTGAAAACTATGATCAACACGATGGTATCATGTCTTGTCTTGTACTTGTCTTGACTCTTTTCCAATTGTTCTTGAACCATCTGGTGAAACAATTGAACTTGTTCAATGAGTCACTTGGAATTATCTATGTCACTATGTCCATCAATAGCAACATCTTTCCCAAAGATAAAATCTAAAGGATATTTTGGTAAGTATCACAGGCATGCCTCAAATGGAGATGTTTGAGTCAATTAATGCTTGGCCTATTTCTAAGCATGTTGAATGTAGTGCAAATGTTCATCCCACAATTTAGGATGCTTGCTGCAATAACCAAAAAGAATATGTATTATCACTCTATTCACCACTTTTGTTTGGCCATCTATTTGCAAATTGAATGTTGTGCTCTTTTTCAATTTGGTGTCCATGAGTCCCCATAAAATTGACCAAAATTTCTCGACAAATTGAGAATATTGATCAGAAATAATGGATGTGGGAAACCCAAAATGCACCCATACATTTTGAAAGAACAATTGTGCAGTCTATTTAGTTGTAACTTGCTTCTTACAAGGCATCAAAATACTTATTTTGTTGAAATGATCCACAACTACATAAAGATAATCATGACCTTTCCTAGACATAGGTAGACCTCCCACAAAATCCATAGAAACACTTTCCCAAGGAAGGGAAGGGACAGGAAGTGGAGTATACAATCCCAACTTTCTATTTCTAGGCTTATTGATAGAACATAAAGAATATCCTCTTACATATCATGACACACTTTCAAACATACGAGGCAAATAAAAATACCTCTGTAATTGTGCCACTGTCTTGCCTACACCAAAATTACCAGCAATAAGAGAAGTATGTGCTTCCCTTATGATGTTGACTCTTTCTCCTTGTGGAATACATAACTTTCCAAGATTATACAACAATTTATCACGTACATGATAATCTAATTCCTCTACTTGGTTACTTTAACACAGAGTTGCATATACATCCTTAAAATCCTCATCCAAAGCATATTTCTCAACATAGCTCTCATGCATGATAGGATTACGCTTAAGAATAATGGATGCACTAACAATTGGCCTAGATAGGATATCAACATTTTTTTATAGATAAATTTCTTATACCTTATCACTAAGTGGAATTATTGTAAGAAACCCATCCATTTGAAGTGCCTCACATGTTGTAGCTTGGTTTGTGATTGCAAGTATTGCAATGGTTGATGGTCAATGTGAATGATAGTTTCCTTACCAATCAAGTAATGTTTCCATTTTTTTCACACTTTGCACTAAAGCATACAGTTATTTGTCGTATGTAGGATAGTTAATCACTACACCATTAAAAGTTTCAGAGTGATAAAAAATGGGCTTACCATGTTGCATCAAGACTGCTCCCATGGCATATTCCCTTTCATCGGTTTGTATCTCAAATGATTGTTTCAAATCTGGAAGTGTAAGCACTGGTGTTAAATAATTCTCTCTTTTAATGCATTGAAGGATTTATGTTGTTTGCCTCCCCAGTGAAAAACATGTTTCACGCATGTCAATGCATGTAATGGAGATGAAATGGAATAAAAGTTAGAAATGAACTTTATAATATTGGGTTGCTCTGAAGAAGCTTCTAACCTATGTTATAGTCTTGGGTTTTGGCCAATTCAAAATGAATTCGACCTATGAGGGATCTATCTTCAACTCACCCCCTCCAACAATATGACCCAAGTATATTAAACAAGTTTTCCCAAATTCACATTTGGACATATTTAAAAACAACTTTTCTTTCTTTAAGACATCTAGTACTTGCCTAACGTGCTTGAAATTCTCTTCGTGAGCCTTCCTGAAAATTAGTATTTCATCTAAGTAGACTATCAAAAATATCATCAAGAAAAGGCTATAAAACATCACACATAACTCCCATGAATGTAGCAAGAGCATTACAAATCCCAAATGGCATAACCAACCACTCTTCCAAATGTCTCCTTCGGCAATCCTAATATGATGATAGCCACTCCTCCAATCCAAAATAGTGAAATAAACAACATCTTTCAATTGATCAAGTAAATCATCAATTCGAGGAAGATGGTAATGGTTTTTTACCGTGATTTGGTTCAAGGCTCTAAAGTTCACACACATGCACCATGTACTATACTTATTTGGCACTAAAAAAATAGGTGACCCACATGGCGTTGTGTTTCGTTTGATGACCCCTTTATCAAGAAACTCTTGGATTTGTTTCTTGATTTATGCATTCTCCATGAATTACATCCTGTGCATGCCAATGTTGGAAAGGGACAATCTTGCTGCAATTGGATCTCATGTTGGATTCCTCATTTAGGAGGTAATCCTTTAGGTTCCTGAAACATCTCATTATAGGTGTTAGCAACCTTAATAAAATCAGATTTTAACCTTGTATCACATCCTTGGAAGGCTTCATTCTCAACATAATTTTTGGGTTTGATCATCAAAAGTACAAAATTCTTGCTAGCATTAACAAGCCTCTTCATTTGTCCAGCATTCACAAGAGATAAATTTAATTTCTTGTGATGTGCTCTAACAATATACTCAATCTCATCTTTAAATAAAGGATACTTATTCTCATGGCGATGAAAGATGGATTTTATATCATAAAGATATGGGCTTCCCAAAACAATACCACATATGTCAAGTGGAACTACATCAAGTTCTACCTCATCAATGAATTTTGCAGTGATGGCGAATTTCAGTTTGCATTTTCTCGTCACTTGAAATTTTGCATTGTCACATACCCAACCCAAAAGACAAGGATTAGGATGAGGAATGGTTTCCGAATTTAGCTTCTTGACAATGGTTTCTGAAATAAGGTTGGCTTGTGATCCACTATCAAACAAAGTGTCTATTTTGTTATGTTTTGAGATGACTTTAATATGGAAAATCTCCATTATTTCTTTATCATTTTGAGTTTCATTGAGGTTACTAGAAGAAATAGTACTTGCAATAGAGTCCTTACCTTTCAATGCCATGGTTGTGATCTTTGTTTCATCTGCAAAATGAGATCCTAAATCATGTTGTGTAGTTGCAGCAACATCTTTCTTTCCTTTGTTGTTAAAATTTATGGGTCTCATCTCAAGATGAAGTTTCCAACAATGGTCTTCATCATGGCCTTCTTTTGAACAATGTTTGCATGTGAGCTTTTCTCCCTCTTTCTTGATGGAAGAATTATTTTTTCCCTTGCCTTTGAATTTCCCCTTTCCTTTGTCTCCACTCTTGAATGGATTTTTGTTTCCCTCTTGGGGAACATTCTTCCCTCCTGCTTCTAAATGAGTTGTCTACACAAAAAATTCATCTAGATTTGTAGGGTTAAACATGAGAATTGTGTGTCTCAAGTAACTATGTAAACCTCCAATGTATTTGAGTAGAGTGTCATGAGAGGATAAACATACACCCAAAATCAGTGATCTTCTTCTAAACTCTTGGGTATAGCTTTGTACATTCTGACCCTTGGCTTTCCTAAAGTTTTTCCAATCCATTATAGCCTTTTTCATGTATGCTAATGGATAAAATTGTATTCTTAATGCATCTACAAAATAATTCCAAGAAGTTATAACCTTACACATTTTCTTGAGATCTTCTTGAGTTTTGGCCTCTAACCAAATGAGCGTTGCAATTTCTAATCTTAGAGAAGAAATTTTAATCTTGGTCTCATCATCTTTGATTCTTTTTATCCTGCAATACACTTCAAGCTGACGAAACCAATTATCCAATTTCTCAACATTTACCTCGCCATTATACATAGGCAATTCAAACTTTATGTAAAGTTTTAACAAAGGAGTTTTACCATGTCTCTTTGGATAATGTGGAGGTGTTTGTGAAGGGGTTGATGTATAAGAAGATGAGGGTGAAGATGGAGGTGTAGGAAAAGGTGGAGGTAAAGGTGGTTTTTCGCCATTCCCTCCATCTCCCTTTGGAGGTTTGTCTCCATTTCCTCCATTTCCCTTTAGAGGATTTGAGCTCTCTCCTTGAAACCTTGAGTTCCTCTCCTCATAAAGAATTTTCACCATTTCAGTCATTTCAAAGAACGATTTTTTGAAAGTATTCTCATCCTCAGACATATTGTCAGTACCCCCTTCATGTGCCATAACCGACGAGGCTTTGGGTGAAACTTGAGGTGAATGTGCTCCTTGAACTAGCTTGAGGACTTGTTCCCACAAGCTTTCATTCTCCTCTTTTGAGCTTAAACCTTGTAAGCATCAGAAAACACATTTAACAAAATTAAACCTTCAAAACAACCAAATCTATGATACCAAACTAATCTATATTTTTAAACTTGAAGGCTTGCTAAAATGTGCAAGTAAAATCTTATGTCTTTTAGGAAATTAGCCAATTTGCAAAAGAACATAAATTAATGGTTTTTAACGTATTTTGTAGCATAAAAATAGAGACAATAATACCATATACAGTAATAAAAGACAAAAAAATGATGAACAAGTTCACCCCTCATGGGCTACATCTCCTGGTCCAGATTCCAATGTTGGGATTCTTACATTAAGTGCTCAAATATGTGATTACATGGATTGAAAGTGTTCAGAATTGAAAAAATAATGTCTTCAGTGTCTCAAGAACAGTAAAAAACCCCAAGTTGGGCTCTTGTTAGGCTCAACTTGGTAAAAAAAGGAAGAAGTTATGCCCCAGAGAAGTTTTGTTGCTAACTGCTCTACAAACTGCACTCACCTGCTAAATGATCTATGAATCCCCCTTTCCGGAACTGCCAAGTGAAAATTTTGCCTAGCATTGACGAGATTTCACGCAGAATTGGGTACAATTTTTTACCTCGTTTAAATTTCTAATAATCCTTTTGGGCAGAAAAAACTGGACCACAGTGCCCTCTTATCCGGCATTGGATCCGAAACTTCGCACCAAATCGTTTAACCCACGCTTGAACTGAGGTTTAGTTCAATTTTACTGGGGGTTTACCAACCCCATGCCCGACTGTGGTTGTGTTTTGTGTTACCGGGGCTTTGGGTCAAGGTTAAGCCTGAGCCCTCGGCTCCCCTCCCGCCTATGGTCTCGTGGGTGGTGAGGTGATCGAGGACTAGGGCTTAACACTGGCCCCATCCCCCATACATGAACCAATAAAAGTTTAAATAGAACATGGGAAATATAGTGGTTAAGTCCCACCGAAAACGTAATGGTAATGAATTGTACTTCCACTCCACAGGTCTCATGTTCGATTCTCCCAGAGGCTTGTTCGACCATAGGAAAATTTTACTTGATAGTTGGGATGCCACATGGTTGGCCACCATTGGCCCACATGGCTCCCATCCATTGGGCCACTCAAAACAACCATTCGACCAATAAAAACACAACAGATTCAAACCAATGTGGTGAGGCCACTTGGTAGTCTAACATTGGCCCTAGAAACACAATCAACTTGCCGAGCCATCATACCTGCATCCAACCTGCAATTTTTTTAGTTGTTTAGGAAAACGATTAGAACGCGGTATCGGGAGCATACGATATTGGTTTTGAGCGATTCAAGTTGAGTTGAATGCAGGACGACGATATATATGTTTTGGCACCAGTTTGAGCACTTTTGAACACTTTGAATTTTGAGGACTTTATTGATGCACTGGTACAAGATGGGCCAAATGGAACTTGTGCTTCTCATAAGTTCTATCCCATATAAATCTAGAAATAATGGAGTTGATCTAGATGGTGATATTTTTGGGAAAATAATATATATGTTACCAATAGATTGATATACTTTGTAAAACTGCCTTATCCATAATTAGTCAACCGCCAATAAAAATCCATTTGTGTGACCAAGTAGACACACGATGCTGGAATTTCTCATTCAGCCATTACCAGACTTTGATCCCATACATGTTTCATTCTAGAGTAAAATTGATATATTTAAATCTAGAGTCTAAGGATACATAGTCCACAACAAAGATATTGACAATCTCCATTATGATAACATATTTTGGGGATGAGGAGATCAATATAGACTTAGAATTGTTCATGTATAGTCCACTTGCCTCTCCAAATAGACAAATAAATCACTGCATATTACTCCAATCCACCACAGGTATACCATCCACAAAAGTGAGATGTGTGGCCTTAATATACTTGGATATCCTCAAACTTGTAAAAGACCCACTCTAATGAGCATCTGATATTAACCTGCTCATTCCCTCAATGAGAAAAAGGAAAAGTTGTAAAGATAAATCACAACCTTATCAAAGTCCCTAAGATGCACTAAATAAATGGGTGGGCAGACCATTAATCAAGACTTTGCAGATGAAATACATGCCATAATCCAAGATACAACCTTAACGAGAGGCCAATCATATGAAGAGTTGGTAGCAAGAAAATCCAATCCACACAATTTAAGTCCTTATGAAGATCCATTTTAAGTAGAACGACCTTGATTTTCTTGTGTTTTATAGAGTGTATGGTCTCTTATGTGATAGCCACTGCATCTTGAATTTTGCGGCCTTGTAGAAAAGCAAATTGCTTTGACCCAATAAATTTGGACAATGTGATTTTAAGATGATTGGTTGTACTCTTTGAGATCATCTTGTATACATTATTGCATAAATAAATGGGGGTGATATTACATGAATGTAGATGAAGTGATACCTTTGAAATCAATGTAATAAATGTAGATTTGATAGCACCCAGGAAAATACTAGTAATTTGAGATTCTTCAACAACCTTCAATAACCCTAGCCCTATAATGTATAATAAATGAAGAAATAGTTCAACCAGTTGGTCATCGGGTCCAGGGATCTTATTGTGCAAAGTACCGCATAGACACCACCAATTCATCAAGAGTGATCTCTTGGTAGAATGTCTCGCTAGCTACTTCCTCAAGCATGCAAGGAAAGGTGTTAATGATCTCTAACTGTTGAACGAAGTCCACACAAACCCTAGTCCAGTATTGTGCATGAAAATATTGAACATCCTTATCTTAAATATCCTTTAGAGTGTTAATGATATTTCCATTTGAGTCTCACAATTCCCATATGGTATTTTCACTTCTCCTTCGAGATGCAAAATTGTGGAATAATTTATTATTCTTATCACCCCCCTTAATCCATATGGCCCGACTTTTAAGCCACCATTATTCCTCTTGGAACATGAGAATATCCCCTTTCCGACTCTCAAGTGCAATATCTTATAAAATTTGTGTAACTGAGAAATATTCCTGATGAGAAGGATCATCGAGTATGTAAAGTTTGCAGTCAATCTCCTCAAGCTCTTGAATATGTTTTTTCTTTTGTGCCCTAACCCAACAACAAACAATCTTCTTGATTTCTCTAAGCTTATCCCCAATAGATACTAGATGTGATTGTTGGGCTCTTGACATTTCATATCATTTAGTATATAAAGTTTCCTTTCATAAATCATATTCTCGCATTTATGACACTTTCCATAGCAATTATACCATGAACTTATGCTAAATGCACCTCTTCCACCTCGTGGTTAAATACAATGGATTTCTTATCTTTTTAATGATTAAAAATGTATTTAATATTGTTTTATAAATGATGGTTTAGTAATGTGTTTATGTTTCCAAGAAGCATGTTCAGGTATGAAATCTTTTGTCTGTGTACTAGTTCAGTACCAGTTTCTATACCTGCACGAATGCAACAAAAATTCAAAATTATATGCCATTGTTTTTTCTCATAAAAATGAAAAATTAGGTGCCGCATGGGCCTAATATGCTGGTACATGCCTTGGAATATACCCAACACACAGGTGTGGGATCCTAGTACATGATTTAATTTATAACCAAAAATAGGTAACAATTTTGAAACTGCAATGTTTTGTCTCGATTTCCATGCATATGGCGGTGAATCTCAAGAATCCTTGTTATACAGGATTTACGATTGCGGACAAAGGTATCTCCCCTAGGTCTAGTGGTCGACATAGGGCAACGGAGAATCAAGGAACTCAATGCTTTTTCTTAGAATAAAAAGATGATGGAGTAAGGCCTACCTAGAATCTGTCGCACGCTTCGCTCCTTCCTTAGCTTGGAATCTCCAATTTCAACTCCAACCGCCAAAATTAGATCATGCACGGTCAGAAAACACAATCCAAGAAAATACGAGTGGTATGCAGTGTCATATAAGTATTTTATTCAATAGAGAAACTTGGTATTGAAATAAGTGAAATAACGGCATCACATATAAGAAAACAGAGAATTCATTGCATTATATAAATAGAAGGAGATTACAACCATAAGTAGTAGTTGATCTTGTAGAAGAGATTCTCCAAGTTGTTAACTCATCCTTTCCTTGTCACAACATGCACCTCCAATCACCCTATGCATGAGATGATAACTACTTATTGCAGCAGCATAAGGGTATAATCACTCTCCAAATCCAACCATTCATTCACCAACCTTTCCATATGCAAGATGGTAAATATATAGGAGAGAGGGGTAAGTTGGGAGTTCTTATGCAATTACCATTCTAAGGTTTTTGATCCACCTTTGATGGAGGGATAGGATCAAAGGATAAGAGGTGAAAAATCCAAAGTAGGGTAGGATAGGATCCAAATGTCAATCCAAGGTAAGTAGTTGAAACAAATTCTGGAAACTCCTAGCAGGTGAAGCTTCCGAAATCCATATCATTCTCCTGGAATTCTAGAACCAACACAGGTGCAAAGAGGAGTAACTCGTTGGTGACCAAAGTTGGCCACAATGGAGCAACCAGTAGGTGGTCGTACCCTAGTGGGATTGCAGTGAGCGTTGGTCCTAAAATTGGCTCAGATAGGGTGATTTAGGGTTGAAATTATGAGGGATGAAAGGTACATGCTTAGGGATTTGTGCAAGATGATGATAAGGGGAATAGGATATTGATTGATCCCATTAAGAGGCTCACTTGTAGATTTTGGTAGCATTATAAAGTCTTCCAAGTCTCAAATTTTGTAAGGAGGCTTGGACATCAGTATACCAAAGGACCCAGAAACCGTTTGTGGAAATTCCACTTGGTTTGTGTTTTATTAAAACAATTAATTATTTTAATGTAGACCCTAAGTCTAAACTTAGGGAAATTAAATAATTAATGGGTATTAATAAGAGTTTGAATCTTCTAGAGAATGAAGATCAATTCAAGTTTTAATCTTGGCCATTGATTAGACTTCTAATCTAGGTCATTGATTCGTCAATTAGAAGATTATAAAAGAAGGCTTGAGGGTCTTTTGGAAGGTAAGTCGGGCATACACTCAGTAACTGAAAGGAAGTCAATTATGAAGGAATAGAATTCAATTTTAGAGGGAGAGTTGTAGGGAAGATTTGTAGAGGTAGAAGAAGGAGAGGGATTCAATAGTGACTGAGAAGGAAGAGAGAGGGACACAGAGGGCCACAGAAGGTAGCGCAAAGTAGCAGCACAATGTGCCCACACATAGTGACGTAGTCGAGCATAGGGACTGCAAAGAGAAGCACACAAAGTGATGCAGAGGGAGATAGTGAGTCTTCCTAGTGTCAGAAATTCTCCAGAAGGAACCAAAGAATCTATCTTAGGTGTTTTCTAAAGAATTATTCCAGTCTATTTCTTGTAAAGAATTCATTGCTGAAGAATAATATATAAACCCTCATCTATTGCACCAGTTTTCTCACATTGGGTTTCTCCAGGGACAATTGTCGAAAAATAAGCGTGTACATGTGATTTTTTCTTATTCTTATATTACTTAATGTTCATTTATTTGCATATACATAAGTGAATGCTGCAGTAGTATTTATTTTGAAATTTATTGGAAGAATTTTGTAAATAACTTATTGAAATAATAAGTAGGAGAAATAAATCTATCACTGCAGAAAGATTTTTTTTTGGATTGAAATTTTCACATGGTATCAAAGTGAGAGATGAGTAACAGGAGCAGAGAGCCGACGATTGAACATAAATAAGACGTTGCAGTTGTAGCTTGGAAGGGTTCACACAGTTCTTTAGAGAAGAAGGGAAGCATAGAAGAACATAAGGATCACAATGTTTTTCTTCTGGCATCCAGATTGGAAGAAGAATTTGCTTGTGTGTCAAGCTCTACTTCTCCTAAGATCTGGTACATTAAAAATGGGGCTTCTTCTCACATGAAGGGAGTGCGAGAATTTTTCTCAAACTACCAAGAATATCATATGAACTTTAAAATCACCATGGGAAATAAGGAAAAATGTACCCCTATTGGAAGAGGTACCATAGTATTTCAAACGGAAGCTGGTAATAAGCTTCGGGCCACTAATGTACTGCATGTGCCTGGTTTGGGGATGAAATTACTCTCAGTGTTGCAACTTCAAAAGAAAGGTTATGACATTTACTTCATTGGAAATAGAGTATATGTCAAACACCCAAGTTGGAAGAAGAAATCACAAATAGGAGTCAAGAGCAATAAAATCTACAAGTTACAACTTGAATCCCCAATGGCACTAATAGGTATCATTGATGAGAAGGACTTTAATGAGCTATGGCATAGGAGAATGGGGCACTTGCATCATGGGGCATTAAGGATTCTCAAGAAGATTGTCACAGGAGTTCCAGAACTGAGCACCAAGTGAGACGATGTCTGCAGAGGGTGTGTATTAGGAAAATATGCCAAGGCAACATACCATAGAAACAATAGGGCTAAGAGTGTGTTTAGCTTAATACACTCAGACATCTACGGGTCAAATTCCACTAGAGATCTTAGTGGTGATTAATATTTCATCACCTTCATTGATGACCATTCCAGGAAGACCTGTATCTACTTTCTAAATACCAAGGACGAAGTCTTTGGCCGATTCAAGGAGTTTAAAGCTCTGGTAGAGAATCTGACGGGAAATTTGATCAAAACGTTGTTTTTAGAAAATGATGGAGAACACACGGATAATAACTTCACAGAGTTCTGCACAAGGGAAGACATCAGAAGAGAGTGGAATGCTCCATAGAATCCAGAGTAGAATGGTATTGTAGAGCGAAAAAACAGAACTATTGTCGAAGTTGCAAGGGTAGTGTTGTACGATCAAGACATGCCCAAATTTCTATGGGGTGAAGCTTGTAATATAATTATTTATGTAAAGAATGTGATTCCTCATAATGCATTGGGTAAGATCACTCCAGAAAGTGTTTTCACTGGCAACAAGCCTGAAGTGAGCCAGTTTAGGATCTTTGGCAGTTTAGCATATTTTCATGTGCCTGAAGAGAAGAGGAAGAAGTTGGATAAGACTGCGGAAAAGGGATATCTGGTGGGATATAGTGAGAATGCAAAGGCTTACCATATATACATACCTGAGATTAGGAATATTCTGGTACGACATGATGTGAAATTCATGGAGGAGAGGGCCTTCAGAAAATCCCTGGAGATGCCTTCTGCTACGCAGTCTGAGGAGGATCTGTTGGTCCAGCCACAGCGACCAGTAGAGGGTAATAGGAGTGCCCCTCCAAGGCATTGGGATCCAAGGGATACATCTCCAGAGGACTTGCAGGAAGGAGAGCAGGTGGATCCACCCACTACCAGTGGTAAGACGAGCAAGGAATTGCGGAAAATTCTGAGGGATGGAGAAGAGTTTGTCAGAGCCCACCGAAATGAGAAGAGGTAGCGCAAACAACCTGAAAGATACCAAGCTTTTGTAGGACAAGTTGGAGAGCCATCTATTTTTCTGGAGGCAGCTCAACACCATGTTTGGGTCGATGCGATGGTGGAGGAGTACAATTCCATCATGACGAATGATGTCTGGGAAGTGGTGCCCAGGCCTCAAGGCATATCAATTGTAGGTTCGAGGCAGATCTACAAGATCAAATATGATGCAGATGGAACCATATAGTAATTTAAGGCCAGGGTTGTGGCTAAGGGGTACGCTCAAAAGGAAGGGGTAGATTATGAAGAGTCTTTCGCCCCGGTAGCCCGATATACTTCTATTAGATCCATGATATCCCTTGCTGCGTAGATGGGATGGGAGATTCACCAGATGGACATCAAGATTGCATTCCTAAATGGGGTGATAGAGGAAGAAGTATATATTGAACAACCAGAGGGGACTGAAGCAAGCTCCTAGAGCTTGGTATGGTCGAATTGATAGCTACTTGTAGAAAATTGGATTTGTCAAGAGTGACGCAGATCCCAATCTCTACTATCTGAGGGTAGGGAATGAGCCTCTTATACTGGTGTTAGATGTAGATGATCTATTCCTAATAGGATCATCTAAGCTCATCAAGGACTGCAAGGAGAATTCAACTGTGTAATTTTACATAAAGGATCTAGGGATGATGCATTATCTTCTGGAGTTGGAAGTTTGGCAGCGTAAGGGTGAGATCTTCCTTGGACAAGGAAAATATACTATAAAAGTTCTGAAAAGGTTTTGTATGGAGGACTGTAGAACCATGGATACTCCAAAGATTACAAAATGGAAGAAAATTGACATGTCCAAAGATGATGAGGTTGATCCTACATTGTATGGGAAACTCATAGGTTCTCTAATGTATCTGGTAAACACTAGACCAGAGATCTGTTATGCTATCAATACTCTCAGTCAGTTCATGGTGGATCCTATGAGGTGTCATTGGGCAACATCCAAACATGTTCTCATATATCTACAAGGAACAGTCAACCTTGGACTGAAGTACACCAAAGGCAATGACATCAAGTTGAGTGGGTTCACTGACGCAGATTGGGCTGGGAGCCGAGTAGATCAAAAAAGTACCAATGGGAATTGTTTCAGTGTTGGACTGGGGATGACCTCCTGGTGTAAAAGGAAACAAAAATATGTGGCCCCGAGCTCCGCAGAAGCTGAATATATGGCAGCTAGCATGGCTTTGTGTGATGCCATATGACTTCAAAAATTTCTTGTGAACCTACTCAAGGAGAATATGGAGGCGACCAAAATTCTATGTGATAATTAGAGTTCCATCAAGCTCTCTGAGAATCCTGTGTTTCATGATCGGTCAAAGTACATGCACATTAGGTGTCATTTCATCAAAGAATGTGTCCAAAGGGGAGTTGTATAATTGGAGTACACTCCTACAAGAGAACAAGTGGAAGATATCCTCACGAAAGCTCTGAGAAAGAACAAGTTTGTCTATTTCAGAGAAAATATGAGGATGATCAAGAATCCATTTTAGTAGCATCAATGGATAAGTTCATGATTTAGAGGGAGCTGCAGTACAGATGAGGCAGTGATAATGATAGAGTCATGGGCAGCAGTACATAAGGCAACATCGCAGCAGGTGAGGGGCAACAGCTAGGCATCAACAACGCAGAGGATGCTTCAAGACAGAGCAACATGCAGCAGGCATTTTGCTAGAACATTTTCCTCGCTAAGAGGAGTGTTGAATTTTGTAGCATCAGAAAGTGTTCCAAGTCTCAAATTTTTTAAGGAGGCTTGCACATTAGTATTCCAAAGGAACCAAAAACCATTTGTGGAAATTCCACTCGGTCTGTGTTTTATTAGAATAATTAATTATTTTAATGTAGACCCTAAGTCTAAACTTAAGGAAACTAAATAATTAGTGGGTATTAATAAAACAGAGTGTGAATCTTCTAGAGAACGAATGTCAAGTCAAGTTTTAATCTTTGCCATTGATTAGAATTCTAATCTAGGTCATTGATTTGTCAATGAGAAGATTATAAAAGAAGGCTTGAGGGTAATTTGGAAGGCAAGTCGGGCATACACTGAGTAACCCAAAGGAATTCGATTATGAAGGAATAGAAATCGATTTCAGAGGGAGAGTTTCAAGGCAGAGTTGCATAGGCAGAAGAAGGAGAGGGAGCCAGCAGTGACAAAGAAGGAAGAAAGAGGGATGCAGAGGGCAACAGATGGCAGCGCAGAGCAGCAACGCAGTGTGCCCACGTTGTGCCCATGCAAAGTGATGCAGTCCAACATAGGTACTGCGCAGAGAAGTGTTGGCATTATGATGCAGGTGTTGTCCTTTATGGCAACCCACTTGTAAAATACCAAGTATATGGTTTCTGGATAAGCTTAGAGGTGACAAAGTGATGGAACATAATGATAGTATGATGGGACATAAGCTTTTCAGATCAGAATCAGAAGAAGGATAAAGTACATATTTGAGGAACTATACGTGATTTGGTAAAGGCAAAGTCGCGTATACATGCGGGTACAAAGAAGCAAAGTCGCGTATGAGCTAGTACACTAATTTTATAATACCAGGGGTCTTTACCATGGTATTAGCCCACAATATTGAGTGCAGTAACGGTTATTTGATCCCATCCAAGAATACCATTGACACTTGTGTGTTTTTGGCTCATGGTATTGGCTAAGACTCAAACTATATAAGGAGGTGAAGATCATAGTGCTAAGTGGGCATGATTATGTGAATTGAATGAATACTTCAATCTGAAGTATATCTGCATGGAATGGGCTATAATCAGTAGATAGATCTGATATTATTCACTCATGAATATAGTGATGGATCAAGATCTCTAGACCTGAAATGACTATGTATTTGCATGATCTTTTTATGTGTTGTTTATATTTGTGGTATGGCGCATGTTTGTTGTAGTGAAGGGTATGATCTGAGTGAGTTTGTAGCTTTGAAGTGTTGCACAGTCCCGAATTAATTATAGATCTATACGCGGGTTTGACTCAAGGAAGGCGCGTATACACGCGGGTTAGGTTCTACATAGGTGTGTATATATTTAGTAAAATATTGAGATCTATACGCAAGTTGGTATCGGAAGAAGCCCGTACAGTCGCATATATGTCTTATGGAAGGCGCGTATGTAAGCTAAGGTTTTACTAAAGAATACCGAAGGAAATGTCTAGTCAGTTTTGCTATGTTTCTGTTGTCTATCAATGATGTCTTCATAAATATCTGTGTTGTTTGAGTACTAATTACGCTGCTAGTTGATTGTGTATAAATATCAGTGATTGGTTGATTAAAAATTATTGATGCTGCTGACTGTATGAGGGCTCTATAAAACTGACAAAATATGTATGGATATCTCTGATCTATTATGAGTCTGGTCGGAACTATAATATTAATATATTAAGATCTATACGTAGGTTTCTCCACATAAAAGCGTGTATACACGCAGGTTGTCGTAAGTAAAGTAGTGTATATATTTGTCTTATGAATGATCAGGGTTGCAGTTGATTCTTTGTGTTGATACAAAAGTCTGGGTTTATTTTTGTGTTCTAGTTATAGTGATCTCACTGTTCTATTATAATTGGGTTGATGTTTGCTTCAATTGATCTATAAGATGTGTTGAATTAAAAGATGTTGGATCCAGTGTGAAAATTTATGAAACGTGGTTTGCAGTGGTTCTGAGGGTCGGAGCCTTTAGTGTGGAAGTTGTATCTTCCTACTAGTAAGAGCTGGTGATCAAATCAGGGGGTTGTAACTCCCTTCTAGTGGTGGCTGGTAAACGAGATCAGGGGGTTGGAGCTCCCTTCTAGTAGCAGCTGGAGAATGAGAGAAGGTTGCAGCCTTCTTGTTACACAGTAATTTGTCACTGTCCCTGCAATCCCCGTCTCGCACATTGGAGGGCTCATTTTTTGGCCTGTGAGCAGTGACATGGCTTGAAACCACTTTCATGACATCCCTTTGAACAAGAGCTTTCATTTCCCTGAAGACATATCCTTGTGAAAAACCCTAAAAATGGCCCTTTTTGCATTAGCACGGGCAGACAGTTCAGTACCCGCGCCAATGGGGAAAATCCTTCAAAGAGGTCACGCCAATTGGCGCTCTGTCCCAGATTCGCACTTGCACCAACCAATTTAAGGAGTTTTTTTTAAAATAAATGGCGGAAGTTTCATCCTAACCAATTCATGAACTGGTATCTATCTTGAGTTGGGAGGTTTGGCTCCGGATTTCCATGTAGAGGAAGTGGTTTGCCACCTCTCATGGAAGCTTCCTTGAGGATAGGGCCAATCCCATGATTATAGGGATCCCAACTCCCCTTCCTCCATCTATGAAAGCTTGCCCATCTCCATTGCAAGCTAGTCTTCAAGTTCCAAAATTCCCAAGAGCCTTATGCTGTAAGAGCCTCCATAATTCCCTTAAGGCCAAATCCAAGCAAGGAGACTATCGTCAAGATCCGAAGAGAGAGGTTTGTCCCATCCTTGACAGGCTTTTCGAGACGTGTTTTGCTGGTGACCCGCCGAAGGAGAATTCAGCGTCAGAACTATGGTTGTATTCTTCCTTTGATTGATTAATATAAATGACTATTGGTTATGGTTCCAATGTTGTTGTTGTTTATAATGATGAGTTATGTCCTTTCTGACTGACATATAGTTGCATCTACTGGATTTTACGCTTGCGTTTGTTTTTTTTCTCGCGTGTGCAGGTGTCCTATCACAGAGATCGTGGGGATCATGATCTGCCAAAGCTAAGGAACGGGAGCGCTACCTCTTCTACAAGCAACAACGTTGGATTCCAGGTAAGCCTTCATCGCTAGTTGGTTTATTTGCAATTAGGAACCTACACTATAGCGTGAACGATTGTTGCTAGACCCGGTCTGGGCTAGTAGGGATCACCTCTGTCTGCAGAGGGGATTTACCTCCACAACACTTCTGCATGTGGGTGCTTGTGTGCTGGTATGATTCTACGCCAGTACAATATTGTAAGAAGTTTTCTATATAATAAATATTGAAGACAGAGATGACATCAACGGTGGTTTTCTCCCAAATTGCGTTTCCACCTTAAATCTTGGTGTTCATGTGTGTTTCATATGTGTGATGATTTATTTTGTTCTTACTGCACATGTTTACTAATTACTAAATGTATGATGAATGAATGATGCACTGGTCTAAGTAGAGTTACTGAAGATTTATTTAAATAATAAGTTCATTGGGCATACACAAGTTTCCTTAAAGAAAGCTATGTACATACGTTATTTGGATTAAGTAAAGTCGCGTATATAAATTAGTAAAGTAAAGAAAAAAAATTGTGAGTTTCCCCCACCCCGCTCATTATTTTTCCCAACAATTGGTATCAGAGCAGGTACTTCTGAAGAATCTTGATCGCTAGAAGGAAGATCTACCAAGATGAGAAATAAAGATGGAACAACATCTATCAGACCACCACTCTTCAACAAAACAATTTAATCTTCTGGAAGACAATAACACGATCCTATATTCAGTCTCTTGGAGTAGATGTTTGGGAAATTGTTGAAGGAGGTTACCAATATCCAACTACAGTTCCCACAAATCCAACAACAAAGAAGAACTATGAAACGAATGTGAAAGTTGTTAATGCATTATTGGGAAGCCTGACCGAATCAGAAATTGTCAAGGTTATGCAGTTTGATACAACAAAGGAGATATGGTACAAAATCATTCTAAGCTATGAAGGCGATGCCAAGGTAAAAAGTGCTAAACTCCAATCTCTCAAAATTCAATATGAAAATCTCAGAATGCATAATGATGAAAGTATTGCTAGTTTCTTTCTGCGTCTAGATGAGATCGTAAATTGTATGAGAAATTTGGGTGAAGACATAAAATACACAACTTTAGTAGAGAAAATATTAACATCTCTAACTCCTAAATTTGACTCACAAGTGTCTTCTATTGAAGAGAAGTAGGATCTGCAGACTCTTACTATTGTTCAATTTCATGGGATCTTGACTGCTTTTGAAATGAGAAAAAGAGGTTCGTCTGAATTTAGAGAAGCCACATTTAAAGCTACTGCGAAAGGAAAGGAAAAGGAAGAACAAAAAGAATCGGGCTATGTAACAGAAGAAGATGAGGTAAATTTTATAAATAAAATTCAACTTGGCACTGGAAGTTTCAGAGGTAAGCTTCCCTTCAAATTTTTTGCTTGTGGAAGAGTGGGTCATTATGTTGCTAAATGTCCTCATGAAGATAATCACCATAAGGGAAAGGATATAGAAAAAGGTAATAGGAGAAGATTTGACAATAGGAAAAGTTATTATGAAGATAGTGATGGCTTGTCAAATAGTGAAGAAGGAGAATTTGATCAAGATCTTAGACTACTCATGGCATTTGAAAATGACACTAATGAGTCTAAAGATAATTTTATGGATGCTTTAGAAAAAAATGATTTCCTTGAAGAAATCACTCAACTCAAAATATTCTTGGAAGAAAAAAAAATAGCCATAGATACTCTAAAGAATCAACTCATAGAAAAAAAGAAGCATAATTGGAAATTAGAATGTGAAATAGTAAGCCTAAGAAAGTAACTTGAGAAGGTAAAAACTCAAAATATTAGATTTGCTAAAGGATTTGAAACCTTAGATGAAATTATCAAGGTTCAACGCTCTCCTCTTATGAAGATAGGTCTTGGATACATTGGTAAATCATCACAGACAGAAAAATCCTCAGCCACAACAAGAAGCTATATGAATGCAACAAAATCCAATCAACAAAATTTCAGCACTCAGTAGAAGAACAAAGGCAATTCACAGGAAAATCATGTTCGTTCCAATTCAAGGATGACCAATAACAGAAGCATCAGTCAAAATGTAAACAACACTAGAAGGTTCTATGATCACATAAATTTCTTCTTTAATGGACAATGTTTCTCATGTCATTATTTTGGTCACAAAGTTGCTCAATGTGTTGCATACAAAACCATTATGACTAGAGAAGCAAGAAAACAAAGAAATGAGACAAGAATGAAGAAGAATAATTATAACATTTTTTCTCCTCTTCAAGATGAAATTGAATGTTCGTTTTGCAATAACTTTGGACATGAGGAATCTAAATGCAAGAGCAAAATACATCCAAAAGAAAAAGTATCCACAAATTCTAAGGTATGGAAAATGAAGGAATTACAATTCGAAAGTTGAGGAATAGCTTTATTTGCATAAGGAGAAGAAAATCAATGGTACATTGATAGAGGGTGTTAAAAACACGTGACAGGTGATAAAGACAAACTAATTTCATACAATGCATTAGAAAAGGAAAATAATGCCACTTTTGGAAATGACTCTCCTGTTATCATTAAGGGTAAAGGATATGTTTTTCTAAAATAAAAGGTTAAAGCTAGTAATGTTATGTATGTTAATGGATTAAAGCATAACTTGTTTAGTGTTAGCCAAATGTGTGACCAAGGAAATGAATTATTTTTTCGATCAAAAGAATGTGTGGTTCGTGAAATTGACAGAGGAAAGGCCATAATAAAGGGAACAAGAACACCAAGCAATATCTATATATTGAAAGGCGGCCAAGAACAATGTTATCTAGGGAAATCTGAGGAAAACTGGTTGTGGCACAGAAGGTTGGGACATTTGAGCTTTTCTCAAATAAGAAAATCAAGCAGGGTCAAATCTATTCGTGGTCTACCCAACATCACCCCACCAGAAAGTACCATATGTAAGTCATGTCAATTCGGTAAGCAAACCAAAGTTCAATTTAACGCCAAAGAAGAATCAACAAGTAAGCCTCTTCAATTTATACATATTGACTCTTTGTGGATCTGTAAAGAAAAAGTCACCTCGTGGTGAACAATACTATATCTTATTCATTGATGACTTTTCTAGAATGTGTTGGCTCTTATTATTGAAACACAAAGATAAAGAATTTGAAAAATTTAGGGCTTCAAACCATTAGTTGAAAATGAATTAGATCTAAAAATCAAATGTCTCAGATCAGACTGAGGAGGAGAATACATATCAGATGAATTCTTTGATTTCTGTGAACAATATGGCATAAAAATAATTTTTTCTATAGCTGGAACTCCTAAAAAAAATGGCATGGTAGAAAGAATGAATAATACAGTTCAACAAATGGCTCGTGATGAGTCTAGAACTCCTGATACCTTTTGGGGTGAAGCTGCACATACAACAGTAAATATTCTCAACAAGGCCCATATTCGTGTGAATAGTGATAAAAATCCTTATGAACTCTGGTATGGTAATACTCCCAGTGTGAAGCACTTTAAAGTTTTTGGAAGCAAATGTTTCATCAAAATAAATGGTGAAAAAATCGGTAAGTTTGAAGCTAGAGCTGATGAAGGAATACTTCTTGGTTACTCTTCTAGAAGCAAAGGATACAAATGCTACAATAAGAGACTTCAAAAAATTGTTGAATGTATTGATGAAGCATACACATCTCCCAAAAAGGATGATGATGATGATGATGAATTTTTTCCCACATCAAATAACAATGATATAGAAGAAGAAACTAATGAAGCATCATAAGAAGACACATCAGAGAAAGAAAAGGCTCCATTCTGTTATGTTCAAAAGAATCATCCAGAATCTCAAATTTTGGGAGAAAAGGAATCTCGGGTACAAATAAGAAGAACACTTGTGGGATCTCCTAGTTATATAGCACTATTATCCACCATTGAATCAAAAAATGTAAATCAAGCTATTAAAGATGAATGTTGGATTAAGGCCATCAATGAAGAACTGTATCAAATTAAAAAGAATAATACTTGGGAATTGGTTCCAAGGCCGCATGATAAAAATTTTATTGGGACAAAATGGATATTCAAAAATAAGTTAAATGAAAATGGAGATGTAATTAGAAACAAATCTAGACTTGTTTGTAAAGGTTATGCTCAACAAGAATGTATAGACTTTGAAGAAACATTTGCACTAGTAGCAAGACTTGAATCCATAAGAATGTTTCTTGCATTTTCAAGTTTTCAACGTTTCAATGTTTATCAAATGGATGTAAAATATGCCTTCCTTAATGGAGACCTACAAGAAGAAGTATATATAGAACAACCAAAGGATTCATTCCGGGGAATGATGAAAAACTTGTTTGAAAACTCAAAAAGGCTCTATATGGGCTAAAAAAAGCTCCACGAGCATGGTAATATCGTATTGATAAATATATTCAACAATAAGGCTTCACAAAAGGATTTGTAGATAGTAACTTGTACACAAAAATTGAGGATGGAAAACTATTAATTATTGTTGTTTATGTTGATGACATCATTTTTGGGAGTAATGAAGAATCCATGAGTCAAAAATTTTCTTCTGTTATGCAGTAGGAATTTGAAATGTCTTTACTTGGGGAACTAACATATTTACTGGTTTACAAGTGCAACAAGAAAAAGATGGTATATTTCTCTCACAAACAAAATATCTCAAGGAGATTCTGAAGAAGTATGGGATGGAAGACTGCAAACCTGTGTGTACTCCAATGATGACCAGATGTAACCTTAGTTCTCATGAATTTTATCCTATGGTGAACCAACGAAAGTACAAATATATGATTAGGAGTATGCTTCATCTAATAGGTACTAGACTAGATATCATGCATGCAGTTGGGATTTTTGGACGTTTCCAATCCAATCCAAAGGAATCACATCTTCAGGCAGTAAAACAAATATTTAAATATCTCCAAGAAACTCAAGAATTTGGTCTATGGTATCCCAAAAATGATGATCTTACCCTTCATGCTTACACAGATGTAGACTGGGCTGGAAATATTGATGACTGAAAAAGAACTAGTGGAGGTGCATTCTATATGGGGCCCTGATTAGTATCCTGGTTCAAAAAGAAAAAAAGTTCCATAGCTTTATCTACAACATAAGTAGAAAATGTGGCTGATGCATCATGTTGCACACAATTTATCTGGATGATGTAGACATTACAAGATATTCAAATTAAATTTTCTCCACCCATCTCCATCCTATGTGATAATACAAGTGCTATCAATATCTCAACAAATCTTTGCATGCACTCAAAAACCAAGCTTATTCCTATTAAGTATCACTTTTTATGAGAACAAGTGCTTGAGAAAAAGGTTAAATTGGAGTATATTCCCTCCAACGAACAAGTTACTAACATATTTACTAAACCTCTTCCCAGAGAAGCATTTGAATATCTCAGACAAAAAATGGGAGTTGTCTCTGCCTCATTATGTTGTTAAATTAATCTGATCTGTTTTTCAAATCAAATTTCAGAAGGATGATTTCAGTACGTAGGTTGCTTGATGCATAGTCACGTATATCCATGAATCTCTTTTCAGACAGTTGCATATGGATCTCGTTGTCATGAAATCACAGGGTCAGCCTCTATAACAGATTTTGTCATGTTGCTGACAGTTATGATTTGGCTCTATTGATCAGGTGTTGATGGGTACAGTTTGTTGTTATGATTTTCAAGTTACATTTTCCTCTTTGATATTTATCTTCTTGACGAAGATGCTTTGATGAATGGGTTGTTGAAAATGTTAAGGTTGCATAGGTTTAGGGGGAGCATTAGCCTTGTTGGGTATAATGCATTGTTGGAATTATGTTGTTGAATTATGTTCGATGATCTCTCTATTGAGGTCCTTTGGTCTTGGCTATAAATTTCATATCTGTAATTTTTATGTAAAGATCTTATTGAGACCTATGATGAAAAGATTTTCATATTTTGTCATGGATGGACTTTTTTAAATATGTAATCCCACTTGGTTGGGTGATTGAGTAAAAAATGTAAACCCACTTGGTTGGGTAGTTGAGTCAAATATGTAACCCCACGTCGTTGGGTGATTGATGTGAGTCGTTGGTGATATGAAAGGTCATACTCAGTTGAGTTATAGAGCCATGTAATTAATTGAATATATATCTGAAGATTCAGCATGTGCCCAGGGGGAGCATGGTCAGTATAGTGCATATCAGATCTACAAAGCTCCTGTATCTACAAGAAAAGAGAAACCTTGTTTCAACAATGGTCCTTCCTTTGCCCTTGATGTCAAAGGAGGAGACTAACTCGGTGTTTGAATAATGCTTATGTTTATGTGTCTATCAGTTATCTACAGGTTGTAGCGATCAAACACCAACATGGTTGCCATCAAGTCCAAAGGGGGAGATTGTTGGCATTATGATGCAGGTGTTGTCTTTGATGGCAACCCACTTGTAGAAGACCAAGTATATGGTTTATGGATAAGCTCATAGGTGACAAAGTGATGGAACAAAATGACAGTATGATGGGACAGAATCTTTGCAGATCAGAATTAGAAGAAGGATAAAGTACATATTTGAGGAACTATATGCGATTTGGTAAAGGCAAAGTCGCGTATACACGTGGGTACGAAGAAGAAAAGTTGTGTATGAGCTAGTACACTAATTTTATAATACCAGGGGTCTTTAACATGGTATTAGCCCACAATATTGATGATTTGTTCTTTATGGGATCATCAAGGCTCATCACAGACTGTAAGAAGAATTTGGCTTAAGAATTTGACATGAAGGATCTAGGATGGATGCACTATTTTCTGGGGTTGGAGGTTTGGCAGCAGAATAGGGAGATCTTCCTTGGTCAAGGGAGATACACTACAGAGATTATGAAGATATTTTAGATGGAGGATTGTAGACCCATGCCAATTCCAATGATCACCAACTAGAAGAAAATCAACATGTCCGAAGATGATGAGACTGATCCTACGCCATATAGGCAGCTCATGGGGTCATTAATGTATCTGGTAAATACATGGGCATACATCTGTTATGTTGTAAATACACTCAGTCAGTTCATGGTGGAACCGAAGAGGGCACATTGGGTAGCAACAAAGCATGTTCTCAGGTACCTTCGAGGAACAGTCAAGCTTGGATTGAAGTACACCCATAACAATGATGTCAGGTTAAGTGGTTTCACCAACGCAGATTGAGCTGGAAGTTCAGTTGATCAGAAGAGTTCCAGTGGGTACTATTTCAATCTAGGATCAGGAATAAATTTCTGGTGCAGCAGGAAACAGAAGTTCGTAGCATTGAATTTAGCTGAAGCATAGTATATGGCAGCCAACACAGCTTCGTGTGAAGCCATATGGCTTCGAAAACTGTTAGTGAACCTACTCAAGGAGAAAATGGAAGCAACCAACATCTTCTGCAATAATCAAAGTTTCATCAAGCTCTCTGAAAATTTCGTGTTTCATTATAGGTCGAAACATATTGACATCATGTGTCACTTCTTCAGGGACTGTGTGCAACGTGGAGTTGTTCAGTTACAGTACACTCCAATAGGAGAATAGGTGGCAGACATCCTCATGAAGGCTTTAGGAAAGACAAAGTTTTTCTACTTCAGACAGAATATGGGGATGATGAAGAATCCATTCCAGTAGTAGGAATGGACAGACTCAATATTCAGATGGAGTTGTGGTACATATGGAGCAGTGACAGTGGCAGTGTCAAAGTTAGCAGTACAAGAGATAGCAGCGTGACAAATGAGGGACAACATCTAGAGATCAACAGCACAAAGGGTGCTTCAAAAGCATAGGAGTATGCAACATGCATATTGTTGGAACACTTTCCTCACTAAGAGGGAGTGTTGATTTTTGTAGCATCCGGAAGTGTTCCAAGTCTCAAACTTTTCAGGGAGGCTTGGACAACAACATTCCAAAGAACCCAGAAATAGTTTGTGGAAACTCCACTCGGTTCATGACTTATTAAAATAATTAATTATTTTAATGAATACCCTAAGTCTAAACTTAGGGAAATGAAATAATTAAAGGGCATTGATAAGTCAGAGTGTGAATCTTCTAGAAAACATGGATCAAGTCAAGTTTTAATCTTAGTCATTGATTAATATTTTAATATGGGTTGTTGGTTCTCCAACAGGAATATTATAAAAGAAGGCTTGAGGGTCATTTGGAAAAAAAGTCGGGCATACACTCAATACCCGAAGGAGATCTATTCTGAAGTAAGATAATTCAATTTCAGTGGGAGAGTTGCAGGGCGAAAAGTTTGCAGAAGAAAAAAGGAGGAGGGAGTCAGCAGTGATCGAGATCAGGGATGGAGGGCAACAGTGGGCCACTGGAGGCAGCTTGAGGCAGCAGCATAGAGAACCCACACAGACTTATGTAGTCCAGTGCTGGGACTGCGCAGTGAGTCACACAGACATACACAAGAGCCAACAAGGGTTGATCAGGGTGTTAGAGAATTATCTGAGGGAGTCGTAAATTCAGTCTCAGGTGTTTCAAAATTTATCTGGCATTTTATTTCTCTGTAAAGATATCATTTGTTGAAGAATTAATAAAACCCTCATCTGATGCACTGGTTTTCCCGCATTGGGTTTTTACGAGGACAATTGTCCAAAAACAATTGTGTACATGCGATTGATTCTTGTGCTTATGTTCCCTACTGTTTATTTCTCTGCATATATATTTGTAAATGTTGCATTAGTATTTATTTTGATATTTTCCAGAAGATTTCTGAATAATAACTTATTGAAATAATAAGTAGGAGAGATAAATCTATCACTGCAACTGTATAGTTTTCAGTTTGAAAATTTCACATGAAAAATGAGAGAAGGTTGCAGCCTTCTGCAGGTTGGTGCGTGCGTGCTGGTATGAGTCTGTGGTAGTACAAGATTGTAAGTATTTTTCTATATAACAAATATTGAAGACAAAGATGACAGGAGCGATGGTTTTCTCGCAAATTGGGTTTCCACCTTAAATCTTGGTGTTTATGTGTGCCGCTTATGTGTGATGATTTATTCTGTTATTACTGCACATGTTTACTACTTACTAAATGTCTGATAAATGAATGATGCGCTCGTCTAAGTAGAGTTACTGAAGATTTATCTAAATAATAAGTTCATTGGGCATAGACAAGTTTCCTTAAAGAAAGTTGCGTACATACTCTAGTTGGATTAAGTAAAGTCGCGTATAGAAATCAGTAAAGTAAAGAATTTTTTTTGTGAGTTTTAAATACTAATTCACCCCCCTCCCCCCCTCTTAGTATTTTTCCCAACAAGAAGCATGCAGAGTGACATAAAGGGAGATAGTGAGTCTTTCAGGTGTCATAAATTCTCCAAAATGAACCCGATAATCTACCTCAGGTGTTTTCTAAAGAAATTAGCCAGTTTATTTTTTGTAAATAATTCATTGCTGAAGAATAATATATAAACCTTAATTTGCTACACCGATTTTCCCGCATTGGGTTTTTCTGGGGACTATTGTCCAAAAATAAGTGTGTACATGTGATTGTTTCTTATGCTTATATTCCTTACTATTTCTTTCTCTGCATATACATAAGTGAATGTTGCAGTAGTATTTATTTCAAAATTTACTGGAATAATTCTGTAAATAACTTATTGAAATAATAAGTAGGAGAAATAAATCTATCACTACAGAAATATTTTTTTTGGATTGGAATTTTCACATCACTTTGATTGGATGTGACAAAGTGGCCTATAACAACCCTGAAAATGGGTTTTTGCATAATATAGAAATTTACTTATATCTAAAATAATTTCCCAAATTCAATACGGTTTCAAAGTTACAGTTGGTTCTTCAAAGCATATTTGTACAAAATTTCTGAAAAACCCAGATTTGCAAAATTTATCAAAATAACCAACTTCAGGCGCGATTTCAGAGGCCATGGAATTAAATCAAGAAATTTCAAAACAATATTTTGTTGATAATATGTAAAATACATCATGGTCGAGGAGATCATGCTAGTTCTTTAACACCAATTTATATAAAATTACATAAAAACCATATTTATGAGATTTTCCTCTAAAGTTGTAAATTCGTGTTCTGAGTTTAGGGGATTGGATAATATCCTTCCTCAATGGATTTTATGTATAAATAAGGCCTGAAAGGGAAAATAGGGGGAAGAGGAATAAAGCAATGATATTATTGTCAAAGCATTTCTGAACTTTGACAAAAATTTGGATAGTCGAACAATGATGCATATACTTTCTTGAAGATTTTTTATTATAACATCTTGATATGTTGGTTCTTGATTATTAATGTATTGAAAAGTATATAATTTTGTTTCAGTATTCTTGCTTGCCTAAGGTCGCTGGCAAGGGCCCACCAATGATCTCAATCAAGCCATTGTGAACTAGTTTCAATTTTTGTATGCATAGTTAGTTTTCATTTATCATAGAATTATTATACTCTTTTCATGTTAGTATTTGTATATTAACAATTCTTTTTCTTGTTAATTTATATGCAAATGGATTGATGAAATCAATTTACTTGTGTGTGATTAAGATATTCTATTAATAGATTAATTTTTTTGAGTACCTTTGGTAAAAATATTGAATCAAATGGCTGACTTGATAAGTAGATCGAGGTTAATAAAGGTCTTTGTTTTGTAATATTTCTTTTTGGAATTTTGGTTTGAGTCATATTCTTTCAGGACTTAAAGGATATTAATTTTTCTTCCATGTGGACACATTAGTTTCTTGAACTTACTTAGCATTGAAATTCAGTGATTTTATAATTTGTACTTTACACAGTCTTGCATTAAAATCTTTTCCCTGTACTTTACACAGTCTTGCATTAAAATCACTTCCCCTGTTTTCAGATTTAGGATATTCATTCTAGGAATTGTGTGATTAGGTTTAAGTTAGTTAAAAGTTTATTCGATTACAGATTTGGTTTGTTTGATAGGTTTCAATATTTAGGTTTTGTACCAAGAATAGTACCGAATCACAGTACCGAAAAACCTGTAGGTTACAATTTAGAATTATGTTAGCTTTCCATAATCTTAAAAGTCACAATATCTTGCAAAAACATAATTTTGTAGCACAAACCAAAGTATGCCTAGACCGGTATTGTTTTGTAACTCAAAGTTTACAATCCCTAGTTGATACTTTAATGAAGGGTGATTATTTAAAAAATTAAAACAACATTTTTGGTGTCGTTGTCGGGGAGATGCAAATGGTCCAGGTAACATTTTGCTTTGGTAGGTTGAGTTTTAGTACATTAATGTTTGTGGTAAGATTTGCAGGGAAACTAGAGGGCATAGAAAGTATGGTAAGAAGTGAGTGAAGATCCACGCATCCACTATGGTGGGGTTTCTCCAAAGTTTGGTTGTCTCTAATTGATTTTCTAGTTTCCTTTTCATATGTGTAGAATTAATGGTAGGATCCAAAGCCTTGTTGTTTCCTTATTTTTCTTTTCAAGAGTGTTTTCCTTTGGATTGATTCATGAAAAGAAGAGAAGCATAAATTGTGTGAACATATAACTTGGTGACAACAAGATCCTAGTAACATGATGGTGCTTCGAGTACATAATTGGTTTGCTTGTATTTGTTTCATTTTTATTTATTTTGGATTTTTAAAGTTTTGGTACTATATGAAACCCATTACACCAATCCATGTGTGAAACAAGGATTAGAAACCATAAAAACAATGTTTAAGGATGATTAAGAGTTTGAAATAACTCTCTCAAATCCGGGCAGCAACTGGGAACTTTGCTTCTAAGGAAGAAAAAATATTGACAATAGTTAAGAATTTAGCCGCCTCTCTAGAAGTGATAGAAGAACAAAAACTCCATGAACCACATCCATAGGAATATCTTCACCCTTGAAAACTTGTTGAGGAAACTGAAGAATCATGGATCGCATCTAAGGGAGAAAAACCATTAGAACCTGAGAATGAATAATTTTTGACATGCTTATTTGCAGATCCTCTGAGCACACAAGAGGTTAATCATCTAATAATAGAATATGTACATGGCACGGTAAAGGAGGATATGACAAGTGAGATAAATAAAGAGGTAACCCAAAAACATTTTGATTTTTTTGAAAGTTGGTTTCAAGCAACTATAAGACCATACCGCTCCTTCATTCTTCATTAATTCTTAACATCATCATAAAAACGACTGTGGATATTCTGAGTTTTACATCTGAAAAACCTTTCTCCTTTTTTTGTATAAGTAGGAATGTTGACAATTAAAAAGGAAACTAGTTGAAATGGGAGGTTTATGTTCCTACAACATATTTTTGTTGAGGCTTATTTCGGTTGTATATTGTTTTACTAAATATTTCCACTTAGTATTATTTCAAACAACGATGTGGTTCAGCTACTACAATTCTTTCCCACTTATGACTTCTTTATGATAGTTAGACTTGCTTGTAGTTTTTTTACAATAAAGTAAGTTATGAGCATCATGTTTGGAATTTTATACAAAGGTAATCTTTTTAATTTGAGGATTTTTTTAGGTTGGGTGCCTAAAATCAATGGAAATTATTGCGTTGCAACATCATCCGGTATTGCATACCAACTGTCTGGTACCATATTTCAGCCAACCATAATTTCAATTTCCAGAATTTCGGTACTTAGGTCTTTACCAATACCCAAAATTTCAATTTCCAGAATTTTGGTACTCAGTTTGATACCAGTAACGAGAATTTCTATTTCCATGTCTGGACCTTGATCATTCATTCAATGTACACTCCGTTCATGAGATTTAGACATTTTTCATCTTCATGACTGAAGTTATTTTTAAAAACAAAATCGGATTCACAGATCTTGTTCGTTTAGAACACATAATAATGAAAGAAAACATCTTCACCAACAGAATGGAATACTTAGGGGAGTATTTGATGATATATTTCTTTTTTCCTTAAGTTGTTAAAAATTACACATTCATGCTTTATTATTACTTATCTATTTTAAGAGCATTATTTCATAAAGATGATTGATTAAGCGATCTTTTTCATAGAAGTTGAATTGAATGATAATTCCAACTATTCATAGCTGATATACCTTCTCTACTTTGGAATTTCATTTTCTTATTCATATATTTTTTCTGATTATCAATATGAAATAGTTGCTCAAAATATAGTTACCAAAACATATTAAGGGGATTCAAACAAAGTTAAAAGGTCCATACAATGACGTCCCTGAAAAAAATTAACCATGACACTAAAGCATGATATCTAAGCATCTTTATTAAGACTTGTAGAGGAGTTGATAAATTATCTTCTCATAGTGGAACACTACTTTAAAAACCAAAATCATACATGAAAGCTATGATTGGTAAGACTTTAGGTGTTCTTTGGTTATCCTTTTCCATCTCACATTAAAATGGCTCATTCATGCTATGTCATTTAAGTACCTATAAGTGCCTTATGCGTCCAACACATTATGCAGGTAATCAATGTCACTCTAAAAGGTATCATCATATGCCTTTAAGCGGCTTTCTGAAGCTGCTCCCCCATCTACCAATTGCAAAATAAATTTCTATAATATAAACTTAAAATGGTAGGAAACATGGGACTAGATCCTTCAATGTAAAATAGGTTTAAGAGGTTAACTCGTCGAGGCTATGGACGCCTACTTGCAGTGGGTACTGACTTGTAATGTCACTAGGAAAACCCATCAGGGCTATGGACGCTTGTAGGAAATTGGGCATTCTTGATCCGGATCTTGGGGGGAGACCCCAAGATCTAAAAATTTGAAATGGATCTGACAAGATCTGCAAAATTAGAATGCCAAAAAAAAGAGAGAACACAAAGAAAATAAAACCACAAAGAAACTTGTTTTATTAAAACAGAGAATAACTGTAAAAGCTACATTGTGGCGAACAATATCCTTTTACAAGCTGAGGCTTGTTATTTATAGCCTTTTTGAGTTACAATACCATGTGTAGATACCATAGGTCAATACCATGGGTAGATACCACTTACAATACCATGGGTAAATCCCATGTGTGGATGAATACCATGGGTGGATACATACCATGGGTCACTTATAATACCATGGGTGAATAAATATCATGGGTAGATGAATACCATGGGTCAATGCCATTTACAATACCATGGGTAGATGAATACCATGGGTTGATGTCATTTTCCATTCGGATCATTCCTCCCTCCCTAAGAAGCAATGGTCCTTGTTAGCGCTCAAATCTACCTTAGGCTGAAATAAGGTAAAACTCAAGGCTACATCAAACCACGCTCAGCCTCGTAGCTAGCCCTACGAGGACAGGAGAGGGCTCTCTCTGGGTCTATCTCGGCAAAAGGTCTTCAAAGGGGCTGAGATGACTTATAACGAATACTGATTTTAGGCTAGTAAAGAGATAGGAAAGTTTGATTTTGATTTTTGGGTTTTTTGTTGAAAAAATGGGAAAAACAATTTTGGGTCCGGGGATAAGGCCATATTTTTGCAGAATTCGAGTTGGGGCGAGGTAGGCAGTAGTCTTGATGCTTTTGATCAGGTATATGGATGGATCAGAATGACAAGGAGCTGAAGAGGGCAAGGGAGAACATGGATCCTCTCCAAACAGGCGAAAACATGTAAAACTAAACAAGTTTAAAGGCAGAGCACTGGAAACAATGGATTCAACCTCATTTACTCATTCATTTAGTTTCAGAAGCATAAGAAGGGAATGGCATACATTAAACATTAAATAACTTACAATAAACTGAGAGAAAACACCATCAAGAACTGAAAGCCACAAGAATCCCAACAGGTGCTGCAAAACCTCTGATCTTTCCTTAGCCAAAATATGAAAAATATGTACAATAGTGTGCCAAAGTCTTCCCAAGAGTCCAACCTGTAGAATGTCTCAGAAAATACATCATATAGACTATCCTAACTCCTTCCCACACCTCTAGGGGTCGAATTCCTCCTTCTAGGAGCAGTTCCAACTAATTCTAAACAAGGAGCTGGAATATAGGCAGCCAAACAACTTGCCTCTAAAAGGAAGGAAACTGATTCTTTCATTTGATTTTTACTTTTTTAGGAGTGAATCATCTAGAATAGGTAAAAGTGAGTCCAAGTTACATGCCAACCATAAAATTACATCAAGATAACTCAAAAATTTCATCCACAAGAAAAACTGGTCCAACTGGCCGAAATTCTGAGCTGGAAGGTGAAAAATTGACCAAAAATCCATATGAGTAGCGCGCTTGAGCTATATGCGTAGCGCGCCTTTCAGCCTGCTTTTGGGGCACTTCTCGGCATCAAAATCAAGCTCATGATAGCTTTTTGGAAAGCCCTAGATGTCTGCTATCCAGCCCAAGTGGAATTTCCCAATTTGGAGCTCATTTTCCCCTCCAAAACTTCATCCTCCCACAAGTACTTCCTGCTGCTAAAAAAGGTGGCAGAATGGTGATTTTCATGGTGTTTTGGCCCCTTGGATCATCCAAAATTTGGTGAAATGCTTTGGTCTTACTGGAGCATGCATAAATTTCCATGACAAATCCAAAAATATAAAGTTTTCCTCCAGCAAGTGTCCCAATCATAAGCGAGCGCGTCGACGCGCTACTCGTATGGCTGAAAAACCTGTTTTGAGACCAAAATTTTCCAAAATGACAAAAACTTTTTCAAATTCACCCAAATTCGGAGCAAAGACCCTCCATCATGTATCATGCACAGCCAACGAAGCCTCGGCCAAAATCCAGAGTGGATCAGGCCTCTTCCGCCGTTTTAGTGCACTGCTCAACCTCCTCTTTAGAATCTTCATTTTTGCCTTGCAGACATGCATGCAGGCCCAATAATGACCTTTCATGTGACAAAGCATGTCTTTGTCTCTATTGGCCTTTGCCAACAATTTCTACAGATGAATGTTAACATGCGTGAGGCAAGAATCTCGATCTGCCGGTGTCATATCACCAGGTCTCTTACAGGCCAATTGTCGATCCTCACGGATTCGCCGCAGCTCTAACAGTGTGTGCTCATCCTCTAGCTGTTTGTTACGCTGCTCCAGGTAGTTTATCACCCACTGAGCCCTCTGCAATTTCTCTTTCAGCGTGTCATTCTCGGCCTTTTTCTCCTGGATGATCTCTTTCAGTTTCGAGCTAGGAGAGCTCGCATCAACATCGATGAATGTGAAATCAGTGTCTCGACCACCTGATGGGCCCTCATCATGCATAGGCCTCTTGCCTCTGTCCTGGATCTGTACCTGTGCTGAAGAAGAAGGCGATAACCCTTCCACCCTTGGTGGAGATAATACTCGCGCTGCTGATGAAGTCAACGAGACCCCTTCCACCCCGGGTGGAGATAGTACTTGTCGTGTAGCTGCAAATAAGGCCCCGTGGCCTCGCTGGTATGTCACATACAATGGAGCACTGATATGCTCGATCTCAGGGATGCCCGGCTGATGTGAAGGCTCTCCTTCATCATGAACTACCTCGGGAGGCGGCTGTGGCGCTGTGAAGAAGTCACGGGAGATGAAATCCTCCCAAGTAATGCCCTGCTGTGTCAACTGAAGTACCACTATGATTTTGATCAGCGCGTAATGATATATACTTCTATGCTGCTGTGCTGGGGACTTCTTCTGTACAAAAATTGTCATCCTCTCTATGTTGCGATACATGAAGTATGGAATGCTCATCATACGTACCCTCGTGAAATGCATCAACAAAAGGACATGGTACGTATTGAGACGCGAGAATCTGCCCTCGCAACTGAAATATCGAATGATGAGTTTCATCAAAGGTGCAAACTCATCCTTCAGGAATCTGAAAGGAAATACCCTGCTCAGCTGCCTCATAAACTCAGGTTTGATGTATGGCTCATAGTAGGATTTCTCTAACTGCTGTCGTTTGTTCCATTCCTCTCCTATATTTGGTATCCCGGTGGCCCGAGCAATAGTCTCTGGTGACAGAATGAAATCTACTCCTGCAAGGTTTACACAGCCATCATGTAAATGTAGAACAAATAGAAGAGCTAGTTCAAGATGATGCTGGGTTTGTGAAATCATCTCACAGTATTGGAAACATGACTGATGCTGAAAACAATCCATTGTAAGCGGGCAAGCCTGCAATTGAGCCAAAGAAGTAGGCTCCTCCCTGAGATGCTTACCACCTTTGCCACTTTTGTGAGACCTTCGTGGCACATTACCCTCTGCTGTGGAATCACTGTCATACTCCTGCTCATAAACTGAATCCGTCTCTGACATGGCTTTGAAAACAAGATGTCTGCAGTATATATGTTGATATAGGTGTAGTGAAAACAAAAGTTTCAATGTATGCTCAAAACCCAAATATGTCACATATGTATCAAAGTATCATAGGAAAACAAGCCACAGTGGTAATGGCTCTGTCAAGTGGGTTGGCATAAAAAAAAAACAGTCACTGCTTTGATCACAAGGGAATTTGACAAATGAGTAGAAAAAGTGTAATGTAGTGTATAGCCTTTGCAATGCTGGCTAAGATTTTTCAAAGGGAAAGTGAGTATGGGACTGTGTTTGTCAATGGAGAATGGGAAACAGTGTGACAATGACCATAGTAAAACAATAGTAATGACAGTGGTAATATAATGGCGATGACAGCAGTGATGAAATGGCAAACTGAGAGCGTGAGGGCCGTGACACTTTGACAGTAGATGCATAAGCATATATATCAACAACACAAGCTTGGAAATCCTTCACAAGACTATCAACATGTCTTTCAAAACCCTAAGAAATGAATTTGCAATGAACCTAGGGTTCACCTTTCTCCACATCAAACACACTAGTTTCTCCACTCTCAAAACACCACAATCATGTTCAAAATTTACTGAGCAATCATGAAAAACCTACTTGCAAGCCGATTGAGGCGATTTGGCATTAAACTGGACACAGGAGCGAAAATTTCTGGCTCTGAGATTATATGAGTAGCGCGTTCACCCAGTGAGTAGCACGCGGTATATGCATAGCGCGCGTGTTATTTTGCACAGGCCGGTGAAGCTATATGCGTAGCGCGCCTCTTGTGAGTAGCGCGCCTCCTCTGTGAGTAGCGCGCACTTCCACCTCCGGTCTACAGTTCTGAAAACAAGCTTTCGCCCTTCTAATCTGCAATTCGACCTTTGCTTTGGGAATCTATGCAAATGAGTTGTCTTCCAATGGTTTATATGGGTTGTAAAATATCTCATAAAAATCAACTTTGATTTAAATTTGCTCCATAACCCACTTTAATAATGTTTGGCACTTTGTCATTTGATCACTTAATACAATGTTGTCCTTTGGGTTTTCATTATTTTTCTGAGTCTTGGACTGATGACACTTGGTTGTTTTTGCAGGGATTTGGCATTTGGCTTTGGCAAAGATCAGAGGCTGCCTTCAAATTTCTTATGATGAAACAAATACACAATTATTACAAAAATGAAATTTGACAATTTCTAGTTCCAAAACAGAGTTTTGGGCTAGAAATGTCTTTAAATATTGTTGAGAATAAAAATATGAAATGAGAATCTTTTGAAACCAACCTCATGGCCTGCGGGCTTTTATTACATGTATGCAAAGGACTAAAAACCCTAGACTCTAGGACTAAAGACTCTTTTTAACGAAACTAATCATTTATGACCATGAATGAAGTGACCTGAACTTCAGTGATTTTTGAGGAATTTTAATTAGCCCTGCAGGTACAAGCATGAGGAAACACAAGACAACCAGACCCCCTCGTCAGTCAATGGCATGCCCCTAGCGAAATGCAACGAAGTGAAACGAGCGAGACACCTAAAAATGATATGCAAAAAGCGAAATGATCTCTGACGGAGGGCTCTAAGGACCGACTCTAACATTGGCTCCAATGGGGATGGTGGCTCCAAGGAGATGCCAAGAACGACAGATCTCTGGGGGAGTCAGACAGTGCCTTCATCCATTGGGCGATGGAGTCATTATTTCAACAGATAACACAAAAATATTTTGATACATTTATTGACTGCAAACTTGACTGAAAACCTTACTGAAACTTGACCAAAACTGACTCGACTTTAAAAGTAAAAGACTAATAAGACTGACTTGAAAAACTTCAAACCAAACTAATCTCCTTCTCCAGAATTATAGCCTTCACTCCGGGCCCCAGACTGAAGACGATAGATCAGTCCACACTTGCAATAAAACAGAAATAAAACGATATATACAATGATGATGAAATCAGCAGAAAATACTCAGAAGTGGTATCGCTTGAGCAGCCGACCATTGATCGGCCCTCCAGGACAATCATCTCCATTCATTTCCTTGAGAAGAAAGGCATTCTGACCACGATACGCTGCAATCTTAAAAGGACCCTTCCATAGATTTTCAAATTTGCCATGCTTTCCCTTATCTTCATTTCGAGCATCCCACTTCAAAACCACCGCATCCAGCTGAAACTTATCTGCTTTTGCCTTTCTGTCGTAGATCTTATTTATACGCTCCTGCAACCTGAATGTATTTTGAAATACCTCCTCCCGTGTCTGCTGTAAATGAATCATCTGATTAATCCGGATCTTCCTCACTACCGGCTTCCTGGATCAATTTGACTACCGGGACAGCAAGAGAAGTGGGATAAACTGTGTCTACCCCATACACCAACTTGAAAGGGGACATGCCAATAGACTTTTTCTGACTTACCCTATCGGCCCAAAGTGCATTCACTAATTTCTTGTGCCAACCCTTTTTGTTGATTTCCAGCAATTTCTTGATGATATTTACCAAAGACTTATTTTAAGATTCCGCCAAGCCATTTTCTTGCGGATGATAGGTAGTCGAATGTCCCAGGCTGATATTGTACTTATAGCAAAATTCAACCATCCTCTTTGACTTGAAGGCCGCTACGTTATCTGTGATTATCTTACTAGGACACCCAAAACGTGACAAAATATTGTTTTCAAGAAAAGAGATAATTACCACATCCGTGGCTTGTCGAGTGGGAATGGCCTCGATCCATTTCGTGAAGTAGTCCGTAGCTATCAATATCCATCTATGCTGTCCAGAAGATGCTGGATGAATTTCCCCGATGAAATCCAATCCCCACTGCTGAAATGGTGCACTGACTTCAATTGGTTTGAGAGGCAAAGGCTGTAGTTTCTGCTTCCTTCGAAAATTTGGCATTCGTGACAATTCTTAACAGCCTTATATACATCAGAAAACAAAGAAGGCCAATAGTAACCTGCCCTTAAAATCTTATTCGCTGTGGTTTTCCAAAACAAATGGCCTCCGCAGTCTCCTCTATGAAAGTCCTCCAAAACTCTTTTAGCTTCCTCCTCTACTAAACAATTCAATAACATTCCACCAGGGTCTTTCCAATATAATGCAGAATTTAATATGCAAAACTTTGCAACCCTCAACTTCAAGGTTCTACTCTTGTTTCTAGGCATCCCGAGAGGTGGAGACAAATTCTGAAGTACGTATAAAATGTCAGCATACCAAGGGGAAGAAACAAAAATATCAGATACCTGAAATGATGTACTCTCCTCATCTTCATCATACATGGCAGCGATCAAATTTATATCTAGAGCATGCAGATTTGTTTCAGCCATGAGCTTGGCTAGTCCTTGTCCTTTGATCAGCTTGGTCGGTTTAATCTCCACATCATATTCTAACAACGCAGCGATCCACTTACCTCGCCTTCCTTCTGGATCTGCCTGTACCAAAACATCTTTAACTGTTGCGTTAGGAACGTAGGCTATAATGTGGGAATGCAGTATATACACACGGAAATCTTTCAAGGCCTTTACAAGCGCAAGTGCTTGTTTCTCAATAATATTGTATTTCAACGCTCCGTCCCTTATAATCCAACTGAAAAAGGAAATGGGCTTCTCAACTCCATCCCTTTTTTACATTAAAACAGCTGCCAAAGTGTGCTCAGAAGCAAATGAAAACAAAATGAAGTCCTGTGTGTAGTCCGGGCTGATTAAAATAGGGGCTGAAGAAAGAGCTGACTTTACCAAATTGAATGATTTTACCGCCTCTTCTGTCCACTTTACCTGACTGTCCTTTTTCAGCATATTCGTGATTTCTCTAAGATGCTCAGCAAGATTTGGAATGAAACGACGCAAAAAAATCATTTTACCATTAACGGACTATATTTATTTCTTGTTCCGGGGCTGTTCAATCTGCTGGATGGCTTCAACACGTTTAGGGTCAACACGAATGTCGTCTTTCGATATGATGTGGCCAAGGAGCTTGCCTTCATCCATGGCAAAAAGACTATTTTTTTGGATTCAGCGAAATGCCATATTTTCTGCACTTCTGGAAAACAATTTTCAAATGATATAAATGTTCTTCATCAGAATCTGAAAACACAGTCAGATCATAAGGGTAAACAACCAAAAATACATCTTTCTCATTGGTGAAAGCCATGTCCATTGCACGTTCAAAAGTGGCGCCTGCATTCTTCAAACCAAACGGCGTTTTTTTCATAATGAAACGTTCCCCATGGAGTGGTGAACGCAGTCTTGTCACGATCATCTTCATGCACTAAAATTTGGTTATACCCTGAATAGCCGTCGAGTAGTGACATCCTTGATGCTCCAACTACTCGCTGCAATATATGGTCCATTTTTGGCAGCGGATAATTTTCTTTTAATGATACCTTATTCAACTTTCTGAAGTCGATACATAAATGGATCTCACCTGTCTTCTTTCTCACGGGCACCAAATTTGATATCCAATCGGAAAATCTGATAGGCACAATGATTCCTGACTTATACAACCTGTTTACTTCTTTTTCAATCGATGGTAGCAGCTTTGGATTGATTCTCCTCAACTTTTGGCGGAAAGGCTTCTGATTTGGTTTGATGGGGATAGTATGCTGAATGATATTAGTGTCATATGTTTTTAGATCTGGGTAATCCCATGCAAAAGCATCAAAAAATGAAGACAACAATCTCACATACTCCGCTTTTACCTTTGTTGACAATGACTTTGATAACTTTACCATCTTGGGATTTTGAGCTGTCCCAATATTTACCTCTTCAACACCTTTTTCAATCGACCTCAATGTCGGTTTGTGGGCTACATCATCTTGATCAAAAAGTTCCTCCAAAGGAATCAATCCTTTAGGAATGATGTTATCTTTAAGTTGTAGCACTTCCATTTGATTTATTTGTATATCATCACTACCATCATCATGTTCTGTATCTATGGAGGTGTCTTTAAACTTACCCTTATTCTGCAGAAAATCACTAATCTCCTCGTCATCCTGAAAGACTTGCCAACATCGTTGATTGTCTGGAACGGTGGGGCGGTGTTTCACATGAATCTCGAACTTGTTGCTGGAATTCATTGGGATTTTTAAATTTCTTGCTGCCTTAGCAAGTCCATCAGCAACACCATTTTGTATGCGAGGCACACATGTCAAGGTATGATCAGAAAATAACTTCAAAATGTCTAAAACTGCATTACGGTAAGCCCTCATGCGAGGATGCTTGGCTTGAAACTCACCCTTAACCTGCTTTATCACCAACTCTGAATCACCATAGACTGCAATTCTTTTTGCTTTCAGCTTTCTTAGAATCTTAAGGCCAGAAATCAGAGCCTCATACTCCGCCTCATTATTAGAACAGTCAAATGCTAGCTTGTAGGAACATACTCTCACATTGCTTGGAACCTTATCCGGAGCGGAAAATGGACTACGAATCCAAACACCAATTCCAGCACCGTCACTACCCACTGCGCCATCAAAATCCATGGTCCAAAGACCATCTTCATCGTCCTCTAGATGCTAAAATTGCGCCAGCTCTGTTTTTCCTGTTTGCTGCCCATTGTCTTTAGCTGATTGCTCCACATTATCTTGCTTTTCTCTTCTTTCTTTTTGCAGAACTTCTCTAAAATTCTCAGTGATTTCTGGTATATCTTCAGCCTGAACTAATTGACTATCTATATCATTAAAACTATCAGCAAACAACACAAAAGACTCTAAGTCGGTATGTACATAATTTACAGGATGATTGATTGGCTTCTCCTTGCTTGTTATCATGTATTTCATCTTCTGCTCTCGATATAACTTTCTCATTTGACCGAAGACTGGAATTGTAGCATAGGAAAAATCTAACTGTAGTGTACCTTTCAACTTTGCCCCCCAAGATCTAGAAAGGAGCATTCCAAATCACGGAGGAATGTCCGCCACAACTACATCCATTAAGACATTCTTCGCCGGAATTTGATCTAAGCTTACAACCAAATATTTGATGAGTCCGATACAACTCACACGGCTGGAATCAAATGAATACAAATCATGATATTTTCTTGGAATGTCTAGTCCCAACTTTTCCATGATCGCCTTTGGCATCAGATTGTGCGAAGCACCAGAATCGAACATGGCATTGTGCAAAACATATTCATGCAACCTCAAACTGATATAAAAGGGAGGAACATCACTGTCAGGGGACTCACCATCTAATGCAGGCCCAAATATCAATTCTGGCTGATCGTCTTCAACATTTACCGTGTCAAACATTGGATCAAAATTCAGAATTTTGGAGACTTGACCTCGGTAGCTGCTATTCTTCATAATTTCTGTCAAAGGAATAGATACCTTCAATTTGGAAATTTCATTTTCCAAACTAAATGCTGAAACTCTTTCAACCTCTTTGACCGGAACTTCTTTCTTTTCGGCCTTATCCTTCATTGTGTTTGGCTGATTTTCCTTTTCTGCTGATGATGATTTACTAGCTGCGGGATCAATTGTCTCTTTTCCTTTCTTCTGTGGTATAGGTGAATCCGTCTTTGGTGCTGAAGCCTCTTTTCTTTTCTGAATTGGATTTATGGGCACATCTCTGTTTCTCAATGAGTATTGCTTCTGTTGAGCGGACAAAGCATTCAGATATCCTCTTTGGTATTCATCTGATTCTTCCTCCAGATCTGCATCATTTGCTAAAATGAAATCCTCATCTTTTTGTGCAGCTGAACTTTCTCCATATTCTTCATCCTTAGTGATGTAAATGGGCAGATCGTCGGGAGTAAAGAAGTTGTTTTTCTCACCTACTACATCATCATCATCATCTGACTCTTGACTCACAAAATTCTGCAAAAGAGGTGTTTTAATCTGCTGCTGGGCTGCCGGCTCTTGTACTCTCTGTTCATGCTGCTTAATTCTGAACTGTGGCTGCTGCTGGCCACGGTAGTTGGGATTACGAATCTGCATTTCTGGCTTATCAAGCGTCATTATTTTGAACATTTTTTCCATCTCACGAAGCAAGTGCTGTTCTGATGCAGATGTGGAAGCCTCTTATTTTATAGTCACTCTTTTCTCTGCTTTCAACCGGGCTCTCTTATCATTTAGATTCGCCTCAACACTAACAGCAATCTTTTGCATATCTTCTAAGGTAGGCGGATCTCTGTCTCGTAGTGAATAAGCCATCTCCGGATGAAAACCATCTGGGAATTTAAGAAGAGCTGACTTTTTAGACGGTCTTAAGTCATCTGGAATTGCATTATAAACTATATTGAATCTGATAATATAATCCTGAACGGACTCACCAGGATTACGTTTGATGCTGGTATACTCTGAAGTAATCTGCAGCGGATCTTTTTTCATCTCCCATCGATCTAAGAATTGTGTCTGAAGCTCTTGTAATGTATTGATACTTCCGGCCTGTAAAGCTCTGAACCATTTACGAACCTCACCTCCAATGGTCTGGGCGAACAACCTCATGGACACATTTTCTTCATCTATTTCATGCAAGTCCAAGAAATCTGTCATCCTGACAATATGCTGCTGAGCGGATATACTCTGTGGCGTGCCATCAAATATGGGAATCTTGCTCTGATAATCAGCAGGCATAGGATCCAAATTTGCAGGTAAAACAAGAGGTGCAAATCTCGCAGCCATGGCTCTTGGCGGATTTATAATCTGCTGTCTCGGAGAAACCGGTGGAACGGGAGAAGTAGGTGAACGAGGTGTATGCGGTGGAGATGGGGGAGAAACTACTGCTAATTGCTGATCAGAGATCTCAGGCTGTACGGGAATGGTAGGAATAAAGGGAGGTTCAGTGGGAATCCGTGAACTAGATGCAATCTCAGATGGCCCAAGAGTTTGTGAAGCAGATTCAATGAATTCGGGAATGTTGGTTGCCACAATGGAATTTTGAAGATTGAGAATATAATTATCGATAGATCTATTTGCTTGCTCAACTTCTAGATACTTGATGAACTCAGGATTGATGACGGTAGAACCAGTAGCACTTTCGGATTTGGTTTCAAACAATGATAACTCAAACTGATCGTCAAACTCAATATCTTCAATGTATTAAAAAACAGTGGGGTATGAGTGAGATTTGACCAAAGGAATAATGGGAGTTTCTCGACGAAAAATTCTTGGGATTAGGTTGGGGTTTTCATATACTGGAGGCGGATTTGGATCAGGATTTGATCTGGTATGCCTTTTTGAAGCCAGTGTGTTGATCTATCCAAGAAAAATTCAAAGGACACAATAGATTATTTTCAGCCTATCGACTTCTAGAGTCAATCATCCAAAGGTCTAGAACGAACAAGTATACTGGGGTGATTTGCAAATCGAGTGCCGCATTCACAAGCTAACCGGAGATCGACTGAAGCAGCGTTTATCTACTTCCGCTTATGCATGGAAAAAGCGTTTCGAATGCTACCTGGCGTGACTTCAGACTCCGTCTAAGACTCATGAAACGAACACATCAACAAGCAAACCATTGAGATTTTTCCCCAGTATGGTCGCCACTATGTTAGCGCTCAAATCTACCTTAGGCTAAAATAAGGTAAAACTCAAGGCTACATCAAACCACGCTCAGCCTCGTAGCTAGCCCTACGAGGACAGGAGAGGGCTCTCTCCGGGTCTATCTCGGAAAAAGGTCTTCAAAGGGGCTGAGATGACTTATAATGAATACTTATTTTAGGCTAGTAAAGAGATAGGAAAGTTTGATTTTGATTTTTTGGGTTTTTTGTTGAAAAAATGGGAAAAACAATTTTGGGTCCGGGGATAAGGCCAGATTTTTGCAGAATTCGAGTTGGGGCGAGGTAGGCAATAGTCTTGATGCTTTTGATCGTGTATATGGATGGATCAGAACGACAAGGAGCTGAAGAGGGCAAGGGAGAACATGGATCCTCTCCAAACAGGCGAAAACATGTAAAACTAAACAAATTTAAAGGCAGAGCACTGGAAACAATGGATTCAACCTCATTTACTCATTCATTTAGTTTCAGAAGCATAAGAAGGGAATGGCATACATTAAACATTAAATAACTTACAATAAATTGAGAGAAAACACCATCAAGAACTGAAATCCACAATAATCCCAACAGGTCCTGCAAAACCTCTGATCTTTCCTTAGCCAAAATATGAAAAATATGTACAATTGTGTGCCAAAGTCTTCCCAAGAGTCCAACCTGTAGAATGTCTCAGAAAACACATCATATAGACTATCCTAACTCCTTCCCACACCTCTAGGGGTCTAATTCCTCCTTCTAGGAGCAGTTCCAGCTAATTCTAAACAAGAAGCTGGAATATAGGCAGCCAAACAACTTGCCTCTAAATGGAAGGAAACTGATTCTTTCATTTGATTTTTACTTTTTTAGGAGTGAATCATCTAGAATAGGTAAAAGTGAGTCCAAGTTACATGCCAACCATAAAATTACATCAATATAACTCAAAAATTTCATCCACAAGCAAAACTGGTCCAATTGGCCGAAATTCTGAGCTGGAAGGTGAAAAATTGACCAAAAATCCATATGAGTAGCGCGCCTTTCAGCCTGCTTTTGGGGCACTTCCCGGCATCAAAATCAAGCTCATGATATCTTTTTGGAAATCCCTGGATGTCTGCTATCCAGCCCAAGTGGAATTTCCCAATTTGGAGCTCATTTGCCCCTCCAAAACTTCATCCTCCCACAAGTACTTCCTGCTGCTGAAAAAGGTGGCAGAATGGTGATTTTCATGGTGTTTTGGCCCCTTAAATCATCCAGAATTTGGTGAAATGCTTTGGTCTTACTGAAGCATGCATAAATTTCCATGAAAAATCCAAAAATATAAATTTTTCCTCCAGCAAGTGTCCCAATCATAAGCGAGCGCGTCGACGCGCTACTCGTATGGCTGAAAAACCTGCTTTGAGACCAAAATTTTCCAAAATGACAAAAACTTTTTCAAATTCGCTCAAATTCAGAGCGAAGACCCTCCATCATGTATCATGCCCAGCCAATGAAGCCTCGGCCAAAATTCGGAGTGGATCAGGCCTCTTCCGCCGTTTTAGTGCACTGCTCAACCTCCTCTTTAGAATCTTCATTTTTGCCTTGCAGACATGCATGCGGGCCCAATAATGACCTTTCATGTGACGAAGCATGTCTTTGTCTCTATTTTCCTTTGCCAACAATTTCTCCAGATGAATGTTAACATGCGTGAGGCAAGAATCTCGATCAGCCGGTGTCATATCACCAGGTCTCTTACGGGCCAATTGTCGATCCTCACGGATTCGCCGCAGCTCTAACAGTGTGTGCTCATCCTCTAGCTGTTTGTTACGCTGCTCTAGGTAGTTTATCACCCACTGAGCCCTCTGCAATTTCTCTTTCAGCGTGTCATTCTCGGCCTTTTGCTCCTGGATGATCTCTTTCAGTTTCGAGCTAGGTGAGCTCGCATCAACATCGATGAATGTGAAATCAGTGTCTCGACCACCTGATGGGCCCTCATCATGCATAGGCCTCTTGCCTCTGTCCTAAATCTGTACTTGTGCTGAAGAAGAAGGCGAGACCCCTTCCACCCTTGGTGGAGATAATACTCGCGCTGCTGATGAAGTCAACGAGACCCCTTCCACCTCGGGTGGAGATAGTACTTGTCGTGTAGCTGCAAATAAGGCCCTGTGGCCTCGCTGGTATGTCACATACAATGGAGCACTGATATGCTCGATCTCAGGGATGCTCGGCTGATGTGAAGGCTCTCCCTCATCATGAACTACCTCAGGAGGCGGCTGCGGCGCTGTGAAGAAGTCACGGGAGATGAAATCCTCCCAAGTAATGCCCTGCTATGTCAACTGATGTACCACCATGATTTTGATCAGCGCGTAATGATATATACTTCTATGCTGCTGTGCTGGGGACTTCTTCTGTACAAAAATTGTCATCCTCTCTATGTTGCGATACACGAAGTATGGAATGCTCATCATACGTACCCTCGTGAAATGCATCAACAAAAGGACATGGTACGTATTGAGACGCGAGAATCTGCCCTCGCAACTGAAATATCGAATGATGAGTTTCATCAAAGGTGCAAACTCATCCTTCAGGAATCTGAAAGGAAATACCTTGCTCAGCTGCCTCATAAACTCAGGTTTGATGTATGGCTCATAGTAGGATTTCTCTAACTGCTGTCGTTTGTTCCATTCCTCTCCTATATTTGGTATCCCGGTGGCCCGAGCAATAGTCTCTGGTGACATAATGAAATCTACTCCGGCGAGGTTTACACGGCCATCATGTAAATGTAGAACAAATAGACGAGCTAGTTCACGATGATGCTGGGTTTGTGAAATCATCTCACAGTATTGGAAACATGACTGACGCTGAAAACAATCCATTGCAAGCGGGCAAGCCTGCAATTGAGCCAAAGAAGTAGGCTCCTCCCTGAGATGCTTACCACCTTTTCCACCTTTGTGAGACCTCCGTGGCACATTACCCTCTGTTGTGGAATCACTGTCATACTCCTGCTCATAAACTGAATCTGTCTCTGACATGGCTTTGAAAACAAGATGTCTGCAATATATATGTTGATATAGGTGTAGTGAAAACAAAAGTTTCAATGTATGCTCAAAACCCAAATATGTCACATATGTATCAAAGTATCATAGGAAAACAAGCCACAGTGGTAATGGCTCTGTCAAGTGGATTGGCATAAAAACAGTCACTGCTTTGATCACAAGGGAATTTGACAAATGAGTAAAAAAAAGTGTAATGTAGTGTACAGCCTTTGCAATGCTGGCTAAGATTTGTCAAAGGGAAAATGAGTATGGGACTGTGTTTGTCAATGGAGAATGGGAAACAGTGTGACAATGACCATAGTAAAACAATAGCAATGACAGTGGTAATATAATGGCGATGACAGCAGTGATGAAATGGCAAACTGAGAACGTGAGGGCCGTGACACTTTGACAGTAGATGCATAAGCATATATATCAACAACACAAGCTTGGAAATCCTTCACAAGACTATCAACATGTCTTTCAAAACCCTAAGAAATGAATTTGCAATGAACCTAGGGTTCACCTTTCTCCACATCAAACACACTAGTTTCTCCACTCTCAAAACACCACAATCATGTTCAAAATTTACTGAGCAATCATGAAAAAGCTACTTGCAAGCCGATTGAGGTGATTTGGCATTAAATTGGACGCAGGAGCGAAAATTTCTGGCTCTGAGATTATATGAGTAGCGCGTTCACCTAGTGAGTAGCGCGCGGTATATGCGTAGCACGCGTGTTATTTTGCACAGGCCGGTGAAGCTATATGCGTAGCGCGCCTCTTGTGAGTAGCGCGCCTCCTCTGTGAGTAGCGCGCACTTCCACCTCCGGTCTACAGTTCTAAAAACAAGCTTTCGCCCTTCTAATCTGCAATTCGACCTTTGCTTTGGGAATCTATGCAAATGAGTTGTCTTCCAATGGTTTATATGGGTTGTAAAATATCTCATAAAAATCAACTTTGATTTAAATTTGCTCCATAACCCACTTTAATAATGTTTGGCACTTTGTCATTTGATCACTTAATACAATGCTGTCCTTTGGCTTTTTATTATTTTTCTGAGTCTTGGACTGATGAAACTTGGTTGCTTTTGCAGGGATTTGGAATTTGGCTTTGGCAAAGATCAGAGGTTGCCTTCAAATTTCTTATGATGAAACAAATACACAATTATTACAAAAAAATGAAATTTGACAATTTCTAGCTCCAAAACAGAGTTTTGGACTAGAAATGTCTTCAAATGTTGTTGAGAATAAAAATATGAAATGAGAATCTTTTGAAACCAACCTCATGGCCTGCGGGCTTTTATTACATGTATGCAAAGGACTGAAAACCCTAGACTCTAGGACTAAAGAATCTTTTTAACGAAACTAATCATTTATGACCATGAATGAAGTGACCTAAACTTCAGTGATTTTTGAGGAATTTTAATTAGGCCTGCAGGTACAAGCATGAGGAAACACAAGACAACCAGACCCCCTTGTCAGTCAATGGCATGCCCCTAGCGAAATGCAACGAAGTGAAACGAGCGAGACACCTAAAAATGATATGCAAAAAGCGAAATGATTTCTGACGGAGGGCTGTAAGGACCGACTCTAACAGTCCCCATTGCATGAAGTTCCCTCCTGAGAAGCCTTTGTTGAATATGAAGAGCCATTGAAGATAAGGGTTTTGTGTAGTTAACCCATAACCGTGGTGAACGAAGATCCGAGGATAGAGATACCCTGTAATGCTTGTGACCAACTGTGATATTGACAGTGTGCGGCCTAGCAAATGGACTTCGATGAAGTGTAGGTTTGTGGATGAACCAAAACCATGAAAAACGAAGATCCAAGGATAGAGATACCCTGTAATGCTTGTGACCAACTGTGTTACTAACAGTGTGCGGCCTAGCAAATGGACTTCGATGAAAATGATTTTGTGCGGTTGACCCATAACCGTGATGCTGATTGTTGATGAAATAGCAGGTGCCTACATAGCTTGGGGTGGGAGGGCACGTCTCCAAATTACCCAAGCCGAATGCTGCTATGCTGAAACTGATGAATGTGAAGCAGGTGCCTACTAAAGCGGGGTGGGAGGGCATGTCTCCAAAGGGAACTCGCTTCGAATGCTGCTCCAGATTTAAAATGAGCATAACTCGGTCAATATAACTCAAAGTATTTATTATAACCTATTTTTGGAAATGGAATGATCATTATGCATCTTCCCATGTGTTTGAAACCACTATCTGGAGGCTCTAGACTCTCATATTCGTGCTCGAACTGTCTCGCCGTCACAAAATTTCTGAAAAAATAGTTGATTTTAAATCAACGATAACTCCCACATCCGGGCTCCGATTCGATCGATTTTTTTTTTGAACTTGGGTGATTTTTCAAGAAGAGCTCAGATCTATATCCATTTCTTTGAAAATTTGCACGAAAAATTGCGAAAAATAACAGGAGAGCCGCCGTCCATGAATTGTCGTCAGAAAAATTGCTTCAACATTGCTGAATTTGAATTAGCGATATCTCCCTCATCCGAACTCCAATTTGGCCGATTTTTTTTTTGAATTTGAGTATTTTTTCACAAGGAATCCAGATCTGGTCTTTTTTTTTTGCAAATTTTTCACCAAAAGTTTCATATTTGATCTGAAAACTCGCTGCCCAAAAAAATTCATGGATTTTGCTGAAGGTTACTGCAAAACATTGAAACTAAAATATGTTTTAAACCCTCATTCCCATGGAGGCGTAAATTGAATCTGATACCACTGATCCGGATCTTGGGGGGAGACCCCAAGATCTAAAAATTTGAAATGGATCTGACAAGATCTGCAAAATTAGAATGCCAAAAAAAAGAGAGAACACAAAGAAAATAAAACCACAAAGAAACTCGTTTTATTAAAACAGAGAATAACTGTAAAAGCTACATTATGGCGGAAAATCTCCTTTTACAAGTTGAGGCTTGTTATTTATAGCCTTTTTTGAGTTACAATACCATGTGTAGATACCATAGGTCAATACTGTTGAAAATGCAACAAGATGATGGAGCTTAGTGAAAAGAAGTCGCCTTTACTAAGTGGGCCCGCAGGCTATTTTTGGCGCAAAGTCTATTTTTAGACTATGTCTATTTTTAGACATATGGATCATGGTCTATGAGTTGCAGGATGTTATTTATGGATGATTGGTCGAGTTGGTAAAAATAGATGGACCTCTATTTTTAGACATTGGGCGGAATCTATTTTTAGACTACCGGGCTAAAAATAGAACAGTCGAATATTATTAACCCTTAATAATATTTAGACTATAAACATTATCTTATCCTCTTGGAGCACTTCAGTTTGATGCTTGGATGTGGCACATGCAGCTGACAGAAGGAAATATGCTTTTCCTAAGGGTTAGTTGAGCTATTGCATGGTTGACTTCAATTAGAACTCATGTGGTAGAGTTTGGTGGAGTTGATGAGACAGTTGGTGGAGTTGTGTTCGGTTTAACTTAGTTGAACTAGTTGTATTTAGTCTAACTTATAAATGCACTAGTGATGAGTGGTGTGAATTAATTAATAATTAATTCACTAATTATTAACTCATAAATCAACTAAAGAGTACATCAGTTAACTGCAATGCATGGACAGTTCAGTGGAGAAGAGGTGGGTGAAAGGGTGAGTCTACTATTAGTTGTGACTATAGCTGTGCATGAGATTTACACACACATTGATTGAGATTGCCAATGAGGATTGCGCAGTACAAACCAGGTGGATTCAAACTTGGATCTCATCATTATTCATCTTGGATTGCGCAGTAGAGGCAGGCAGACTTGTTCATTTTCCGTGCTAGTTTGTGTGTAGCATGTGAGATAGCGCTGAGAGCTGTGAGGAGCTTTGTGCTATGTATTTTTACATGTTCTCTATCATTATAATATACAGATAGTTGGGGGTTTTCAGCTATTAGCTTTCCCCATTACATACTGCGTTATATGTGTGCTTGATTATGTTTTAATGTGCGCATGTGACTGCTTCTATTTCCACATATTGATGATCAATTGTAGAAGAGGTTATGTATTATGCATGAAGCTTAAATAGTGTGTAATCAGGATAATATCGGTGAATAATTCAGCTATTATTCAAATTTCTACATGGTATCAGAGTGAGAATTGATCATCGGATCTATTACAGTGATTACAATTTATTTCGGTAGACAGAGTCTGTAAGCGGGCCAGGTAGCCTCTGGATCCATCCTTTCTTTGAAAGGTGATATATCCAGTAAACGCCCCTACAGTCGATCTCTGTGCTAGAAATACTTTGTTCTCACAAATCGGAAGCGGTTGAGTTTTGAGCTGGTGGAATTCGAATTTTGCTGCAGTGTTTTCTTCTTGGTGTCGAAGTCAAAATTTCTTTCAACGGATCGCGACTGGAGTATGCCCTTGAGGGCAGCTCGAATTATGTTGCATGGAAGGATAGGATGGAGGAGGTGTTAGATGATAACGGGCTGAAGGAGTTCATAGATGCTGAGGTCCCAAAGCCTGCTGATGCTGCTCAAGTTGAGGCTTGGCAAAAGAAGATGGAAAAATGTCGAAGGATTCTGTTGGAGGGCGTGAAGGATCACATTGTATCCAGCCTGCATGGAAAAAATTATCCATACTTGATGTGGAAATCGTTGACAGATTTATTCCAAAGCAAGAGCGACCAGAGGAAGTTGGCGCTCAAGGATAAACTCAGAAACATAAAGATGGAGAAAGGCGACAGTATACCCAAGTACCTCACGAAGTTCACCCAATGCAGGGATGAACTGGGAAGTGTGGGGGTGACTGTAGATGAAGAGGACTTGGTGGACTTGGCTCTCCTTGGTCTTCCGAAGAGTTGGCATTCCTATCAGGACTCTGTCAATGGTCGGGAGAAATTGCCAGGATGGGAGCGACTTTGGTCGGATCTTGTGCAAGAGGAGATAAGGCGAAGTCCCAGGGACGGATCTTCATCAAAGAACTCTGATGAAGATAATTTCACTTTGGTTGCCAAAGCAAAGAAGGGGAAGAGCAAGAAAGCTTCTCATTCTGGTGCGAAAGGCAAGAAGCAGGACATGTCCAAGGTGAAGTGCTTTCACTGTCACCAACACGGACATTATGCCACAAATTGTCCGCAGAAGAAGAAAAATAAGAAGGCTGCTGGATCTGCAGCGGGAGAGGCCTTAGCCTCCCAGTTTGAGCTGGATTTTTCGCTGATCGCATGCTTGGTCTCAAGTGTGATGGGATCAGTATGGTTCTTGGACAGTGGTGCGTCTTTTCACATGACTGGAGATCGAGATCTGTTTTCAGATCTAGATGAGAAAGATCTTGGAGTGCACATCGAGATGGGCGATGATGGTAGATACAGTGCGACTGGTATTGGTACCATTTCCTTTGAGAGGGAGTCTGGTAAACCCTTCGTATTGAAGGAAGTGATGCATGTTCCAGGATTGAAGAAGAATCTGATCTCTGTGGCGATGTTAGAAGACAAGGGGTATGATGTTGTCTTCAGCGAGGGAAAGGTTTTCTTGCACAGTAAGACAACTGGAGAAACCCGGAAGATAGGGGTTCGAATCAAGAACCTTTATCAATTGCAAGTAGATGGCTATGCAACAATGGCATGCAAGGCAGAAGGAGTGGTGAGCCGGGATGATGGCGAGCTGTGGCACCGGATATTGGGCCACCTTCACCATGGAGCTTTGAAGATACTGCAGCAGATTTCTACTGGACTTCCTAAGGGCACTCTTGCGCAGTCAGATCAGTGCAAGGGGTGTACCTTAGGAAAATTTGTGAAAGCCACCTTTCACGAGAAGGATAGTTGTGCCACGACGATCCTTGAGAGAATTCACATAGACGTGTGTGGACCTTTCTCAGTAGCTTCGACAGCAAAGCACAAGTACTATGTGATATTTGTTGATGATTTTTCTCGGAAGTGCTGGATCTTCTTCATGCAGAAGAAGAGCGAGACATACTCAAAGTTTTGTGAGTTCAAGGCGCTGGTTGAGAAGGAATCGGGGAAGCAGGTGAAGGCCCTTAGGCGCGACAATGGTGGTGAATTCATCTCTGGCGAATTCAAGGAATTTTGCAGCGCAAAAGGAATTCGGAGAGAGCTCATAGCACCCCATAACCCACAGCAGAACGGGGTTGCTGAGCGGAAGAAAAAAACGATCGTGGGTGCTGCACGGGCGATGTTGCATGATCAGGGCCTACCCATTCACTTGTGGGCGGAGGCATGCAATACTGTAGTATATGTGCAGAGCCATTGTCCTCATAAGATACTTGGCATGAGTACTCTGGCAAGAGGCCTGATATTTCCCATTTGAGGATTTTTGGTTCACCTGTCTACATTCATGTGACGAAGGATGCCAGGAAGAAGCTGGAGCCGACCGCAGAGGTTGGGATATTTGTGGGGTACACTGATACGCCCCACAAATATTGTGTGTATTTTCCAGAAAGTCGCAAGACTGTTGTGCGACGGGATATCAAATTTCAGGAGGAGAAAGCCATGAAGTGTTCGCTTGAGAGGGAGCCACACTTGCATGCAGATGAGGAGCTATTAGTTCCTAAGGATGAGCTTCGGGATGTGGATCAGCCACAAGAGGAAGTTCATGGAGTGGAAGAGACCACTCATGCAGCGCCAACCATCAGAGGGCGGAAGCGCACTACAGAAGCTGAGCGACTGGCTCAAGATGCAGAGAAGGTTGTAGGACCACCTACAGCACAGCGCAGACAAAGACAGTCACCGGACCGGTACATTGGATACATGGCACTGGTGAGCAAATGTGTTGTGATAGAGCCATCCTCTTTCGAGGAAGTTGTGGAGGACCCCGCATGGGTAGATACCATGGTGGAAGAGTATGATTCGATTGTCAGAAACAGTGCATGGGAGATTGTCCCAGATAGGAGAAATGGAGAGTTTTGAGATTGGTCTGAAGTGAAAAGCGGGCGGCGACGGGAGTGTGGAGAAGTACAAGGCAAGATTTGTTGCCGAGGGGAGCTTCTCACGGATAGAGGATCGATTATGAGGAGACCTTTGCACACATCGCAAGTTATTCTTCCCATCGGACAATTCCTAGCTCTCTCGGCGCGAGATGGGATTCCACATTCATCGAGATGGATGAGAAGGCTGCGTTCCTCAACGGAGTCATTGAGGAGGAGGTGTACATAGAGCAGCCGAAGGTTTCAAGATCTTCGACTGATGCATGTGCCAGGACTCAAGAGGAAACCTTTGTATGGGTTGAAACAAGCACCTCGTGCTTGGTACACATGGATAGACAGTTATTTCACTGGACTTGGATTCTCCAAGAGTGAGGCGGATCCTAACCTGTACCAGATTGTGGTGGAGGGGAAGTTTTTGATCATTGTACTGTATGTAGATGATTTGATTTTGACGGGTGTTGAGCTGTTGATACTTTCATGCAATGAGGATCTTGCTAGAGAGTTTGAGATGAAGGACTTGGGCCTCCTTCATTATTTCCTGGGATTGGAAATTTGGCAGCGCAGTGATGGACTATTTGTTTCTTAGGGTAAGTATGCCCGGGAGATATTGGAGAAGTTCAACATGCATGGCTGCAAGCCTGTTGATACTCCTCTTCCTAGAGGTTGGAGGAAGGAGGATGCTACTTCAGCGGAGGTAGTGGATGCCACTGTTTATCGACAGTTGGTAGGGTCGCTTATGTATCTGGTCAATACACGACCCGATATATGCTATGCTGTTAACCAGCTTTCGCAAGCTATGGTTAAGCCTACCAAGCTCTTCTGGAAGGCAGGCAAGCATGTATTGCATTATCTTAGAGGCACATTGGGATATGGCTTGTGGTACAGACAGGAGGATGAGGTGAAGCTATGTGGCTTCACGGATGCAGATTGGGCAGGGAGCCCAACGGACAGAAAGAGCACATCTGGAGGGATCTTCAGTATCAGGTCGACAACAGTTTCTTGGTACAACAGGAAGCAGAGATCCGTGGCACTCAGTTCAGCAGAGGCCGAGTATATGGCAGCAAGCTTGGATGCATGCGAGGCTATATGGATGAGGAAGATCCTGGTCGGGTTGTTCGGGTCACACTTGGAGCCTACTGTGATTTATTGTGATAACCAGAGTTGCATTAAACTCTCGGCTAATCCAATATTTCATGATAGATCCAAACACATCGACATCAGGTACCATCATATCAGAGATTGTGTGTAGCGGAGAATCATGTTACTTTCATATATTCCCACGGAGGATCAGGATGCTGACATCTTGACGAAGGCGCTCACCAGGAGAAAATTCAAATTCCACAGAGGCAGGATAGGGGTTGCAGATAATCCATATCTTGTTGAGAGGGAGTGTTGAAAATGCAACAAGATGATGGAGCTTAGTGAAATGAAGTCGCCTTCACTAAGTGGGCCTACAGGCTATTTTTGGCGCAAAGTCTATTTTTAGACTATGTCTATTTTTAGACATATGGATCATGGTCTATGAGTTGCAGGATGCTATTTATGGATGATTGGTCGAGTTGGTAAAAATATATGGACCTCTATTTTTAGACATTAGGAGGTTTCTATTTTTAGACTGCCGGGCTAAAAATAGAACAGTCAAATATTATTAACCCTTAATAATATTTAGAATATAAACATTATCTTATCCTCTTGGAGCACTTCAGTTTGATGCTTGGATGTGGCACATGCAGCTGATAGAAGGAAATACGCTTTTCCTAAGGGTTAGTTGAGCTATTGCATGGTTGACTTCAGTTAGAACTCATGTGGCAGAGTTTGGTGGAGTTGATGAGACAGCTGGTGGAGTTGTGTTCGGTTTAACTTAGTTGAACTAGTTGTATTTAGTCTAACTGATAAATACACTAGTGATGAGTGGTGTGAATTAATTATTAATTAATTCACTAATTATTAACTCATAAATCAATTAAAGAATACATCAGTTAACTGCAATGCATGGACAGTTCAGTGGAGACCAGTGTTAGAGGTGGGTGAAAGGGTGAGTCTACTATCAGTTGTGACTATAACTGTGCATGAGATTTGCACACACATTGATTGAGATTTCCAATGAGGATTGCATAGTACAAGCCAGGTGGATTCGAACTTAGATCTCATCATTATTCATCTTGGATTGCGCAGTAGAGGCAGGCAGACTTGTGGAGGAGATTTGAACCTGTGACTTGTTCATTTTCCGTGCTAGTTTGTGTGTAGCATGTGAGATAGTGCTGAGAGCTGTGAGAGCTTTGTGCTATGTATTGTTACATGTTCTCTATCATTATAATATACAGATAGTTGGGGATTTTCAGCTGTATGCTTTCCCCATTACATACTGTGTTGTATGTGTGCTTGATTATGTTTTAATGTGCGCATGCGACTGCTTCTATTTCCGCATATTGATGATCAATTGTAGAATAGGTTATGTATTATGCATGAAGCTTAAATAGTGTGTAATCAGGATAATCTCGGTGAATAATTCAACTATTATTCAAATTTCTACAAATACCATGGGTAGATACCACTTACAATACCATGGGTAAATCCCATGTGTGGATGAATACCATGGGTGGATACATACCATGGGTCACTTATAATACCATGGGCGAATAAATATCATGGGTAGATGAATACCATGGGTCGATGCCATTTACAATACCATGGGTAAATTCCATGGGTGGATGGATAACATGGGTAGGTGAATACCATGGGTTGATGTCATTTTCCATTTGGATCAATTCTGCCTAAAGAAGTGTCAACCAAACCAGGATTTTGTCTACACTTACGATGGTTAATATATATCAAAAGGAAGCATGTGTGGATTGAACTCAAAGGGAAAAATAAACTACATAAATTTGCTATTAAAGAATGACCTTAAGGTAACCTTGAGACCTTTGTCATTGATTTTTTCATATTTTATCTAAGATTTAATTACCTTATAAGTGGGACCTATGATCACAAAGAATTAATAAGCTCAATTGCAAAGCTTATTTGTAATACTTGGATAACTATAAGACTTTGGGATTTGGTTAGTAATAACTAAATTTTCATTGGTTCATCATTTATTGTGATCATAAAAAGCCTTCTACTTTTTTTGTTTACAAAGAAGGAGAGCCCCTTAAATTTATAAAAGCTTTATTTTTGTTGAGCATAAAATTGTTAAGGACTGGTGAAATTATATGCAATGAATGATTGGGTTTTCTTTTATGCTTGGTGTTAGTTTTGCATCATTTTACTAAATCAAGGATGACTTATTTTTGTTTAGTATTCATCTCATTAGTTCCATTGTTTTATTTTTCAAATCCATCTCAACAACCCTCCTCACTTCTTCAGCACCTCACCTTGTTTGCATGAGGACATGAAAAACCTCAGGCATGGGGGAGCAGTTGTTGGGACCTTTGGATTATTTTCAGCATCTTCAGTTCATTCTCTTTAGCTTACTTCAACGTATCACATCGACACTCATTAACTCTAGTTCTTCCATATTATTCCAAATTCTCAGCCTTACTCAACCTCATCTTCAGCTCCATACAAATTTCATTGTAGCTTACAATACAAATCAAAATTCAAAAGGTATACTTGAGGTAAAACATTTTTAAGACTCTTTAACTAATTAAAATGTAAGGAACCTTGATGGTTAACGACTTCCTATTCCATAAATATTTACTTTTCTTAAACAACCATTAAACCCCCTATTTCCAAATCCATTGATGCATATTCTAGTAAGGCCATAAGAATGAAAAAGTATTGTGGTACATGAATACAAAGCAACATCTATAGTGTCTTCTCCTTGTACATCATAAAAAATTCGCAAAATCATCATCTAGATGTTGACAATAAGAGGATGAAGCCTAAAATCAATAATCTGAGAAGAGAACTACAAAATGAGTAATGGTCTTACAAGTTTCCAAGCCCATATTTATACAACCATTATCTTCATTATCACCTTATATCATCCACCATTCCTTCCTAGTCCTTATTTTGTTTGCATGAGGGCATGCAAAATCTTAGGCATGGGGGAATGTTGGGCTCTGAATATGTCATATCATTTAGTATATAAATTCGCCATTCATAAGTCATATTCCTGCATTTATTACACTTTACATAGCAATTATACCACCAACTTCTGCTAAATGCATCTCTTCTACCTTGTGGTTAATTATGATGGATTTCTTATCTTTTTAATGATTAAACATGTCTTCAATATGATTTTATCATTGATGGTTTACTAATATGTTTATGTGGCCAAGAATCATGTTCGGGTATAAAAACATTTGTCTATGTACTATTTCAGTACCAATGTGACAATCTGGTACCAGTTTCTACACCTTCGCGAATGGAGCAAAAAGTCAAAATTATAAAATATGTTTTTTTCTTTCTTACAAGAATGAAAGATTAGATGCCACATGGGCCTGATATGATGTTACATGCCTTGGAAGATACCCAACTCACATGTGTGCGATCCTAGCACATGATTTAAGCTACAGAGAAAAATAAGTAACAATTTTGAAATTGCCATGTTTTGCTTCAATTTCCGTGCGTATGGTGGTGAATATCAAGAATCCTGGAAATGGGTTTTTGAATAATATAGAAATTTACTTACATATCAAACCATTTCCAAAAATTCAATACAATTTCAAATTTATAGTTGGTTCTTCAAAGCATAATTGTACAAAATTTCTAAAAAACCAAAATTTGCAAAAGTATCTAAATAATCAACTTCAGGCGCGATTTCTAAGGCCTTGGAATTGAATCAGGAAATTTCAAGACATTTTTTGTTGATCATATGGAAAATTAGGCTCCATAGAAACATCTATACAAAATACATCATGGTCGAGGAGTTCAAGCTAGTTTGTTAACGACAATTTATATAAAATTACATAAAAACCAGATTTCTGAGATTTTCCTCTTAAGTTGTAAATTTGTTTTATGAGTTTAGGGGATTGGATATTATCCTTCCTCAATAGATTTTATGTATAAATAAAGCCTCAAAGGGCAGGGAGGGGAAGGAGGAATAGTGCAAAGATATTATTGTATTGTATACATTTTTTACTCACATATTAATGATTTTGATAATCAATAATAATAAAGTTATAATTTAGTTGATTTTTATTATTTTTCTTCTAATATTGTTACATCAATAGACATGTCTATTTTGGAATAGGGCTTCCATAATTTTAATTTAATTATAAATAATTACTAGGTGGATGGTAGGGATTTAACCTCCACATAATTTTCTAGAGTATTCATAGTACTAGTGAGAAATCAAATGTTGACATTTATTTCAAAAGTAGTTATACATTTTTTGTCCTTTAAATTAAATTGATTAATTTTTAAAATGTCATATGAATAATATGTATGGTATGAACATGAGTTATGGTTTTTTGGATATGTGGTTTATTTGTAAAGGGCCATGGATATTCCACTGAATTGTTCACTGCAATAGGTATACTAAAAATATTTTAGAAAAATAGAAATCTACACTATGAGGATTTATTTCTCCTTATATTTTTGAATCTATTAATTACTGTCTAGTGCATATGCATGCAAATTATAATTATGTAGACAATAGAGAACAAAAAAATAAAAAATCACAACCCACCTTTGGCACAAGATATATTCTAGGAAATCCATTTAGAAGAAAACCTAGTTGAAGAGTGAGGTCACTTAGCTCTCTTTCTATAAATAAAAATGGTTGCAAGTACAAAGAAATAAGGCATGTGGTCGTGGGATACTATAATGCACAAAAAATTTATGTGTGCTCTTTCCTTACCCTTCTTGACTACTCTGCTTGTCTATGGAACAAAATGCATTTGAAAAGAATGGAACCCCTTTTCTTCCTAGTGGCCCGGTTATAACACAACATGATAGCCTATTAATGGTTAGGTTTGACTCCTTCAACTCTTAACTAGAGTTACAACATTGAATCTTCTAAATTCCCCTTCATTAATATTATGTGTCTAGCCATCTTTCCATGAGTAATGGGGGTTGATGTGGCATCCTCTCGAAATATGGTGGTCAAAACAGGAAGGTCAACTTCCAAGTAGCATAAATTTTGCATACGAAATCAGAGTGAGGAAATTCTTGCGTTATTGGAAAGGTACTTGTGTGTAGAATAGGAAAAAAAGTTCTATGTTAAAGCAACAAATTTTTATCCCCCCCCAAAAAATTTGTTCAATGCCTTAAATTTCTACCGAAAGGTTTCAGAACCCAATTTGCCAAATTGCGTCCCATCGGTAAAAATGGCCTTGTGAGTTGATTCCTCCACATTTTCTACTTTGAAAACATCAATATGGATGTAAAAAATATAATGATACAATATGAATCAATGGTATTAGTAAGCCATGATATTATAATAAACCTTATTTACAAGTTAAAAATCTCCATGGTAAAGTTGGGGTGAATCTCTATGGTTAAAAATATTACTACATGTGTTTTTAAGTGTGTTTCTTCAAAATCAAGGAGGTCTTGGGAGAGGGCTCACAATACAAGGACTAAACCAAGTGACAACACTATGAGGTGTGGCCTAATGTCACCACAACCACCACCTCCTGCTCTTCAGTGGATTTTCACCACAATGGAGGCTTCCATATGTAGGTCACCTAATGAATATTCAATTATAAGGCTTGGAGGTGACAAGGATAGGCTCTGGATAGATACTCAACTTCAAGAAAAAGATAATACAATCTTAGGTAAGACAAAGGATACCCTCCAAAGGCCTATATAGGGCATAAGTGACATAGGGTTTGTGAATAGGAAATCTTAACACAAGGCCAAAAAAATGCTTGAAGAAATGAATGTGATCAATTTTAGGGACAAAAAACCTTCACCAAACCCCAAATTGAATCCTATGGCTAGATTAGGTTTTTCCAAGGGCATGTGACACTAGCCCTATAATGGAAGAATTTACCATGGGAAAAGGATGATTGTGAGGTAATGAGTTTCCAACCACGTGTGAAACCCTTCCACAAACCAATGCATGCACCCTAGTTGAATTTTGTCCCTAACCCTAGCCTAGAGGCTTGCCTTAAATGGCTAAACATTTGATGGGAGAGAGACAAATTATTTTTTTAGAGAAATTTATGGTGTGATCACTTATGTGAAAATGTCAATGCTTGATATTGGATGATGGAGTCTAGAGGGAGATCTTATACTTATGAAAAATCTAACCCTATAATGGAGTAATGTATGATGAAAAACCCTAGCTATCAATTTATGAGGATTCAAAGTCATCGAGGAGAGCTTAATATGAAGTGTCACTTAGGGGATTGTCACATAAGTCTTAAATGGTAATGCATACAATATTGTTGTAAATAGAAAAATATTCAAGAAAAAATTTCACATAGATACCCTAATAATATACATTCAATGCAATAGCCATAAACATATTAAAATACATCAAATACTTAAAAGAAAATGCATGAACCAATTATTTATTACTCCAAAATGGTGTCTCTAAAAATAAGATAAAGTCTCCACAAGAAATGCTCCACAAAAGATCATAGCTCCACAAGAAACAAGTCTAGTTCATCTAGGTCAGAATCTGTTAGAGAGGTCGAATTGATCCACAAGTGACGATGAGAACACAAATTATGTGACCTATATTTATACGAGGCATACCTCTACTAGTTTATGACTAATGAAGCCCCTAAATCAAGTTTGGCGTAAGAGAACCTAGGGTTACGAGCCAATGCACTAGTTAAATGAAAAAATAAGCAATAAATTCCCACATATGTGAGCCTTAGTCTCAAAAAATGTTGACACTGTGCCCTTTTAGGGCTCCAAATTCCATGCCAAGGTGTGATGAGGTGTTCAAAAGGGTCAAAGTGATTGGATCCTCCAAAATTTGATGAAATTCCTTCAAATCCTCCTTTGGGGTCCCAAGTGTAGTTGGGGTGCCATTATGTGGTCTCCATGGATCTCCAATTTTCAAAATGAGGCCTCATCTCTCAAGCATTAGGGATTATCCATGTGCAACAAGCCCTCCCTAGTCTCTCAATGTGAGACCATCCTCATATAGGCTTTGAATCAAGTCCTTCCCATCATGTTGTGTCAAGATCATCTTGGGGGTATGTTGGGTCTAATGGGGTCATCGTGAATGATCATCTATTCTAGGTCAAAGTGGACCAACATTATGAGTTCTGAAGGTACTCTAGGACATGTAACATCTACTTATACTGTTAGGAGGCTCAAATATATCAACGATGCATATGTTAAGCCATATAATTCTTTAAAATACCTTGGTATGGATGGAGTGAGTGCCCTTCAAGTCCTAGGCTATTGTGGACCACCTTACAAAAAAAAAATGAACTCAAGTGGAAGCAATAATTCATTAGAGAATGAGATCATATATGCATCTAAGTGGACCAAAATTGAATGTTAAGGGCATGTTAATATGTAAACAAGGATCACCTTTTGATACCTAACTAGACCAAGTACTATAAAGGTGTTCCCTACCTTGATAGAGATGGCTAATAGTCAACCATGTTCCAGTGATAGTTCTAAGGTCAGCCCTTCAAGCAATAGGTGTTAATGTGAAGGTATGACAATGGAGGGGAAGGGCTTCATGGCCAAGTGTCATGGTCAAAGGGACCAACTGACGGAGAGTCCACATCCTGAGTGTATGAATGTAAAGGAGGTAGTAATCATGGAGGCATGAGCTACCCTTCTCGACCTTCTTTTCTACCCCTCTTGTGCAACTTTTACTTCTTATTGATAATGCTTTGTATTACAACATATAAATCAAGGTTTAGAGCTTACTCTTTATGATGTAGCATTTTTATTACCCCTTTAAGATGAGACAAATCATTGTTCATCAAGGTTGGGACATTCAAGAGTTCCTTTTGAAGTGAAGGATAATCATGTGCTCAAGAACTAGATGATGGCTAATGAGGAGGGTAGAGTTCATGCTAAACTTTTTCCTATGTGATAATTTATGTCCCTGGACATATTTTGCATTTTGATCTTCTTCTTTTTCTTTTGTTGTGGACATGATATGATTTTTTTCATTCTTTTAGTTGCATCAACCTCCAAGGCAATAGTTTTTTGGACCTACAGAAAGAGTGTGACATGAGGGTTCCAAATCCCGAAGAACCAATGGCAAGTTGGACCCGAAGAATGGATGTTGTGTATGGGGCTTGTAATGTGTGTTGGAAAGTTTCAAGTATGATGTAGGGGACATCGAACACATTATCTTGATCTGGGTTTGCTTAGTAGTTCCCCTCTTATAACCTTAAGGCCACAAGGGAGGTCCCACTAGAATAGGGCTAAAGATTAACCCCCAGTAAGGTGAGAGAAAAAATTTATAGTTAAGGTCGATCAATCTTCCTAAACACCCCTTTATCCATACTAAATTCCCAAAACAAAAAAGTATAAATGCCCAATTGCAAAATGATCAAAGTAAGGTTTGAATAGCAACCAACCTCATCCAAGTGCAAAAGTCAGAGGGTGAGAGGCATGTGGCTGATGCAAATAGCGAAGCCACGTGGCATATCATCGTCAAATAGCGAGAGTAAGTTTTCTCCTATAAGGTTATCCCTTTTGGTGGGTAAAAAAATGTATATATGTTCAACTCATTATTAATTATTCTTATAATTAATAACAATATTAATACTTTAAAATAAAATTACATTTTTTTTCGTGGCAATGTGAGATGCAATATGAAATAATTATTTTGATGTTTATTGACATTTTCCAATCATTTAATTTATATAGCTACACTAAATATAATATTACCATTATAATATTAAAATTTAAAAAATTAAACCAGTAATTATTACTAATTCTATTTTTTAATAAATTTTTTTAATAATTATTTTAAAATTTTAAAAATAAAAATTATAATTATAAAATTTATAAATAATAAAAAATAACCATACACACCTTTTCTTTTTCTTTTTTATAAAAATTGTTATCAAAATATAAATAAATATAACACTATAGTTAATTTTATTCTTCACATTCTATTATCAAAATATATAACACTATAGTTAATTTAATTTATCACATTCTATTATCAAAATATAAATAAATATAACACTATAGTTAATTTAATTCTTGACATTCTTGTTATTTAGAGTCAGTCCATATATGACGTTTGTAAGGAGATGGAAGTCGCGCCATAAATGTATCTATAATAGAAAAATAAATAAATAGCATTTTCAAATCATTATATAAAATAAATAAAATAATATAATTAGATAACATGTAATAAAATCAATTTATTTCTTATCAGCCATTTTTATTAAAAACACATTTAATATTAAATGTGATATAAATCTTATTTACATTATACATAACCATAACTAATTTCAAAGAGTTGTATGAATGGCGAAACATATTATTAGGGATCTTATGCTTATATATCAATACATATGACTTATATGAACATTAGCACTTTTTGGGAAATCGAAAGCATGATTGCTTATCAATGTTAGTATAAATGGAATTAATTTGGAAATGTATAAACTAGCAATTGTAAAAAGAAATTGATATGAATTGGAAAAGTTATATTTTGATTTAAAATAATAATGGTTAATTTAAAATAATTATAATTATTATTATTATTATTATTATGCTTTGATTTAAAATGATAATTGAAATATTGAGATGATGAAAATTGACTAAGACATAATTTACTACTTATTTAATCAATGAAAAATTTAAAATTATTCTGAAGAAATATTGATTTTCTAGAATGAGCAATTTCTACTAAGAGGTACAAATTACCTTTGCCTCATTTTAGGCGTTCTATATGGTTTTATGGCAAAGTCAAAGACACGGTTAAATCATTACTTGGCCTAGCGCAGAGACAAAGTATATATGGATTGTTACATGGTAGAATAATTGAAATCACATGAGCGTGATATCTTCGTGGGATCAAACAATGTTGAAGAATAGCACATCAATAGGTTACATGTTTATATGCACTCTCTAAGTCACAAGCTAGACATAATAATTTGAATATGAAGATAAGTAGTAGAATAGTTAGTCTCTATATTTCTAATCTATAACATTTTAATTCTAAACATTGCTATTTCAAAAACACTATATATTGGTCTCAATGGGAAGGGTAAGGGACACATAGAGACTTTGAGTTTTGAACTAATATATGACTTATTTTCTTTAATATAATCTTAGACTGTTAATATTTTTCCTCCACTGCAGCTTCATGCACATTCATGTGTAATTGAGATCACTTAGAGTAGGTTCCTATGTTTTCCTAAAGGCTCATGTGATCACATGGAGGACCCCATTGTGGACGTAAGAGAATGTTTTATAGTATAACTTCTAATTGTCTCACTATTTTTTTTTCATCTTGCAGTATATGTTTTGATGCCCCTGTGTTTGTAGCAAGCACTATGTTTTTTTTCAACAATAATTTCTGAGCTTCATTTTATAATCAATTTCTCTCTTTCTTTACATATCATAAACAAGTGCTTGAAAAACTCGTAGATCGATCATGTTTTTGCATTGAATAATTTAGATTTGTGAAATCAATATTTAAAATAAGATTTCATTCCATGCTCATTTACATGTTTTTCTAGATCATGATTTACAAGTTTTTATAGAATAAGTTTGCATTATTTCATAAAGATAAATTCACATGTTTTCATAGAGTAAATTTATATCCTTTCATAGATTAAATTTCCAAGATTTATTAGAATAGACTTATATGCTTTTGTAGATTAAATTTCCATGCTTTCCTAGAACATATTTATATGCTTTCGTAGATTAAACTTATATGTTTTCCTAGATATATTTATATGCATTTGTAGATTAGATTTACATGTTTTCTTAGAATAAATTTATCTACTTTTTTAGGTTATATTTCAATGCTTTCATATGATAAGAATTTATATGCTTCCTTAGATTAATATTTCCATTGCATTCATGAAGTAATACTTTCTTTCATGTCAACTTATTTCCAATAGAATTAGGAGATAAAATCCTAGCATATACTTTGTTGTATACTTCATTATTTTAAGATTCATAATTTAATATAACTTAATTTAAATCATAATTAAATTGAATGTCATCCTTTATTAGTCTCCTTGCCGAAAATTTCTTATGATTAAACGAATATATAGAAAATAAGCTAATATGGTAAAAAAAAATTCCTAAGAATGTGGATTTTCTACAAAATTGGGTCATGTACTTATAAATGCAAAATCACCCTTTGTCTGGTTTGAAATAATAATTTTATTACATGGGACACACATCGGTTTGAAAAGGGTCTAGGGGGCCTGAGTAGATGTAATTTGAGCATAGTTTTAGAAGAAGATATTTATCACATTTTATTACTTTTCCTTATATAGTGTAGGTATGCATCAAGGACCTCGCCACCTTAGATACAAAATATTCTTGGAATCGATCTACTTTGGAGGAAAATTTAAATTTTCCCTACATCCTGATAAACACTATTTGGTGGGAAAATTATTCTAGTTTGTTTCGCTAATAGGACATTTATGTAGATATCATTACTCGCCTTATATAAATCTCTATTTGGAGTACATGATATCTCCAAAGTTCAAAACAAATAGAGTTTAGGTTCAACCTCAAAATGATATGGGGATTCTATGGAGATATTTTGATGATGTTTGTCAAGGTCATCCTCCTAGATGCAGATTCAATGTTATTGTATGTATTTATCACATAATCACTTCTTTCAAGTGAGCACATAATCACTTCTTTCAAGTGAGGTACTCCCCAAGGCTAGGATAAAAAAAGAGGGAAGGGTTTATTGCTTTAGATACATTTTTATCGGTTGCTACTTAGAAACATTTGAAGAAAACACAAGTTATGGGAGATTCATAATTAGTTATTGATTACAAAAACATGGTGTATTTTGAGAATGTTTTTCTTCATCCCTTGCTTAAGGACATCAAAGAAGCTCTACAATCATTTAAAATGGCATATTTCACTCAATCAATTTCTCACATAAATAAACAAGAAGACCAATGCCCACTCAAAAGAAGCCATGGAAATGCATTTAGGGTCTTTTTGTATTTCAGAATTTATGGATGAAGAAGAAGTGGATCAAATGATTTCCACTTCTAAGTTCTTGATCTCTTCTATTCCCTTTTTGTTTTCATTTTCACAATCCACTTTAAAGATTATTTTCATGTAATATCTTCACATATGATAGTTTTTAAGGAAGAAATGTTTTTTGGTTTTTTAAAATGTAATGGAGAGGATTTTTCCTTATCCTCTCGAGGTATACTTTTTCCATGTCTTGTAAGACTATACATATTTTACGATGGGATTATATATGATAAAAATTAGAAATGAATAAGCACCAATATGTATAATCAATTTTCATTATATAATTCAACCATCATATTGATATTTTTGAAATTAAATAAATGTGAAGCCTAGATTTTAAAATCGGAAGTGTTTAAAGGTTACATAAATACAATATGGGAAAATACTCGTTCAAACAAATTGAAAATACAATGAAGAATTGATAAAGTTCCATATTGAGGGTAAATATAAATTAGAATGGGTTAAATTTATAATCAATGAGTTTTATCTTTTCCATAAATAAAGTAGTTGAAATGACTCAATATTAATTATAATAGGTTAAATTTGTAATCAATGAGTTTTATCTTTTTTTTTAAATAAATGAAATAGTTGAAATAGCTCAAAGTTTTTGTATTCTAAATCACTCACTCTCTAATTTTTATGCATAATATTCAATATTAAGAATTTTATTTTGGAGTTGTATAATTATTTGATAATTTGATTTTTTTTTTTTATTAATATGCACTTTTTAATACATAAATATATTCAACACCCTTCTATATTTTTAAAAATCTTGAAACATATTATTCAAATATAATTTTAAATAAAATATAGAAAAAACCAAAGATTCTCTCTCATTAATCTAAATACACAAAAATTATATCAAAATATTAAATTTATTGAGATATACATAATATCTACAAAATTTCCAAGTTAAAAAACATTTTAATTTGTAAAATCATTTATCTAAATACATATAAAGTGTATCAACATTTCAAAGTGAGAAACTTTTCTATGGTTAAATCATTTAATCAGATGTATTTGAAAAAATAATAAAAATTTGTGATCCATTAATGGACTCATTGGCACTTGCGACTTTATGAATATACTTCGATATAGGAAATCTCTCAAACTGTCGATGACCTAAAATTTATTAGGTTGAATCATGGAATTCCCAAAAATCATATAAACAAATTTAACAAACTCTTCACGCATTGGTTGATCAGCCGACCATGCACGTCTATTAATTCACTTCATTATTAAATATAATATATATTTTAAAAACGTAGCAAGTGATGTTAAAGATAAGATACGTTATAAGTCTGACTGGCAAAGCCAACCCCGACCTGCATGGAGGAATGCACATGTGGCTGCTCCCTTTATTTGTGTAGTTTTGAGGCTTTTCTTTTCCTGGCAGTGGAGTTTTCATAAGCCAAGATTTGATGGTTTCTGCAACTCTATTGATTTTTTTTTTAATTTTTTTAAAATATATTTGACAAGAAAATCTCCCTCTAACAAACCATTTATGGTCAAATTCGATGTGTCTATCAAACAAAAAATTCCCTTCCAGAGATGTTACTGTCACTAATATTTTCCTAACTCCATGTATAGAGATTTTAATATTTACTATCAAATTCGATGTGTCTATATCCCTTACAGAGATTTTACCGTTATTAATATTTTCTTAACTCCACGAATAGAGATGTTAATATTTTCCGAACTCCAAGAAGGGAGATGTTTCCAGAGATGTTACCGCCATTAATATTTTAGTAACTCCATGAATAGAGATGTTAATATTTTCCCAACTCCAAGAAGAGATATTTTCTCAACTCCAAGAATAGAGAAAGAAAGAAAAAAAAAAGAATTTTTAATGTCCACGAGGCTAAAAATAGCCTATGGGACAGATTGCTTCTCTATCTGACTCTTGTATTCGGCCCTTTTCCTGTGAAGTTTTATAATGAGCACTCCCAGCTTATCGACAAACTCTTCGCTGAATAGCTTATCCCAAGAATTAGCTGCCAGAATACCTGCATAGTTTTCTCTGGTGTCGTTGAAGGCCTCACATTCTAGAATGAAATGTTTTTCTGTTTCCAGCAAAAAATACATACTCTTTCTTCCCACATTTCTTTTGGCCTTTTCCAGCACCCTGTTTCACAACGGAGTTGATGAGAATTAGTCCTTAATTGAGCAATAAAAATTTTAGATCTCCAAGAAATATCAGCCCCTATGTATACCTTTTGTTGATGGTAAGAGATGTTACAGTGGTTAATATTTTCACAAGTAGGAGTCATCTCAGCAGAAAAATATGGAGACCCGTGTCAAAGGTTTTTAATGTTCAAAATACGTTTACGACTAGTTAGTTGAGTCCATATGGAGAAACGTAAGTTGGGTTATAATATTTTTTGCACAGGTCTTGATATCGATATAATTATGTTGAGGAGGATTGATATAATTCTGTTGTGATCCTCCTGAGATAGCTGAAACGGAACAATTTTTTGAAAAACCCCTCAAGAGTTCAATCTCTTACCATATGAAAACCACTGAAGCACGCTGAGGTTATTCAACTGAGCCTAGTTTCGGTCAAGAATTGATTTAAGCACCACGAAATAGTTAGAGAAGGTGTAATTGTTCCCGGTAATGGCATGCACCCAGATGGCCGTCACTAACCCAAACCACTTGATCACGACCCCAGATGTCAGTGCAGGAGAATGTGCCGGATAAAAAAGCTCAAGAGAATGTGTCGGATAAAAAAGCTCAAAGACCGTTGTGGGTTGCTGGAAAAGCTAAAATAAAAACATTAGAATATGAAATATATATATATATATATATATATAAAAAAGAGACAAAAACTCAAAAATCCCTAGAGAAGCCCATTTCCTTCAATTATGTCAACATCTCTATTTCTCTTTGGACTCTTTAGTCCAAAATTAAAATGATGACTTACGTACGTCTATACCAGTATATGTATATCTTACCTACACTTTATGAGTATATTTTTAAAATAAGTACATCTAGCAATTGCACCGGGGGTGCAAGGGAACGCTGGAAGGAGGAGACCTGAATCATTTTGTGGTAGATGTTAGGGAACATGATGAATGTGAATTTATGAGGGGTAAAATCTGTTATTGATTGATTACATGAATATTTAGATTTAAAACTACGAAAATAAAATATGTTGTTTGCTCAAGCTCGATGAGTTACATTTTATGATTTTGTGGTTATTATGTAAAATCATTATGTGTTCATAATAGTAGAAGTAAGTTAGTGATATTTGCATGAATATAATTTAAATTAGAAGCAAAATAATTGAAAATGAATAATACGTTTGGTTGTGAATCAATTTATAATTGTATAAAATGAGAGCATATAAAGGAAGTAATTTTTGATATTTAATTATGTAGGCATAATTGATATGATGAAAATAGATAGTATACAATATAGTAGACCATAGATTTTTTGTCCATTGTATTTTTTTTTTTTGCGATGGTTTCATTGACTTGTATAGAAGTAATGTAATGGTAAAGAGGATGTAGATGTTATTGAAAGTCCTAGTAGTAGGCAGTTTAACATCATGGTAGAAGCAAAATGAGTAAGAGTGATATTCTTGGGGGGTATACTTGTGCATCGTATAGATTATTGCGAAGGCATCATTGACTTGATTTGAAGTAATGTAATGGTAAAAAGGTTTTACATGTTATGAAAACTCGAAGTAGTAGGCATTTTTACATCATGGTACAAGCAAAAATAGTAAGAGTGATATTGTTAAATATAGAAGGAAATTGCTTTGGAACGGAAAGAAGGAACAAGTGTTAGCATAGTAGATTGATCATGCATGAAAGGTGTTTGGTTGCAATCTACTCGTAAATACAAGGGGTTGCTCAATAGCCAGCACCAATTGACGTCCAACCTTGGGATGCGACTAAGATAGTATGCTCGAAGTTGCCTTTGCGCATCTCTTTCATGCACATGAATGAGGCGACGAATGAATATTTTGATCTTCTTGAGTAGTTGCAAAGTTGGGTGCAAACGGTATAGTGGTAGAGTAGGTGGAACCAAGAAGCGTTGCTGTAGAATGAGGAGTGCATTCTCTTGTTGAGTGATTTCTTCATAGAATTTGTTTAGTTGAGAAAGGTAGTTTCGATCCATAGTTGCTGCAAGGGAGGGAAGGAGGAGAGTTGAATCATTTTGTGGTACATGTTAGGGAACATGATGAAAATAAAACGATGAAAATAAAATATGTTGTTTGCTCAAGTTGGAGGTGGAAAGAAGGTAGGTAATTTCATCTCGATGAGTTACAAATTATGATTTTGTGGTTATTATGTTAAATCATTATGTGTTAATAATAGTAGAAGTAAGTTACTGATATTTGCACGAATGTAATTTAAATTAGAAGCAAAGTAATTGAAAATGAAGAATAGGTTTGGTTGTGAATCAATTTATAATCGTATAAAATGAGAGCATATAAAGGAAGTAATTTTTGAGATTTAATTATGTAGGCATAATTGATATGATGAAAATAGATAGTATACAATATAGTAGACCGTAGATTTGTTGTCCATTGTATATTTTTTTTTTGCGAGGGCATCATTGACTTGTATAGAAGTAATGTAATGGTAAAGAGGCTGTAGATGTTTTTGAAAGTCCCAGTAGTAGGCAGTTTAACATAATGGTAGAAGCAAAATGAGTAAGAGTGATATTTTAGAAAAGAATAGATTTGGAACAAAAAGGAGGAGCAAGTGATAGCATAGCAGATTGAGGGGGTATTCTTGTGCATCGTATAGATTTTTGTGAAGGCATCATTCACTTGATTTGAAGTAATGTAATGGTAAAAATGTTTTACATGTTATTAAAACTCGAAGTAGTAGGCAGTTTTACATCATGGTGCAAGCAAAAACAGTAAGAGTGATATTGTTAAGTATAGAAGAAAATTTATTTGGAACAGAAAGGAAAGGTGTTTGGTTGCAATCTAGTCGTAAATACAGGGGGTCGCCCGACAGCGACAGCACCAATTGACGTCCAAACCCGGGACGCGACTAAGATAGTATGCTCGAAGTTGCCTGTGTGCATCTCTTTCATGCACATGAATGAGGCGACGAATGAATATTTTGATCTTATGGAGTAGTTTCAATGTTGGGCGCAAACGGTATAGTGGTAGAGTAGGTCGAACTAAGAAGCGTTGCTGTAGAATGAGGAGTGCATTCTCCTGTTGAGTGATTTCTTCATAGAATTTGTTGAGCTGAGAAAGGTACCTGCGATCCATAGTTGCTGCAAGGGAAGGAAAAGCATATAAGTGAACATGTAAAAATTTGACACTAATAATGAAAAGCATAATAAGAAACAAATAGTAGGAACACATATGAGTTGAAATGATATTGGAAAGTGAAGATGTAAATGAAGCAGGAAATTTGTAAGGTCTTATTATGAGGAACAAGAAGAAAGAAGTAAAAGTGGAATGCAAGTGAATAGAAGGTACCAATAATAGGAGTTTTTCAAGGAGTGTGAATAATAGATTTGAATGCAAGGTGTGCTTCTTCTTGTTTCCTGTGCATGACGTAAGGGTTGTCCTGCATACGTGAATAGCGTGAGTAGGAGAAGGCAGGGGAGATGCAGAGATCATTTAGCGAGCGAACTCTTGAGATATCTGTGAAAGTGAGCCCTTGCCGGTCAATGTTGCTGATGTCGATTGTTGCTTTATCTAGTGTCATGCCTTGCGATTTATGGATTGTTAAGCCCCATGCCATTCCGAGAGGGATTTGTGTGCGTGAACCCCTTGTGATGGGGGGGATTGGGACAAATGTAGGATTCGAAGGATCCCATGGTGGACCAGTGTAGTGAGGGAAGGCAACTACAACAAAGGATGGTAGTTCTGGTGGTGTACAACCTGGTGAATATACGATTGCACGAACAATGCCGAGCAAACCGTTAATAAGACCAGCACCAACCCAAAGATTGCTTCTGAGAATAACACGTTGGTCAATGCAAAGGAGTATTTTCTTTGATAATTGATCATTTTTTGGTTGGGTAGTTTCTAGTTGCCTCTTTTCGGCAGCATAACAATGTGCAACTGGCTGATTTAATAATTTTAACATTGATTTATTGTGCAAGTCAACAACGTCATTTGTTGAATAAAGATGCATTGAAGTGGAGAATGATTGGACTTCGGCTTCAAGAAGATTTGTTTTTGAACGTGTCATAAGAAGATTCCAATCAGCAACAGTGGGTGTTGCATTGCGAAGGTTGGAGAGGAGTTCGCGGTAGGAAATTTGTGCAAGACTTGTTCCTTGTTGTCGAAAAACTGTTGCAAGCGTAGTAGCGTCGTTGTTGTTCCCTTTCCACATTGTTTTCTAGTCGGGTTGGCATAGCTGTTGCAAGTAAGGAAACGTCTGTCAAATGCATGAAGTATATTGCGACTGATTATTAAAGTGAAAAATGTATTTAGTATGGGTTGCTTGGAAATGTGTGTTGCATATTTAAAATTGAGAAAGCATTTATTTTGAAATCAACCACATGTTGCATGTATTGGCTAGAGTAAAGTGAAGACATATTTTGTATTTTACAAAAAGAGAAGAAGCAATTTATGTATTATTTTTTATAGTAAGCATAGCATATTCATCTGTACATTTAGAAACTGTGTGTGTTCCAAAGAAGATGAAACAATGAAGGAGGAAAGGCAAAACTATGTGACTAAATGTTCATATATTAGAAAGATCCATTAAAGCATAATGGAATGACATATATACAAAACGTCATGAAGAAAGGAGTGGGCGATGAAGCGTTTAGGAGAAGTAGTATAAAGTAGAAGGGCAATGGAAATATATACTTACGATTACAAAACATGTCTGGAAAATGGATGAGGAATGGCAATCAAGGTTTAAGAAGACTGAAAGGGGAACAATGGGAAGGAAATGAAAATTTGTAGTGGATGGTGGACATGTTAGGAGGAAGCTATTATGGGTAAAGTATGTATTGAATGAGAGGTGGGGGAGAGATGAGTGAGAGCAAGAAAGAAACGGTTAGAGTTTGTGTTAGAATGGGTTGGCGGGGGGAGTACTTGATTGTAGGTCCCTTAGCAAGGTAGTTGATGCCTCAGCGTATGCAAGTTCTTCTGCGTGCATAAGAGTTGGGCGTAGTCGTTCAACACCGTTGAATTTATCCCTCTTTAAAGATAGTGTGAAGAGGAAATGGTGTCCTTTGATTTTGTTGTATATGTCAATAACACTTTCAGGATCAATTGAGAGGAGGCAGAGGTCCTTTGCTAAGACGCCAAGAAGGGCAGTTGCGGCTTCGTCGAAAGCAACAACATTATCGAGGTGGCCAGTGTGGTCTTGCAATTGGAGTCGAAGAATGTAGCGATAGTCGCACTCATTGAACGAGCCTTCACACTTCGAGCATCGGTAGGTGTTGTCATCTTGTCGTAGAGCCTTTCTCATGCATTGGATCCCATCATTGATAAGGGGACATGCGAGGAAGTAGAAATCATCCATCTTAATAGAGATAGCAGTAGCATGAAGCGAAATCCATGGGATAATTTCGTCAGGCTGCATTGCCAAAATGTCGGCAATTGTTTTCGAACTCAAAGGCCTCTTGTTTGTACTTTTGTATTTGCGGCTGAGCAACAGTGAGGGTGCTTTCTTTCCTTCTCCGTCAAACCATTCTTTTAGTTGTTGTGCTTCAGGGACATCTGGATTTATAAGTAGTGAAGTAGTTGGGATTGTGCTGATAGTTTGGCCGTTGAGCTCGACAATCCTACCCCCTTTAATTGCAAGCACATAAATCTCACGAGCCATGCGCATTTCGGAGAGTGCACGACCTTCAGCATGGCAGTGTTCGCCCCACAAAGTGACATCAATGCTGCTCCCGGACATATCACGAAGAGTGATAGTTTTCTTGGGAGTCTCAGAGCCATCGCATTTGCGAATGATAGACGAAGGAGAGAGGGAGGCGACAATACCTATGACATCAACGATTGAATTAGGAGGTGAATGTTTGAGGGAACTTATGGGCACAAATTGATAGGTATGGAAAGGAATTGTAAGGTCATCAACGAAGACCTGTGACACTGTTGATGAAGAGAAGAGGAGGATTTCGAATGGTCGTTTGAGATGGTTATATGAAGGGTTGGGGATCTTTATGGTCCCATTTGCAACATTGTAAATGTGGCCAATTTTAATGAGACCAGGAAGGGATTCTACCAATTCATTGAAGACATAGACATGGATTTGATCGCTGTCGCGATCGACAAGGTCAAACCCCAGTGATTTTCCAGTGCCCCGTGCATTGCTAAATTCACGAAGGGGTGTCCTTGAAAGGACTCTGCCTTGGATGGACCAAGATTTTCGGGTAGGGGAGAGTGCTTTAAAAGGGAGAACACTTGTAGATGATAGGGTGGAGTTTTCGTAGGACAAGGAGTGAATGTCAAGGGAGGGTGGCGAGGAAAAGGGAGACGAAGAAGAGGAGGCCGAGGTGGCTTGGCTCATCTGTTCAGTGGAGAGAATAATAGGGGCTGGGTCACCAACCAATGGTGCATCACGTTGCAGTATGTCAAGATCGATGAGACAAAGTGACCTGCAAGAAAGAGATATTTATTAGCAAAGAGGGGAAGTAAAATGTTAGAAATGAGAATTGAGATAAATAAGGGACGTAAGAGGAGAATCATTAAAGGGGAGGAAGCGGAGAGGTGACATCTACGTAGCTTACATGGAATGATGTGCATACGTGCATGAGATTTTCCTGAGGCGAATTATCGAGCCTATTCGCAACTCCTCATTTTGTGCAAACTCTGTATGTGAAGAAGGAAGTAGAACGACGTGCTTATGAGCACCATCAGACAACAATATGCGGTATCGAGGTGTTGTAGCTCGAGCAGAAGGTATCTGTTCGATTGCAATGATCTGTAGGGTTGGTTGTAGGTCGATATCACCAGCAAGTAGCGACGAGAGCCCATTGCGGGTCAAGGATGTTTCCATGACGATGCAACTGGTTTTGTAAAATGAGGTGTTGCTAGCGACTATAAATATGAAGGTAAAGAAACTGAAGAAGAGGATGTGTACATAAGGGAACCAAAACTTCTAAGTTTGCAATTTAAGAGAGTTGAAGCAAAAAAACAAGAATTGACAACATTCATAAAAACTTTCTATTAAATTTTTTAGGTGGTCACCTTAAAGCATAAATCCATTGTGCGTTGAATGCCTCAATATAACAAAAATTCTTATACAATGATAAATACATAGTCCTTGGAATGATTAAAATATTTATGCCTTCTATAAATAACAAGAATTTAATACCTTTCATGTCTTAATGATCACAAATTTCATTTCTATAAAAGAAGAAAAGTTGTCTAAAATACAAATAATGCAAAATTCATGTTCAAAATTAGTAGTTGGTGGTTGAAAATTAATATTTGTGTTTCTTAATTGAAATTTAACTAAATAGTTCAATGATATAGTTGAAGATAATAAATCATAGATTATGGCGTCTAAATTTTCTAAGATGTGTTGAAACTAATTAGGTTAAATAAATTTGTACAACATTAACATTATTTGCAAATAATATTTATTAAGAGGAATTGTGAATATATCTCCATTGTTAATAATCTAATTTTTAATTTTCTAAACCGGTTATCTTCATTTCTGTTTAGTATCATAGTCAAACAGCAGAAGCGAAGGACTATAACAAGAGAAACGAAAGGCAATATATAGCCATAACAAATCAATACTATTAATATTTAGTTAAATCTCCTCTTGAAGTTATCTTATATGTAGATTGTTTTTATTTTACCACAACACATAATATTCAAGTCAACAACATATCCACACACTTCCCAAACCTATCTCTGTACCTTGGATTTCATTCTTGGTGTTTACTTACCAATTATTAAAACCCTATCTGACCCATATGATTAAGGTCTGAGCATTATTAAGTTATCATCATATATATATAATTGCAATGGAGAATCTTAGCATCATATGTTATCAACATGTATTTTATTGCATCGGATAACTTATAAACAAAGAAATTCATGCACCTAATCTATGAATCCAAACTTTGGCATTTGCTTGATAATAGCTGGAAACCTCCGTTCGAACCCATCTGTCAGCAATAACTCTACATTTACTCTCACAACATGGTAAAACGTGCTTAAACGTGCTTGCATCGGATAACTTATAAACAAAGGAATTCATGCGCCTAATCTATGAATCCAAACTTTGGCATTTGGCTGGAGACCTCCGTTCGAACCCATCTGTCAACAATAACTCTGCATTTACTCTCACAACATGGTAAAACGTGCTTAAACGTGCTTGCATCTGGATCAGATCATCCATAAGAGATCGAGGTGGTTAGGTTATCCAACCTACCCCCTAACTCCCTTAGGCGCTTGTCATTTGGCTTATGTTTCTTGGCAGTCTGCCGCTCTGCTATTCTCCTCTGTGAAGTAGTGTGTTTTATGTGTTTTCGTTGACCTTCAGGTGATTGTGCTATTTTATTTAGTCGTCCTCCAATACGCACTCAACTCTGCCCATCTTCTTGCTCGCATGTTGCCTTTTTTGAACACTTACAAACTCAGGTGGCATGTACAAACTCTTTGTTTGCTTGCTTTGCTAGCAACTTAGCTGTTGTATTCAATTATATGACTTTTGTCTTCCTCTGTTCCATTACAGGCAAGGTTACAGGGAAGTATTGCTTCTATTTTTCTGCGAAATTGTTTCATTTTAACATCTATGATTCACAAGTTTTTTTTTACACACTATTATTCGTAAATATACTGACCCATCTCTTGTCTTTGTGCAAGTATCTACTTTCTCAGCTTAGTCTTTAAATTCAGGTTGGTGACACGGATTCGTCGAGCTCTAATACTTCGGTCTTGCCAGGTAGTGTCAAAACTTTTTGATGGGTTGTTGCTAGAGGGTCAAGGTTCTTGCACGGTTCTTCTAGTTCCTCCATGATTGAACTAGGAACGCCTCTGCTACATCTTTGGTTTTGCTGTATAGAAATTTTAGGGTTAAACCCCTAGGGTTTCGAGGTTGTAGGGGCTTTACATTTTCCTTTTTATTTGGGTAGCATTGCTTGCTACCAACATGAAGATTTTTTATCACAGGATTCTCAACATATTTTATTAAGGTCTATTTGTCCATTTACATTGTTTATATGCAGAATCGTAATGGAGAGTTTATACGCTACTCGTGTAGCAGAGTTCTTTTGTCTTTTATATACTCTCTTGAATTAGATTAAGGCCTCAGTTTACATGTAAATTTTGAAGAAAATGTATATGTCATTTTGCAGAGTCAATTTCATAAAGCTATGGTTCTTTTATGAATGTTCTCTGTCGTAAAATTTATAGTTAAATTTGTTGGCTGAGCCACTTCTATAACTCGTAGTTTTTCATTATCTTTCATAGATGGCTTATTTATATATACTTTGTTTATTTTCTATGGTGAATTCTCTGTTCAAGATTTATCTATAAACTATACATTTATAGTTTTACCTTTCTTGAGGTCTTACCTAAGCCCTAAGGATGTAAAACCCTACATGTACCAATGGGTCAGGGTTTAAATCTCTCGGCTCAAGTTCAGTCTTAATATAAAATGCTAGTAGTTTTAATTGTATAGCTAATTCACGCTTATGTATTAATTCTCAGCAGTATAATATGAAATTTATTTTTTTGTTTTCTGCAAGACCTTTTTCCAGTGAAACTAGATTTTTTGTTATGTTATTATATCTTTACTAAGGTCACCCTTATAAGCCCCATCCAGCCTTACTTTCGTTTGACTTATATCGTCTTCCGTTGGGGTTTTATTCCTTCCCCACAACCTTGCTAGTTGCGTATCCAGTAGACAAGTGGGTGCTTAGATGCACATTCTTTGATACACAACTCTTGTCCACAGACAAGGCCTCGGTGGCAGTTTGGATTTTTTTAGGAGTAGTCTCTGGTTCACATTATACACTAAATTTTCCTCAGTTAATTGATCTCTACTCATTCAATGTTAATCTATCCACAATACCCTGTCTCTTCCACAATAATAAATTAAAGTAAATCAATAATTTTCCATTCTTCAAAAACTAAGTTATTTCTTACATATATCTACTGTAACACAAGAATACTCCCATGTATCATACAAAATTTCGTTTACAGTACTACAATATCAAAACTTGATAGAATTAACACAGAATTAATTCGTCCTCGCTTCGACCTTAGAATCAACATTTTTTCCTGTCAAAATTCACGCTTTCTCAACCATAAACAGTTTGCATTATAGTCCTTTGTAACTTGAAAGAAACAAAGTCAATCTGCCAGAATTTTACCTGCTCTACACTTCTTTTACTTGTTTAATCTTAACTTCGACTTTGAATTAACCTTTATTTTCTCACATTATTCACGCACTTATCAGTCTCTTCCAAGGAAACATTTGCATTCTAATTACTATTAGTACAGATATTCAATTAGTTTACAGGAACAGGACTTCAAGTTCTTCTAATTAAGATTTTCATTTTCAGAATATTCACTGAGTTTCCTAATTGTAGGTAACAGAAGCTTACCAGCAAGTTCTTCTTCAAGCTGGAGTTGAAAGTCGGACAAGTTATTCTTCAGGCTGGAGCTGGAAGTCTGAAGTCGGCACTATGTTTAGTTAGATGGAACTCTATTTAAGCAGCACATCCAAGTCGGTTGCATGCTGCAAGTCGGCAATATTCTGCAAGCTGCAAGTCGGCAATAGCCTAGTCTTCGATGCAACCTGCAAGTTCTTCAATGCACATTAAATGGTTGCATTAAATCATTCTGTGCCGTGTAGATTTCATTCTGCAAATCTAAATTTGAGAGTTTGAAATTGTAAATCAACACCTGGTCGCCAGATTGAGCTGCCACATGTAAATACTACATGACTTAACTGGACAAGATCGAGGAATTTTATTGGTTCAGGAACTGCCACATGTAAAAATGTAACTGGCTCCATGCGCTTGGAAAAGTGTCTCTCATTGGCTTGGGTGAACAGTGTTTGCTCACTCCAAGCCCGCAATGGAAAACGCTTCCACCGTAAATATATCGTCTCAAACCTAATCATTATGGGCAAATAATGAAATTGTTGACTTTTTTTTTTTCCTTCCCAACCCATATTAAATATTTTTCATCTTTAGGTCGGACATGCTAACCGCTGCCCACTACCCATCTTAAGTGTGATTAAGAGGGCGAGCCTAATTTCCATTGCCATAGGCCCATAAATGCGCCCAGGCAGGAAATGCCTGTGCGGTGAGCATTCCCTGCCTGGGCGCATTTATGGGCCTATGGCAGTGGAAATAAGGCTCACGGATTCAGAGTCTCTAAAAACGCATCACCCGATTTAAGTGTTGTGCTCATATGTCCGTAGCCATCTTAACCATGCACGGGAAAAGTATTCACCGCGCACCACCTCCCAAATGCGTCTCCTTTCTGAACTGTTGCACACCACTACAAAAACGCATCGCTCTTTTGAACTGTCGTGCTCATATGCCTTTGTCTTAAAGATGCAACATAAAATAGTTAACTATCCACCTTAAACGGTTGGGTAGTTAATAATTAACAGGTGCTCCAGTTTTACAGAAAGGACATTTAACTTTTAATGCATTTGCATTGTTAAGTTTAGGAAGTGGATTTGCTACAAGAGCAGGGCATTGTGGTGGACAAGTATCATGAATAATAAATGTGCCCACACTTAAGTGGATTTGCTGCAACAACAGGGCAGGGCATTGTGGTGGAGAGGTGTCATAATAATAAATGTGGTTTTTGGTGCACACATGTCACTTGTCACAAATTTTTGAGATGAAGTGATTAAAAAAAAGGCCTATTGGCCTAAGAATCTAAATGATATATTTTGTTGTTATAAATGTGGTTATTTTAAAAATAAAATATATATTTTAGATAGTTTGATTAATTTAATCATATTGATTTTTATTATTAATGTATAATCTTTGTTTGCATTGTAAATGATAAATTTATTCACCTACTTTTTATGTCATACATCACGTGATCTTATAAGTCAATAAATTCTATATACACGATGTCATACCCACAAAACTTTTAGGTTGAACATTCATCATATCTTTTCATATCCTAGCCAATAGTATTACTAGCATTCGCACCAGAAGGTGCAAAGCCATACTGATAATGTTTCAGGTTTTTTTTATGAGAGTGTTGGTAGTTTATGGTAAGAGGAATTGAAAATGCACATTCATTGAGAATAAAAGAGAAGATAGGTGAGTCATTTATGACTCATGAATGAAAATAACACTCTTGGATGGTCTAAAACAAATATTTGGAGTATATTGTATGTTTGAGATACAAAACAGTGTTATTTATCAATACAGAAGAAGCGGGATGGTGGTGGAAGCTGATTTGGAAGCGAAGGACCCCAAAATTTGACTCAGATATTTTTATGCCTTGCCATTAAGAATGTCTCTAACTGGGAAAATTTTACAAAAATGGAATAGGCATGAACCAGATATATGCATGCTATGTAGAAGGGAAGATGAAATGATTTCCCACTTTCTTATAAAATTCCAATGTGCTGAACAAGTTTGGTTAGAAGTTGATCAATTGACAGGTTTCAAAATGCGGTATCATCAAAAATAACTAATAACTTTGGGGCTCTGCCCTGTCCCATGACTTGGGGTATCTGGCTAGCCTAAAACTCTATTATTTTTGAAGAGAAATTTATTGTCATTCCAAATTATATCACGGGTGAGATCAGTTTCCAAAAAACCTAGATAGATAAAGAACTTGGAGATCGAAAAATCTAAAGTCTATGGATTTTTGTATGGAGCTAGTTAGAGATTTTCAAATATGAGTTGTGTCTGGGCAAATTTTCTTCTCTGACGATCATTTCCTAAAGTTCAAAGCTGGTTTAGGGGCATGCTCAAATAATTATGCTGACTTCATGGCACTTAAGTTCCTTTTATAGAGTGCCCTGGACAATAAGGCTAAAAAAATGTAGGTGTTTGGTGATCTTAGTTTAGTAATTATCTGGATGAATGGGCTTGACCAATTATTAGACATATATCTCATGCCTATTGGGGATTAGCTAAAGGTGGTGGACAATTCTTTCAGAGTAAATCTCATTCACTCATATTTTCCAGGAGCTAAATGAGGAGGGAGATGTCCTATCAAAAGAAGCGCTCCATGATGCATAAGGGACTATGATTCTGGAAGAGGATAAAAGAGCCATTGTTTCCCACTTTAAGTAAATCCCATGACAATGTTTTTTCTGTGTCTGTATTTTCCTTTTGGTTGCAAGTGCTGAAAATTACCTTCTTTTTTTTCCCATCAACATGAACATGTTTCTAAAAAAAGTTCTGATGAAGCTTTTTACCTTACCAATAGTTAGATAGAGTCCATTTTATTGAAAATAGGACTGTAAAGTAATGGGATTTTGATGAATATTTTTTAAGATAGGAACAACAGAAAGCCAATGCTTCTTGTAAGTCCTGAAGCACATGAAAAATGTAATTTCAGTTCAAGCTATGAATGGAAATCATGAATTTTTCTTTGAAAACAGAATTATGATAATATAGGTTAAGAAGATCCTTGTAACTTCAACACCTTAAGATTTAGTGGTAAGTTGTTAAAAACTTTGAAATAGTTGGCTTTCTCCTCTTCATAAGATGAGTCTTATGAAATTGTAAAGTTCACAAAACTAGTTTGAATTGTAAATAAGTTTATGCCTATGGTAATTTTTTTACCATCAAAGTAGTTTTTCTAGTTTAATTTTCTGTTGTTTCATAGTAAAAAAAATTGAAACTTTACCAATAAAAAAAGTAAACATGTTGTAAATAGCACAATTGGATTATATTTTAAATAAATGCAATGAAAAAAATACATAATAGAATACAAAAGACTTTTTATTAAATGTCTAATTTGGTCTATGGGATGGAATTCACTCATATTTTTAGGAGCTAAATGAGGAGGCAAATGTCCTATCAAAGGAAGCGCTTGAGGTTGCGTAAGGGAATATGATTCTGGAAGATAATAGAAGAGCCATTATTGCCAACTCTAAATAAAGCCTATGATAGTTCTTTTTCTGCGTTTGTATTTTCCTTTTGGTTCCACGTGCTAAAAATTACCATTTTTTCCATCAACATGAACATGCTTGTAAAAAAAGTTTAGATGAAGAAATCCCATGCTTCATGTAAGTCCCGAAAGCACATGAAAATTGTAATTTCAATTCAAGCTATGAATGGAAAGCATGAATTTTTCTTTGAAAAAAGAATTATGATAATACAGGTTAAGATGATCCTTGTAACTTCAACACCTTAAGATTTAGTGGTAGGATGTTAAAAACTTTGAAGTAGTTGGATTTCTCCTCTTCTTAAGATGAATCTTATGAAATTATAAAGTTCATAAAATTAGTCCCAATTGTAAATAAGTTGATGGCTATGGTAATTTTTTTACCATCAAAGTAGTTTTTTTAGTTTAATTTTATGTTGTGTGACAGTAAGAAAAATTGAAACTTTACCAATAAAAAAAATAAACCTATTGTAAAGAGCACAATTGGATCATATTTAAAATAAATGCAATGAGAGACGTATATAATAGAATACAAAAGACTTTTTATTAAATGTCCCAGTTGGTTTATGGGATGGAAAAACTTACATTTCAAAATGGTTGAGAAACTTACATTTCAAAATAGCATATCTTTACAAAGTAAGAGAAATCACAAACTAATAGAAGGAATGCTTTAAACTTTAAGACAAATATGGTTAAACTGCCTAAAATATAAAGAAGTTGCAACATGAATTAGTTGCAAAAATTACTCCAAATGGCATGGACCAAAATCAGTTGCGGAAATTACTCCAAATGGCATGGACCAACACAATAAGAAAATGGAAAAATTGAAACTTTACCAATAAATAAAATAAAAATGTTGTAAAGAGCACAATTGGATTATATTTAAAAGAAATGAAATGAAATAAGTACATAATAGAATACAAAATACTTTTTATTAAATGTCTTAGTTTGTCTATGGGATGGAATTCACTCATATTTTCTAGGAGCGCTTCAGGTTTCATAAGGAACTATGATTCTGGAAGAGGATAGAAGAGCCATTGTTGCCAACTGTTGGCATTATGATAAAGGTTTTGTCCTCGATGGAAATCCTCTTGTAACAAAGTTCATTGATGGAACATAATGAAAGAATGATGGGACAGAGGTTTGCAGGTTAGAATCAGAAGGTTATTAAAGGTAAATATTTGAAGATCTATATGCGGGTTCGTCAAGGCAAAGTCACATATACACGCAAGTACGAAGAAAAAAAGTTGTGTATGTGTTGGTGCACTAATTTTATAATACCATGGGTCTGTACCATGCTATTAGCCCACAATATTGAGCACAGTAACGGTTATTTGATCCCGTCCAAGAATATCATTGCCACTTGTGTGTCTTTTGCTCATGGTATTAGCTAAGGCTCAAACTATATAAGGAGGTGAAGATCAAAGTGCTAAGGGTACATCAGTGAGGTTAATGAATGATTACTTCAATCTGAAGTATATTTAAATGGTATGGGATATAGTTCATTGATAGATTTGATATAAGGATTCACTCATGAATACAATGATGGATCAATATCTCTAGAATTGAAATGACTATGTATTTGCATGATTTGGTTATGAGTTGTTTAGATATATGGTCTGGCGCATGTTTGCTACAGTAAAGGGTATGATCTGAGTAAGTTTGATGTTCTGAATTATTATGCAGTCCTGAATTATTTATAGATATATGGGCGGGTTTGACACAAGGAAGGCGCGTATACATGCGATTTTGGTTATGCAGAGTAGCGTATATGTTCAGTAATATGTTGAAATCTATATGTGAGTTGGTTTCGGGATAAGCGCGTACATACAAAACTAAGTCTACTAAAAGGTGCACATGCAAGATAGGGTTTTTCTAAAGAATGCTGAAGAAAATGTATGATCAGTTCTGATGTGCTTCCGATGTCTATCAATGATGTCTTCATAAAGATCTAGATTGTTTGAGTATTGATTATGCTGCTAGTTGATTATGATTAAATATTAGTGATTGGTTGGTAGATTTATGATTCTGTGAATGATTTGGTACATTTATATGTTTCAGTTTGATGTATGGTATTGGGTTTCAATGAATGCAGTGGGTCCAGTCTGAAAATATGATGAAAAGAGGCCTACAAGTTGTGATGTATTGAAGACGGTGGATCCAGTGTGAAAATTTATGAAACGTGGTCCGCTGTGGTGCTGAGGGTTGGTGCCTTTTGTGACGAAGTTGAAGCTTCCTACCAGTAGGAGCTGGTGATCAGCTCATGGGGTTGTAGCTCCTTGCCTGTAGTGGCTAGTAAACAAGAGCAGGGGGTCTAAGCTCCCTTACACTGGTGGTTGGTAAACGAGATCAGGGGGTTGGAGCTCCCTTCCAGTAACAGCTGGAGAATGAGTGAAGGTAGCGACCTTCTGTAGGTAGGTGCCTGTGTGCTGGTATGAGTCTGCACCAGTACAATATTGTAAGCAAATTTCTATATAATAAATATTTAAGACATATACTACAACAATGATGGTTTTCTTCCACATTGGGTTTCCACCTTAAATCTTGGTGTTCATGTATATTGCTTATGTGTGATGATTTATTCTATTCTTTTTACACATGTTTACTGCTTGCTAAATGTCTGATGAATCATTAATGCACCAATCTAAGTAAAGTTACTGGAGATTTATCTGAATTATAAGTTCTCTGGACATACGCTAGTTTCCTGAATGAAAGTCACGTAAACAATATCATATCTTCAGTATCTTGGAGTATATGTTTGGGAATTTTTGAATGAGGTTACCAATATCCAGCCGCAGTTCCCACGGATGCAACATCAAAGAAGACATTTGAAACCAATGCGAAAGCTGTCAATGCATTGTTGGGAAGCTTGATCAAATCAAAAAATTTCAAAGTTATGTAGTTAAATACAACAAAGGAAATATGGGACAAAATCATCCTAAGATATGAAGGCAATGACAAGGTAAAAAGTTCTAAACTCCAAACTCTCAAAATTCAATATGAAAATATCATAATGCATAATGATGAAATTATTTCTAGTTTCATTCTACGTCTAGATGAGATTGTAAATCATATGAGAAATCTGGGTGAAGACATAAAAGACACAACTTTAGTAGAGAAAATATTAAGATCTCTAACTCCTAAATTCGAGTCAAAAGTGTCTGCCATTGAAGAAAAGCACGATCTGCAGAGTCTTACTATTGTTAAACTTCATGGGATCCTGACTGCTTTTTAAATGAGAAAATGACATCCCTCAGAAGGTAGAGAATCCACATTTAAAGCAACTGCAAAAGGAAATTAAAAGGAAGAACAAAATGAATCAGGGTATGTATTAGAAGAAGATGAGGTAAATTTTGTAAAGAAACTTCAACTTGGCACCAAAAGGTTCAGAGGTAAGATTCCCTTCAAAGTGGGTCATTATGCTGCTAAATGTCCTCATAATTTAACCATGACAAGGGGAAGGATATTGCAAAAATTAATAGGAGACGATTTGACAATTGGACACATTATTATACTCATGAAGATAGTGGTGGTTTGTCAAATAGTGAAGAAGGAGACTCTGATCAAGATCTTAAATTACTCATGGAATTTGAAAAAAATGCTAATGAGTCTAATGATAACTTTATGAATGCTTTAGAAGAAAAATATTTCTTTGAAGGAATTACTCATCTCAAAATTTTCTTGGAAGAAAACAAAGTAACTATGATACTCTAAATAATAAACTTATAGAAAAGGAGAAGCATAATGAGAAGTTAGATTTTGAAATAGTAAGTTTAAGAAACGAACTTGAGAAAATAAAAACTCTAAATATTAGATTTTCTAAAGGATCTGAAACCTTAGATGAAATTATCAAGGTTCAACGCTCTCCTCTTATGAAGACAGGTCTTGGATAGATTGGTGAATCTTCACAGACAGAAAAATCCTCAGCCACAACCAGAAGCTATCTAAATGCAGCAAAATCCAGTCAACAAAGTCTCAACCTTCAGCAAAAGAACAAAGACACTCCACAGGTAAGTCATGTTCAATCTAATTCAAGTATGAGAAATAACAGAAGCATCAGTCAAAAGGTAAACATCACTAGAATGTTCTATGATCACAAAAAATTCTTCTTTAATGGACAATGTTTCTCATGTCATAATTTTGGTCACAAATATTCTCAATGTGTTGCATACAAAACCATCATGACTAGAGAAGCAAGAAAACAAAGGAATGAGACAGGAATCAAGAAGAATACTTATAAAAACTTATATCCTCTTAAAGATTAAATTGAATTATCATTTTGCAATAACTTTGTACATCAGGAATCTGAATGCAGGAGAAAATTACAACCAAAGGAGCAAATATAAACAAATTCTAAGGTATGGAAAAAGAAGGACTTAAAATCCGAAAGTTGTGGCATATATTTATTTGCAGACGAAGAAGAAAATCAATGGTACATTAATAGCGGATGTTCAAAACACATGACATTTGATAAAGATAAACTCATTTCATACAATGCATTAGAGAAAAAAATTAATATCATTGTTGGAAATGACTCCCCTGTTGTCATTAAGGGTAAAGGATCTATTTTTCTAAAAGAAAAGGTTAAAGATGGTAATGTTATGTATGTTGACGGTTTAAAGCATAACTTGTTGAGTGTTATCAGAATGTGTGACCGAGGAAATGAGGTGGTCTTTTGATCAAAAGAATGTGTGGTTTGTGAACTTGACACATGGAAAACCATAATAAAAGGAACAAGAAAACCAAGCAATTTGTATATATTAAAAGGTGGCCAAGAACAACGTTACCTAGGAAAAGAAGAGGAAAACTGGTTATGGCACAGAGGGTTGGGACATCTAAGTTTTTCTCAAATAATAAAATCAAGTAGGCTCAAAGTTGTTCGTGATCTACCCAACATCGCCCTATTAGAAAGTACCATATGAAAGTCATGTCAATTCAGTAAGCAAACCAGAGTTCAATTAAATGCCAAAGAAGGATAAACAAGTAAGCCTCTTGAACTTATACATACTGATTTGTGTGGACCTATAAGGAAAAATTCACCTCGTGGAGAACAATATTATATCTTATTCAAATTTTATGATTTTTCTAGAATGTGCTGGATCGGTTTATTGAAACATAAAGATGAAGCATTTGATAAATTTAAGGTCTTCAAAGCATTAATTGAAAATGAATTAGATCTAAAAAAATGTCTCAGATCTGACCAAGGAGGAGAATACATATCAGATGAATTCTTTGATTTTTGTGAACAACATGACATAAAAGACAATTTTTTGTAGCCAAAACTCCTCAACAAAATGGCATGGCTGAAAGAATGAATAGAACAATTCAGAAAATGGCTTGTGCTATGCTTGATGAGTCTGGAATTCCTTACACCTTCTGGGGTGAAGCTACACATACCGCATTAAATATTCTCAACAAGGTTCATGTTCATGTGAATAGTGATAAACCTCCTTATGAACTCTGGTATGGTAAGCCTCCCACTATGAAGCATTTTAGAGTTTTTGGAAGAAAATGTTTCATAAAAAATAATGATGAAAAACTTGGTAAGTTTGAAGCTAGAGTAGATGAAGGAATAGTTTTTGGTTACTCTTATATAAGTAAAGGATACAAATGCTACAATAAGAGACTTTGGAAAATTTTTGAATGTATTGATGTTGTGATTAATGAAGCATGCATAGCTCCCAAAAGGGTAACAACAACAAAAGAGGATGATGATGATGAATGCTTTCCCACATAAAATCACAATGATATAGAAGAAGAAACTAACGAAGCATCAGAATAATACACATCAGATAAAGAAAAGTATCCATCCAGTTATGTTCAAAAGAATCATCCAGAAACTCAAATTCTAGGAGAAAAGGAATCTGGGGCACAAACAGGAAGAACCCTTGTAGGATCTCCTAGTTATCTAGCTTTATTGTCCACCATTGAACCACAAAATGTAAATCAATCTAGTAAAGATGAATGTTGGGTTTAGGTCACGGATGAAGAACTTGATCAAATTGAAAAGAATAATACTTGGGAATTGGTTCCAAGGCCGCATGACGAAAATGTTATTGGGACAAAATGGTTATTCAAAAATAAGTTGAATGAAAATGGAGAAGTAATTAGAAACAAAGCTAGACTTATTTGTAAAGGTTATGCTCAACAAGAAGGTATAGACTTGAAGAAAAATTTGCACCAGTAGCCAAAGTTGAAGCCATAAGAATGTTTCTTTCATTTTCCATCTTTCAAAATTTCAATTTTATCAAATGGATGTAAAATCAGCTGCCCTTAATGGAGATCTAGAAGAAGAAGAAGTATATGTAGAACAACCAGAAGGATTCATTTTGGGGAATGATGAAAACCTTGTATGCAAACTCAAAAAGGCTTTATATGGCCTAAAGCAAGCTCAATGGGCATGGTATTATCGTCTTGACAAATATCTTCAACAACCAGGCTTTACAAAAGGATATGTATACAGTAGCCTATACATAAAAATTGAGGATGATAAACTGCTAATTATTGTTTTTCATGTTGATGACATCATCTTTGGGAGTAATGAAGAATCTATGAGTCAGAAATTTTCTTCGGTTATGCAACAAGAATTTGAAATGTCTCTACTTGAGGAACTAACATATTTTCTTGGTTTACAAGTTCAACAAGAAAAATATGGCATCTTTCTATCACAAACAAAATATATCAAGCAGATTCTAAAGAAGAATGGGATGGAATATTGCAAACATGTATGTACTCCAATAATGGCAGGATGTAACCTCATTTATCATGATGATTCTCCCACTATAAACCAACCAGAATACATGTCTATGATTTGAAGTCTGCTTTATCTAAGAGGTACTAGACCAGATATCATGCATTCAGTTGGGATTGTTGGACGTTTCCAAGCCAATCCAAAGGAATCATATCTTTAGGCAGTAAAGAGAATATTTAAATATCTCCACGGAACTCAAGTCTTTGGTCTATGGTATCCTAAAATGTCTATCTTACTCTTCATGCTTACACAAATGCGGATTGGGCTAGAAATGTTGATGACCGAAAAAGCACTAGTGGAGGTGCATTTTATATGGGGCCCCAATTAGTATCTTGGTTTAGCAAGAAACAAATTTCCATTGCCTTATCTACATCAGAAGTAGAATATGTGGTTGTCACATTTTGTTGCACACAACTTCTCTGGATGATGCATACATTACAAGATATTCAAACTAAATGCTCTCCACCCATCTCCATCCGTTGTGATAATACAAGTGATATTAGTATATCGAAAAATCCTGTTATGCACTCCAAAACCAAGCATATTCCTATTAATTATCACTTTATACGAGAACAAGTGCTTAATAAAAAGGTTAAATTGGAGTATGTTCTCTCTAAAGAACAAGTTGTTGATATATTTACTAAACCTCTCCCCAGAGAAGAATTTGAATATCTCAGACAGAAACTGGGAGTTGTCTCTGCCTCACTTTGTTGTTAATTCAGTGACTCTTGATTTATTGGAAATTCTTCATCCTGCCCTTTGTCACTGCTGCTCTCATAGTACATATGATTAGGACTAAGTGGAAATTGTGACTCTCGATTTATTGGAAATTCTTCATCCTGGTGTTCGTTACTATTGTTCTCATAGTCCATAGGGTTAGGACTAAGTGGAAAATGTGACTCTTTATTTACTAATTTTTTTTATCCTACCATTCATCATTATTTATCTCATAGTACTTAGGATTAGACTAAGTGGCAAATGTGACTCTCTATCCACTGAAAATTATACATCCTACCATTCATCACTATTAATCTCATAGTACTTAGGATTAGGACTAAGTGGAAACTGTGTCTCTCTATTCACTGAAAATTCTTCATTCTGTCATTCATCATTATTACTCTCCTATTCCTTATGATTAGGACTAAGTGGAAAATGTGACTTTCTATTCACTGAAAATGTGATTATCTATATTTTGGAAATTCTTCATCTCGGCCTTCGTCACTGCTGCTCTCATAGTCCATAGGATTAGGACTAAGTGGAAAATTTGACTCTCTATTTATTTGAAACTCTTCATCTTGCCCTTCGTCGCTGCTGCTCTCATAGTCCTTAGGATTAGGAATAAGTGGAAAATTTGACTCTATATTCATAGTGAAATAATTTTCATTATATTCATCAATATTAATAGAGTTTTTACGAGATGAAGATGTTGGTGCTTCATAAAATGAAACTTCAGTATCAAAGGAATCCATAACATTCAAACAAAATATGTTGAATGATGCAAATGATCTCTCTCCTAATGATAATATATAGCTTAAAGAATGAAATTTTCCCTCCAAAATTTTCGCTTGAAGTATGTCCCTCCAAATTTTACTTCTACTCTTTATTTAAAATTTTTCTACTAAAGTATTCTCTTGAAGATTGACCCTAATTTCGATTTAAATTTCCTACATAAATTTATTTTAATAATTTTTTCTAAATTAAAATAAATATTACTTAAATTATATAACATTACTTGATTATATATTTTTTTTAAAATATTTATTATAGTTTGTATCTCACATTTACCCTGTGGTAAAGCATTTCCATAATTTCCGCTATATAAGAACTTTCATTATCATTATTCCTCACATGACATCAATATTTCTTGAGATTTTGTTTAAAATCTTAGAACAACATTGTCAACAAGATATTCTCGCATTTTAAAGGTTAGTTCCCCTTCTACTTGGACCATTCAACGAGAAATTTGAGGAAAATGATATATTGGATGCCACCAAATCATTTTTTTTAATTTTTTTTTTCTTTCTATAGTAGCAGTGTAATTTACTATTTCAAAAATTAGGAAATTGTTAAAATAAAGTTGTTGGCATTATGACTTAATATGTTGTCCTTGATGGCAACCTACTTGATGAGTTTCCTTTTGATAGCAACCTATTTGTTAAAGATGTAAAAATGACGTTTTTGCAGGTCAGTTCAGATGTGACAGAGAGATGAATTCCACTAAGTGCCAGAGAAATTAAAATGGTAATATTTCACAATGTATACGCAAGTTTGATGAAGGCAGCTCGCGTACATACGCAAGTTTTTATACAGGAAACCCATGTATACATCCAGAAGTAGTATATACATATTTTTTATGAAGAGAAGTCATGTGTACATGCGGGTACGAAGAAGCAAAGTTGTGTATGCCTTTTGCACTCTAAAATTATGATACCAGGGGGCATTATCATGGTATTAGCCCACAGTATTGAGCGTTTTGCTGTCTATTTGATTCCGTCCAAGAATACCATCGGCACTTGTGTGGTTTTGGCTCATGGTATTAGGAAAGACTAAATCTATATAAGGAGAAGAAGATCATAGTGCAAGGTGTGCAAACGTAAGGGTTTTTACTGAATACTTCTCTCTGAAGTATATCTGGATGGGATGGATTCTGTTTATTCGTGAATATGAAACTATGATGCACCCTTGGATACAATGATGGATCAGGATCTCTAGACCTGAAATGACTATGTATTTGCTTGATCTATTGATGAGATGATTGGATCTATGACCTGGCGCATGTTTTCTGAACTGAAGAGAAGAAATTTGGGTAAGTCTGTAGATCTGAAAATTTCTGCATAATTAATAATTACAGATCTATATGATGGTTCATCATGGTGAAAGCGCGTATACACGTGCGTTGGTTTCAGCTAAAGTGCATATGGAAGTCACGGTTTCTAAAGCTTGATGGAGAGGTTATCTAGTTATTGCTGTTATATTTCTGTTGTTTGTCAATGAATTCTTCAGGTAGATCTAGGTTGTTTGAATATTGTATATGCTGCTAATTTGAATATGTACAAATCTTATCAATGAATGATTAAGTATGATTAATGGTGCTGACTGAATAAGGGTTCCACAAATATGAAAATATATATGACTGAATGACTCAGATCTATTTCTAAGACTAATCAATTTTAGGAAATTCAGTATTCATAGATCTATACCCAGGTTGGTGTGCAGGAAAGCGCATCTATACGCAGGTTCATTAAAGGGAATTAGCGTACGTATTTAATATAATGAATGATCAAGGTTGAAACTATTTCTGAATGTTGATTCTGAAATCTGGGTTTATTACTGTGTTTTGGTTACAGTGATCTCACTATTCTGTTTGAATTTTGGGTTAAAGTTTATGGGTGTTGGTATTTATGCTGAGTTGAGTTGAAGCTATTGGATCCAGTGTGAAATTTTATGAAATGTGGTCTGCATTGGGTCTGCGGATTGAATCCTTCAGTGTGGAAGTAGAACCTTCTTGCAGGTAGAAGCTGGTGTTCTGATCAGGGGGTTGAAGCTCCCTTCCAGTAGTGGGTGGTAAACAATATTAGAGGGTTGGAGCTCCCTTCCATTAGCAGCTCGAAAACGTGAGAAGGTTGCAGCCTTCTGCAAGTAGATGCCTATGTACTGATATGAGTCTGCATCGGTACAACATTGTAAGCAGTTTTCTATATAATAAATATTGAAGATAGAGACGACACCAACAGTGGTTTTCTCCCGAATTGGGTTTCCACCTTAAATCTTGGTGTTCATGTGTGATGCTCTTATGTGATGATTTGTTCTATTATTTCTGCACTTATTTACTTCTTAACTAACTGATGCATAACTGATGGTCTGGATTAATGATTGCTTCTGAATGTTTATCAAATCCGTTAAGTTATCTATGTATGCACTAGTTGTTGTTTGGAAAGCCGCGTACATACACTAGTTGGGTTAACCAAAGTAGCGTATAGAAATCTGCAAAGAGAAAAGAAAAATATTGTGATTATTGAAAATATTGATTCACCCCCCTCCCCTCTCAGTATTTTTCCCAACAAAAGTAAACTCGAGTTCAAATCCCACTGAGCACATGTTTGAAACCCCTATAAGTTTACTAGAAATTTTACCTTTAAACTTTACTGGTAGGTTCATCTAGATTACCACATAAAACAAATTCAAATAATTTTATTATCTAAAAATAAAAATAAAAATTCACACGAACATGGAGGGTGGGCTCGACCCCTAGCCGTTGTAGCCCAGGTGGGCGCACCCACTGGCCCTTCGGTAGGCAGGAGGGTCGATTATGAGAATCAGCCCCCCTGCGTGTCGGGGGGGGCGATAGGCGCGCCCACCCAGGCCACAATGGACACGCCCATGGGAAAACACTCGGAAAACAAGGCCTGTGGGCGGCGTGCTGCAAGCGGGCGCCCGCCCAAGTCGGTACGCCCATGGGTGACTGCTTTCCCGAGCCGGCACGCCCATGAATGGGCACCCGTATGAGCCCAAGAGTCGGCCCCCCTTCCTAGTATGGGGTGATTCTCATAATCGACCCCCTACAAGGCATGGGAGCCAACTTTCTGCACCCGCAACACGACGACCTTTGCCGTTGTGCTGCGGGAAGGCACCTGCCCACAACACGATGGTTTGGTCTTTGTGCTACAAGCACCTAGAGTCATCCCCCTACCCTAAATCGACCTCCTTGCCTAACAGGGGGGCCGACTCCAAGCACCTGCCCGTAGCGCGAAGACCAGTAACTTCGTGTTGGGGGCGGGCGCGCCCACATGCTGTTGGGCTCGAGCACGTGTCCAAAATGTAAAAATAAATAAATAAATAAATAAAAATTAAAAAAAAATTAAAAAAATTCCCAAGGGGGGGGGGGGGGGTGGGTTGGGGAGATCACATGTAAAAAAAATCGATTATTTTTTCCAAGGGGGTGGGGGATAAAATGTAAAAAAATGATTTTTTTTTTTTTTTTTTTAAGGAATCAATTTTCTATTTTGGTATTTTGGATGAACTTAAATGCACACTAGACTTGGGGGCGATGTATGATGTTTTTGGTGGTTTTTTGTTCTTAATTTTTTTTTGGTTTTTCTTGTTTACGTAAGCTATTGGTTCTTTTGTGATTTACTAATTTATATGTAGATACATATGTTTGCAGGAAAATGACATCAAGAAAGGTTTATGTCAATATTTCTGGACCAAAGTCAACAATTGCATCATCTAGAGCTCCAGGTGGGTCCTCAAAAAATATTGTTGAACGAACTCCAACTCATTTAATTACTGAAAATGTAGGAGATGCCTCCTCAAAAGACAAGAAGTTTGTTTCATACTCGAAGAAACAAAATAATCGAATCGTAAAAAATATGCATGGTATATGAAAGATAGAGAAGGTGAAAGTCTGCAATTATACCTATATGCTAGTAAGAATTTTGATGCTGCAAGTTATGAGCTAGTGGGAAAAGTACTAGACCTATATATTTTTTCGAATACTGAAAATGTTTATATAATTTCAAAACTTCCCAAGTCACATGATAAGCTTAGATATAATTTTACATTGCTGATATATAACACAAGGGAAGATTCTTCAAGGATATGCAAATAAATCGTAAATGATATTGCACAAAAGATTGTAATTATTTTTATTTACATTTATGTGTTTTGTGTTATTTTAACGGTATCATTATATTTCTAACAACGTAGTTATTATTGACATATTATATTTTGTTTGACAGGGTTTTGTTGAGGGTCTTTTAATTATGTTTGGGGGAATTTGTTATATAGAGCGAGATATTATGATTGTTGTTGGCATTTTCCATGAACATGAAGAAGAAGATATGGGAAAGAAGCAAAAAAAATACTCCATGATGAAAAAAGATTATATCAAAGGGATCAATATAGTAAAGGTAGACATGTTACTTATGAAAAGGAGGCATTTGAAGTTGAAGCTGAAGATGAAGAATGTGTTTCCATTACTGGGGATCAGATTAGAACTGATGTTATAAAGGAGAAGAGTCATAAAAGAGAGAAAAAAAATTCCCAAGAATGTCTCCCTTCTAGTTGATGATGAGGATATTTCTTTCGTTGAAGAAAATATCATAGCCAATAGGAGGAAGAAACGACAACAGTGAAGGTCCTAGTGAAAACTCAAAAGGAAGCAGGGAAATCATTACACCAGGAGTTGATTTAGAGGATGGTGCTATTAAAACAAAACAAAATGCCATTCGGCATCATTTAACGAAGACAATTTAATTGAGGGTGGTTGGTCATTTCAACATAATGTCATTCAAGTCTACAAGCCAGATGAAGGATAGTTCAAATATCAAATTAGAAAGCCACACCACTTGCATGTTCACAATTTGAAAACTTTGATGAGGTACAACCCTTTTGCACATGTGGTTGATAATGTTCTTCTTGTTGATCCAATTTAGGTTCCTAACAAAAAAATGATTTGAAAAGTCAAAATGTTTTTTATACAAATATTATGTACTTGAGGGAAACCATTCTATAGAAGCTCAAAGGAAATTGATGGAGGAATATCCCAATAACCCGTGTTTTGAAATAATGGAATGTATTATTTATGCTGGTTTAACAGATACAAAAGAAAATTTATTGGCATGGGATCATAATTCAGATAATGATTATAGGATGTCTATGAATTTCATCCAAAGCGTCAGACTTATTCATAGTGAATTTGAAGAAAAATGTGGTGGGGATAATACAAAGGTTGATAATGCATTTCAAAATGAATTTTGTATGGAAATAGGTTATCAAATTGAGGAAAAAATCAATTCAAAAGGTGGCGAAGTAAATTTTGAAATATTCATAGGTATGGATAACATTTTCCAGTTGGCATTTAGAACTAGAGAGACATGGAAATTGATTGATCGGATTTTTGAGTTGTGAGAGAACATTGGCATAAAAAGTCATAAGGTCAAAAATTCTAAACCATTGATATGTATCAGCAATAAATCAGGTCCTAAAATGAAGGTCCTTCCATAAGATATGACTATCACACCTTCAAGAGAATTTCAAGGAGTGGAGGATGAAAAACTTGTCAAAACAATATTATCTCGTGTAAATTCAGGAGAATTATCATTGGAGGAATTTTTTGAGGAATTTCTAAAGTAAGTTTGTTATTTTTACTTATTTCTAGATTATAAGTTTTTGTTAAATATAATATATTGTTGTTGGTAGTATTTGTTATTTGTATCACTATATTAACATTGTTTACTTTATTTATTCAATCACAAGGTTTATATGAGAATACAAGAACAAATGGCTAAATGGTTGAATGAAGATAGTTGGGGTGATGTTGTACGCAACTACTCAGATTCAAGTTCTACATCAGTGCTAAAAGATTTTTATCTTGGATTTAAAAAGGTATGTTGATTTATACATTCATTTCTATTCATATGTATATTATTTTTATTTTATAACTTATACATATATTTGTTTATTTCATTAAAGATGAAGAATGATGCAAATGGAGCACTCGATAGTTTCAAAAACTTTATTGAAAAAATTAAAATAGAAAAGATGAAAAAACAACGTCTTAGGGATGTTGAACTTGATCCCAGCCTTAATAATTTCATTTGGAATAGGCTCGACACTATCCCATATCAAATAATATCAGGGGATTGTGAAGACATTGCAAAACTCATACCTAAAAGGGATTATTGCCTAGTTATTGCATATATTCCTCATGGTTTCACTATCCCAAACATTGAATATGATCGTGACCCGTATACTTATCAAGCTTTTCGTAAAGTGGTTGCGGTATTTCTAGAAGTCACAACATCACCATTTTGGAGATTTGTGACATTTCATTCAAACACACAACTGGGGTTTTTATTATCAAGCTTCAAGGGAAAAACAAAGTCAAGGATGTAGCTTAAATGGTAAGACATTGAAATTGTTTGTTTGATTAATGTTAAAAAAATCATTTATGTACAAGTTAATTGAAATTTTACTATTTCATGTTACAAGAAAAAGTCAAATCTTATTGGTTGTAGAGATCAACCAATTATAAGTGATTGTGAGTTCATTCATGTTAAATTTGGACAAAAGATTATAGCTATAAGCCTATGCTTTTCAATCAAGTAGATGGAAAGAGTCATAGCCAAGTTCTGGTCCATGATGTATTTGTAAAAAAACTAACATATGAAAATAGAGAAGCAAAAGGAGAGAGAGTTAACACATATCAAAAACCACGGTCATTGATTAATTATCTTTTAGATTTATGTTCAAATGAAAGAGATTGGATTTTGGATTTATTTTTAGGCTCGGGTAGGTTTTATTATATAAAAATGAATTTCAATATTTTCTTTTTTAATTTTTATGTGTTTATACTAATTTACTTAATTATTTCTTTTGTACTTGATGATTAAGTACAACAGTAGCATGTTGCTTAAAAAAATGAATAAATTGAATTTCCATTGAGAAAAACCCAGTATAATGCAAATTTATTCACCAAAGAATTAGTGCTCTTCAATTTCTTCTTGATGAAATGCAAGAAGTTGGTTTAAGGAAAGAGGATTTTAATAAATCCTATGTGGAAAAAAAAGAAAAGGAACCTCAACCACCATTATATGGAATGATTATAAAGGCATACTTTCGGAGATTCACAGACATCAAAGATCCATCAGAAGGGGAAAATGACCAAACTGAAGCCAATAATGAAAATATTGTGGAAGAAGACAATAATGAAACTCTTGAAGATGAATAGTTTTGGTTACATGATATTATTGATTAAATTTCATTTATGCTTCCAAATGAAGCTCATTTTTGGCACTATTAATAAGATATACCTGTAATGTTTTGACTTTGACATTTTATGAGAATAATAAGTTTTCAGTTGTTGTTATTATATGTTTATTATTTGTATCATGTGATTTTCACTTCATTTTTTTGTGTGAATCAGTTAATTAAAAAAAAAAAATTGTTATTATTATTAATTTTTGACATAAAATTCATGAAAATTGCTATTTTTTTTTACTTTTTTCGTTAATTTTTTCCTATAAAAATGGTTTATTTGACATGCCTCTTTTAGCAAAAAAGTCTCAAAATGTGTATTTTTCTGTTATATCTATATTCAAAATGTGTATTTTTATGTAAATTGTTAAAAATTATTGTTTTTTTAGTGACAATTATTTCATGTGCAGTGAAATATTATTTAACAATATATAATTATATAGAAGATCGAAACTTTGAAATTTTGGTTTTTTTTTTAACATTGAAAAAAGTCAAAGATGTTACTAAAAAAAAATGAAAAGAAGAACTTAAAAACACAAACCTGAAAAACACTTAAAAAAAATATTAAGTGAAGAGGAAGAAGACGAGTACTTCAAAAATTGATAAATTTAGAAAATAATTATTAGCATTAATATATTAGAAAATTTAAGGACAAAAATAAGTCTTCTAAAAGAAGGGGATGATGCTCGCATCAACACTTTTCAAAATCAACATAAAAATCACTAACATTTTAAAAATAATGTTTATACTTGGTACATAAGAAAATTTAATGTGTCAAAAATATGTTAAAGAAAAATTAAGAGTATTCTAAATCAACACTTTTCAAAATCAGATAAGTTTTTGCTACCTAAAAAAGGCAGGTACTCATTTCCGTTCTCGTTTCAAAGTTTACATTCTTATGGCGGTAATCATTTTTTTCCTGTGGAAAGAAACCCATAATTTTATTCATTCAAAGAGGAAAAGTTACATTATTTATATGTAAAATTCATTCAAACAACTGGGCCAAAATGCCAATCAAGAAGTACGACACGCATGCCCTCTAAGAAACCCCAGAAGGGTCAACAAAAAACAAAAAACAAAAATAAAAATAGTGGAAAGATGCAAAATATTTACAAGCATAAGCTAGGCATAGGTTGTCTAAAAAGCCTAAACAAAACAAGACCAAAGAAGGCCTCTAAAAAGGTCCAGATATTTTGAATTTTTTGTTGAAAAAATAAGGGAAAACATAAAAAATGATTTCAATATTGAACCTTGGACATATAATGGTTCCAAATCTCTTGAAAAATAAGATCTTTTTTCTTCACAATAGCTTGCTCTAGTCCCCTTATAAAAAATTTGTTATTAGGTTAGCTATATACTTAACATGTTCCTAGAAATTCACCTGGAATCATCATTAGATGATACACATATTAGATAATTAAGAATATACAACGTACTAGAACACCCTTGTTGATGATATTTTACGTCAGCAACATCTAGGGTTCCTCAAACAATGGGATATCTCACACCGTGTAAATATTTAACCCTTCCTCCTCTTACTAATACTACATAAATTTCTTGTGAATTATGGTCAATACCAGGTATATAAGCAGTGATTTCAAATTCAGAGGTTAATCCTACTATGGAAACTTTATGTAAGGCATAGTTTTTATTTTGGGGGTGATAGTGGAAAATTTGACAAATAGGTTGTCTTCACTATCACTCTACAAAACTGAACATGAGATTTTCACCTCATATGACTTCTCATTCAATTTTTTTCGAAGTAAGAGAAATTGGATTCTTTCTATTGTTCAAGAGTCTTCATATTCCCTTCCTTCACACATTATGTATCAAAGAGTAAATGGAACTAATTAATTCAAACATATTTTTGTATTATAACCAAAACAAACACTAATGAATTTTATTTTTTTTAATGCAAAATCTTTAGGATTTCCTTTTCCTTCTCTATTCTGATTTTATAAGTACAACGCTTGAAGAAATATTGTTATACCAATTTTTGGTCATCTAAACTATTACTATTAGATGGACCAAAGTACACCATGTAAGACCAATTTTACCCTAGTAAAATTGCTTTCATTATGAAAAAGAACTTCGTGATCCATAATTTATTAAGTTGTTTATGGTCTAAACAGGAAACCCCACGAGAAAATATTGAATAAATCCCTATTTGTTTGATTTTTCTCAAGGGATAATTAATTAAACAATATTTTAATTAATATCACTGGTCATATTTAACCCAAAACAGGAAAATTAATTAGATAAATCACTATTTATCTTATTATTTTATAGGAACAATTATTTAAACATTATTTAAATAATATTCCTTGTTAAATATGACTAAATCATTTATAAAAAATTGAATAAATAACTATTTATTTAATTATTACTTAACCACATTCTTAAAATAATAAATAAATCATTCATTTATTTATTATTTACAAATAAAAGGATTTGACCACATTCAAATTCTTTTTCCCTCCAACAAAAATAATAAAATATTCCATAAAAGTTGGATCTAGATTTGGTTATAATATTTTAACTATGCACTAACATCTAGACTAACTCAATATTTTGTTATAAATAGAAGGATTTTTCCATTCATTCACTACCTTTTGTTGCCTAAAGATCACTCTGGATCTATACTTTTGGTTTGACTTTGATCTTCCATCATTGCCATATTTTTTCCAACTTTTGCTTGTGAACTCCCCTTGAGTTCCATTTTTGTCTGGGTTTTCTACACCATCAAGAGAGAGAGGTCTAATATCCGAAGCGCTGAGGGCATATAAGAACCCATTGAAGGGCACTGGTAACATCTTTCTATGTTCCCTTCCCTGGTGTCATAAATACAAAATTATTAAAAATATTATTGTCTTGTCTATTGGATGCATGGAGCAACTCTTGTTTTTATTTGTTTTTTAATGTCTTTAACTGCATAGATATAGATTTTGTAGCATTTATCTTGGTCAACTAACTGCAGATCTAAAGAAATTGGTAGCCATCTTTGATGTCAAGCCTATTTTTTATGCACAACTGAAGTGAGTTTTTTCGCACGCTTGTGATTAGAATTCACACTAACAACTGGCGACTCCACAAGGGTTTATAATTACGACCGCTGTCGTTTTTCAGATCCCTGCATAACCAGCTGTTTCAACCCATAGGGTTTTTCTTCAGCTTCTTGTTTTTCTTTTCTTGATGTTTTTTAAACCTTTAAATCCCTAAAATAGTAAAAATTCTAACTTTCGTGTGTTTCTGGGCCTATTGCGCAGGTGACAGGTATCAGCCGCAACTGGGACGAAATTTTTTTCTAAAACCTGTTCCCGAGACAACCAAAAGTGTAGGTCGCACTTTTTGGGCCAAAACCTGCGACCTCAGCGCTCAGGTAGCGAAAATCTGCGAGAAAACTGCTACCTCAATGGAAAACAAGTAAGAACCTATGAGCCGTCCTTTTTCCGGGATTTTTTCAGTGATTTTTCTGGGTTTGTCTGGGCTACTGTTAAGGGTTTTTTGACCTCCGTCTCCACCTATTTTAGACCTGTAATTTCTCTGTTTTACTTGTCGAAGTAGGAACCAAGCCCCTTAGGGATTCAGTACACTTCCACCTTTTTAGGACGAGTTTAGCTAAAGCAGGTCGTCTGAGATTTCAGTGTGTTCAACCATTTTTCAGATTTGATCCTATACTTTCATATCCATTTTAGATTGGTTATTCATCCATCCAAAACACCTCTTTTCAGTTTTCTTCTGTCCTCCTCTAGGGTCCCCTTTGTTTCCCTTCAGGTTGTAGCCTTTGCCAACTCATTTGTAGCACTTTCCCCTCTGGTTTTTTGTTGTTTTCTGCACCTATTTCCAACAGATATGACCTTTAGATCTTTGCCCCTCCTGACTTTAGATCCATGGGCCATTTTGTGTGTTTTGACTAGATTTTACCCACCCATAGACTAGTTGTTGGGAATCCCTCCTCCTTGGGTTTAAATTGATGCATCTTTAGCTGTTTATTTTCTTTCATATTTCAATTTACTTTACTATTATTTGCAGATTTATTTACAGTTATACAACACCTATTTTATTTTTTCTCTACACGCGTCTGGGCTTAGTTAAAATTAACACACTTATCACATACACACACACCCTAAGTGAAGAGCGTATGGTTTACACCGCCAGGCCAAGACTATAACATTGTAATCAATTGATTCTGCACCTCCTTGTCTTTATTTCGACATTGTAATCATTTGATCTTACACCTCCTTGCCCTTGTTGGTCTCTCTTTCTTCTGTGATACGTGTTTATTTTTCCATCATTGCGCCTCCATGGCATTTATCCCGGAGACTTCTTGTCCTTTATCCTCAGTTTCTGGTAGGATGACTTACTCCTCCGCGTAGGGTTCGGGTTTGTCCTCCACCGAGTCCCCATTCCGACTCTGCTTTTGGTACATCAGGTTCCCCTTCTGGTTCTATCCTCGGTTCTCCTCCTGTCACCTTCACCATGTCTCGTTCAAGACCTAACGCTGGTGGTAACCCTGGCCCTAATGTTGGGAATACTACTAGTGGGACTGCAACAGGAACTATCCTCGCTGCTCCCTTGCTCCCTTATATGGCAAGCCTCAGTCTTCCCGATTTTCACCAGTTGATCAATGACCCCATACACCATGATCCTGGTTGGCTTGCTATGCCAACCAAGCTCCCTTCATACATCCCTAAGTTTGAAGGTCTTGCTGGAGAGGGTCCTACAAACAATGTTCGTTCTTTCCACATGTGGTGTTTGTCTAACTCCATCACCGATGACTCTGTTCGTCTTCAGTTGTCCTAGCATACGCTTACTGGAGAAGATTCCAAGTGGTATGTCGACTAGGACTCCTCCTCTCATACTAATTTTGCGACCCTTGCCTGGGATTTTCTGTCTTACTTCCAGATTCCCCTTCGTTATGAGACTGGTACCAAACTTTTGACCTATTTTTGTCAATCGTCTCTGACCCGCCTATCTAATCATGTCCAGGAATGGCGGAGAAGAAAGAGCCTATGTCGAGCCCCTACCTTCAAAGATCGTGTCAACATGGATTGGTTTCTCAGATCCCTTTTTCCTGCTATTGTCAAAGATGTCGCATCTCATTTCTCTTAGACCGAAGAAGCCGCTCTCCAGATTGCGTTGAAATATGACCTGATCTACGCACAGTCTAGTTATTTTTATACCGTCTTACCTGATCTCACTAGAACCAGTGGTGCCAACACATCGGGGGCATCCCATGCTGCCGACAGTATCGTTGGAGCCCTTTCTCATCTATACACTCATCCTCCCATGGGTTATGGTTTCCCTCAAGGAGGGGCCATCTCCTCCAACACTTTTCCCCCTCCTGGTAGCATGTGTCCAGGATACGGCATGTCTCCTCCTTTTTCCAAACTTATTTACCATAATGCTGCCCAACCTCCTTATTATTCGTATCCCCAACCTGGTGCTCCAGCTCCTCCAGCATTAGCACTGCAGCCTCCCTTGCCTTCTCAACCCCTGCAACAGCAGCCACCCCCGTCCCCCCATGGTCAGGTGTATGCATAGCAGGGTGCGACTAATCCTCCTACTTCCAAAAAGAAGAGGAAAGGCAACCAAAACCAATCTGGCCTGGGTAATCCAAGACCCAATCCCTAAGGGAATACACCTAGCACTGCTAACCAGCAACAATGCACTCAGCCCAAGCAGGACAAGCTTGTTCGCACAAACAAACCTTGTTCTTGTTGCAATGTCTATGGTCAATACACCTGCGATTGTCCTCTTTTACCTCAGATGCGGCAGATGTGGGAAGCTCAAGCAGCGCCCCAAGGACAACAAGCCTCCCCTTTGGTTCCTCCTAACACTGCACCTATCCAACTGGTTGTGTTTCCCAATCCTTTCCTCCAGCAAGGATTCGTGGCTACCCAACCCCCTGAAATTCAAGTGACCACTCAACCTCCTACATCTGGTACCTCTGATTACAAGATCCTCATGATGAACTTTGATCAACCCAATATCACTGTTACACAACATTTTGTCACTGTCCCTGCAATCCCCTTCCCGCATGTTGGAGGATCATTTATGTGACTAATAAGAAGTGTCATGCCTTGCAAAGACCATCATTTCATCCCTTGCCATGAGGACAACATTCCTTCTGTTGACAATTCCCTGAGCAGACCATCAGAAACACATGTTTTTGCCTTGGTGCTAGTAGACCGTTACACCCTCGCGCCAATGAGGAATATTAACACTAGGCCTCGTGCCCAATGGCACTCTATCCTAGTTAGCTACCTGCGCCAAGTTGTTTATGGAATGTTTTTTAAATATAGAGGCGAATTTTCTATCCTAAAAACTTCGTGGGTGAGTCAGCTGGAGTGGTTCGACTGAATAACCACGAACTCCCTCCTTTGGCCTCTTGTTTCCACCTTTTAGGGAAACCTCTCAAAGGATAAGGCCTTCCTTCCACAATTATAGGGATCCCAACCTCCTCCTCTCCCTATATAAATAAAGCGATCTCCCATTGATGAAGCTAGTTTAACATATTATAGTTGAATAACTGAAGAGAATTGTTGAACTGTTGCTAGCGAGATAGAGCAGGAAGAGACCTTTGTCGAGAGAGAGCTTAGGCTTGTGTCCTCACCTCATCCTAATTCCTGATGATCCTTCGAGACGCTTCGACTGAACCCGCTGAAGGAGGCTGTGACCTCAAGGCTCCGATTGTAACTCTTTCCTCTATTTATATATATACATGACTATTGTTTGGTTCCCATCTTGTGTTAATATGGTTTATTTTACGCAATGTGTTTAGTCCTCCTTGACTGACTAGTTAGCTACGAATGCGATTATTGTCTTGTATATTTCTCTTGTCTTTGATATTTGTGTAGGAATACGAGTACCATCGTTGAAGAACCGCGACCTATCGGGACAGAGATCAAGAAGCTGCCACTACTACAACTACCTAGGAAATCTATCCCAACCTTTTTCATTCGTTAGCTAGGAACCTCGCCTTAGATTGTTCCCTTGTTGCTAGACACACCCTAGGGCTAGAGGGATCAACTCTATCCATAGAGGGGATTTATCATTCCAACAAGTTGGTGACTCCACTGGGGATCAATGTGAGTTTGTCGTCTCGTTTCTCATCTGCATTTTCCTTGTTGAGTCAACTTCGGTCATTTGATCGCTTGTCTATCGTTTTTGGCTTGCTTGATTGTGTGGAATTCTCCTGTTCAGCTCCAGAGTGTCAATATTGACCTCTTCTCACTAGTTTTTTCTTTTCCCATAGTTATGCGGCTTGGAGCGGGTTTGCTTTGAACAATTGCGCCAATTGGTGCTTGTTTCTTTTGTTGCAGTAACACCAACCCCTATTTGGCATGGATTACCGCCTCACAATCACGCCGAATCCTGTAGGGTTTGGTTTGGCATTCTTGTTGAGATTTTGGTCAGTTGTGATTGGCTCTAGATTGTTTTTGGGTTTGCAATTGGTCTTTTGGGATTGTTTTGACTGTTGTAGGATTTCTCTTCTCAGTTGTTTGTCTATTCTCTCATCAGTGCAGTTCACAGCCCTAGGATTTCTAGGTGTCTTTCGCTCACTGAGCCTTTTGATTGAAGTTCAAGTCTTTATGTTTTTGGTCAGTTCGATTCCCTGATCAATTGTTTTAGTCTTTCTTGATCCTTTGTGTTTGGTTTTTCGAATGATCACTTCAGTTTCCACTTGACTCTCCATCCTGTCACTTCGATCATAGATCACATTGCTCGTTTGGATCACTTTGAAAGCCTTCCATTTGTTTGAAAGAGTGCATCATTGGTTTGAGTGTGTTTTTATGTTTGTATTGTGTTTGAATTATTCATTATAAGTATCTACATTCGTAGTGCTCAAAACTAGTGTTCTCTTTGCTTTTTAATGTTGTTAGTGCATTGTGTGCTTCATTCATTGAAAAATAAAAAAATTACATTCTTTCGTTTGCATCGAAAATGAAAAGTTCTTTTACATAACTAGCACTTGATGAACTAGGAAAGAGTTTTTCATTTTTTCGTTTGGTTGTATTAGATGCATTAGTGGACTTCTTCGCATGATTTCTTTGTTTGCTATTTTATGAAAGATCTCTATCCTTCTATTAGTTAGCATTCATCGAACGGAAAATGGTGTTATTTGGCATATAGAGTGCATTTAGGAAATTTGAGAACAAAATCAGTAGGGCCTTGAAACTAAAACATTAATTCAAGATCAACTTTAAAATTAATTCAATTAATCTAAGGAAGCATTGGAACCTAACGCAAACATTTTTAGAGGTCTAGGCTAGTGACGTGTTCCGGCGTCATTAAACCTAGTAGTTCTTGCTCACCATCTGGCTTTAGACAGCACTAGTACGAACTTGTGCTTCCCGTACCATCGCGTATATAAAGGGAGACCCTCATAGGTTCAAATACTTTATCCATAGGAAGCCGAGTCTGCCGCCCTGTAACCATGATATACCGAACACAACATTCAAGGAGACTACCTACACGTACGTTAAGTCCTTGGTCATTTCTCTTTCATTTGATCACTAAGGTGTATATGGCAGTTCAAGGAAACTTGGTACACCCTCTTGCTTAGATTACCTAAGTAGTCATTTCAATCTTTTCATAACTCCTTAAAAAGTGAAGAGATCATTGAGCACTTGTACTTTCACGCTCGTTTAAAATTGAAAGTGACTAGAGTCATATTTTATCTGTTTCTCGACTCTTCAAACATGAAACATCAAAGTTCGATTTCAATGTCGTAAAATTAATTTCCCACGATCACATGCCCGTTAAAAGTTTTTCACTTGGCTTGTTTTTGTAGTTCCTTAGACTTTGATCTTGAAGCCCCGATAAGGCTATCTCGTTTTCCTTCCTGTGTTGAAATATTGTCACAGTGGCAGAACCACCAGTTTCGTCTTCTTCTTCACTGCCTCCTAGTGGTAGTCCTCTTCCTGATGTTTCTTTCGAAACCCCTCATTCCACTAGGTCTGCTGAGTTTTCGCAGCCTATCCTCCTGACTATTTTGCCTCTTGCTACCCAATCTCCTCCTGAAGAGTTAGTTGAGGTCAATTGGCCTACTCCAAGTGCTTGGTCTGGTTTTGGGGATGAGGAAGAATTCCCTCCTCTTACTTTGGGATCACCATTTTTATCCGTTGGTTGAACTCCTATTCCTCGCCGTCTTTTCAATGATCTTACAGCTTCGTCAGACATGGATTCTTCAAGTCCTGATGGTAGTGAAGTAATGCCTATTTCTACCGGGGAATATCAGCTTTTCCCAGAAGATATTCCGCGTATTTCTAGTTAAACTTCTCCTCAATCAGTGTCACTTCCACCCGGTTATCGGACTTTGAGTCAGATTATTTCTGGTGTTGCATCCATAGCACAATCCAATACATCGACTCCTTCAAGGAGTTCAGTCCTTCCTTCATTAGGAATGTTGCCTTCGACACCTAGCTCGTCAGCCATTGTTACATCTGTCCCGGTCCGACCCACCGTTTGTGTGGCTTCATCTGCACTGGTTGTTAGTATGACTTTGTCATCCGGATATTTTGATGTTAGGCCCACTATGAATGGATCACAGCCTCCCACTATGGAAATTCACCCTGCGTGCACTGCACCTATGGTTTCTACTTCCATTCCTAGTGGTTATACCTTCGATGAGTATCTGTTAGCTATTCAACAACAGTACGCTCCCTCTCCGGATCCACAACAGTAGAATCCCGCACCTCAGGGTTTTTAGTAACCGCAAGCTCCTGTAAATCTTCCCCATCACTATGATTTCTATGGTAACCCCATTTATTTGCCTCCCATCGATCCTAATCAAGCTGTTTATTTGCCTTTGGAAAATCCTTATCAAACCGTTGCTCATCAAGGTCCATTGATACAGGGACAACCTTATGGTCCACAAAAAAAACCCTTACAGGGACAACCTTCGGTCTAACAAGAAAAACCTTACGGTACGTCTGGTCAACCTCAATATCATTCAACAACGTCTTATGTTCCTGGGGGGGAAATATATCCACCACAGGGACAACCTTTTTTGCAACAACAACAACCTTACGTTCAACAAGGCCAAGCTTTTGTACAGCAAGGAAAACCCTACGGTCCTGCTCCAGGTCAACCTGGTTATCAAGGGCAACCTGGTCCTTCGCAAACATCCGACCAACCTATTCCATAAGGGCAACCTGGTGGTCCTCAGTATCTAGGCCAACCTGTTCTGCATGGACAACCTTCCCAACCTCAACAGCCGATTCAACCTACTCAACCAGCTCAGCAACCAGTTCAACCTGCTCAAAAACCGGTTCAACCTGTTCAGCAACCAGTTCAACCTGCTCAATTGCCAGTTCAACTTGTTCAACAACCTGTTCAACCTGCTCAGCAACCAGTTCAACCTGTTTAGCAGCCAGTTCAAGCTTCTCAGCAGTTGGTTCAACCTGCTCAGCAAGGTCCACCTGATCAACCTCAAGGCACTACTTACCCTCCCCAAGGTCAATATCAAGCGGTATATAGTGCGCCCCAAGGTTTCACTTATTACCCTCAAAATCAATCCCAGATGGTGTATAATCCACCTCAAGGAAATGCTTATATTCGACAACAAAATCCATATGTTGCTCAGCAAGGACCTTAGTGGTATGCTCAGGATCAATATCCTAGTCCTCAACCCCAGTATAGGCAGAACTATCAGGCTTATAACCCCTATGGATAGAATCCTCCGGGATAGAACATATGGGGGCAGAATTTATCCCAGCCTGGGTGGAATGTTAACACTGGTTTTTATCAAAGGCCTCCGATGTCTTTTAATCCTCAATTGTCGTTTCTCGCTACGTTGGAACTACCTGATGTGTCAAACTTAATAAACGATCCAATTCTTCATAACCCATATTGGCCTCCAATTCCGACCAAAATCCCTAGTGATTGTCCTAAATTTGAGGTAAAGTCCGGAGAAGACCCCCAAGCACATGTTATGACATACCATCTTTGGTGTTCCTCTAACTCTTGGGTTGACGATTCCATTCGAATCTATCTTTTCCAACAGACTCTTACTGGTGCCGCTGCAAAGTGGTACATTGAATTATCTCGTGGCATTTTTCAAGATTTCAACTCTTTAGCCATGGTGTTTCTTACCCATTTTCAGTTACCAGTTCGATATGAGACGGGGACGCATATCCTGACATCCTTGAAACAGGACCAAGCTACTCATATCTCAGATCATATTCATGAATGGAGGCATCATCGTCACTTGATCAAGTTAGATATTCCTGATCAACTGCTAATTGATTAGTTCACCGCCTCATTTTTTAATCAAATCGATAAATACATAGCTATGGGGGCATGTGTAACCGAAGAACAGGTCATTGCTCGTGCACAGTACCTTGAACTTGTGTACTCCCAGTTTGGCATGTTGTATGATATCTTGCCTGATGCTCCTCGACCTAGAACTTCCAAAGCATCGGCGTCGCCATCTGTCGACAGTATCATTGGTTCTGTATCTTAGACTTCTCCGACGTCTTCTCCTTCGAATCCTAGGAAGAATAAGTCTAATCCTTCCAATGATACTGCTTCTCAACCTACCCCGAATTCTGGTAAAACTGCAAAATTCAATGTCGTTCAGGCTAATCCAGCGGATAAAACTTCCAAGGGAAAAAAAGGGTAAAGGTAAGGCCAAAGCCGATACCCCGAAATAGGATTCTCAAAAGTCTCGTGTTGATGTTGGTTCACAGCGTAGGTCAAAATACCCTTGTTTGATTTGTGACGAAGAGCACTACACCAAGGAATGTCCTCGACGGGCTGAAGTGAGTAGATTTCTCAAAGGCACCCAGGGAACTACAGTTGTTCTCAAAGAACCTTTTCCATCATAGCAGACCCAAATGGTAGAGCAACCTCAGTCCTCTACCCCATTTGGCTCTCAGATCTTCATGATGAACGATTCTGCATCTGTTTCTATCGCTACCCGGTCGAAAGATTATATTGAATTGCATCAGGCAACGAGGAAAGAGATCGCCGATGGTCCTCCTCCTCCGCCTGCTTCTGGCCCTTTTCAAATTGAAAGGCCCAATACTAAGTCCATTGTACGACCAACTTCTAAAGGTGTACTCCATAAGTCTTCTTACAATCCCAACACCCGTGTTGCTCAACATTACAGTATTGTTGAGGATTTGGCTCAGGCGCCATCTGCAATGTCTGCATTAGAAGTACTTTAGAGTTTTTTGTCTCAACAGAAGGCTTTACTATCTACGATTGGCGGGGTTGATCCTACTGATTCTAGCCTTCTCACTTTTGACTTGGACAATTTCATTCCACGTCTCCCACACCAAATTGCGCTCATCATACAAGTTGGTATTAATGGAATGAATATCCATTGCCTAGTTTTGGATGAGGGTGCATCTACGTGCTTCATGTCATCTGCTTGCTAGAAATCCATTGGTTCTCCAGCTTTGAATTCATCGCCAAATTCTCTTGAAGCATTTGATGGAAGGGAATCTAAACCTCTTGGTGTTCTCACTAGTTTACCGATTACTCTAGAAGGGCAGACAGTCAATGTCGAGGTTGAAGTAGTTGATGCCAAGCTCAATTACAATCTTCTCCTCGGTCGCAATTGGACTCACGCCATGCTGGCGTTTCGTCCACTCTCTTTAGTGTTCTGAAATTCCCACACGAAGGAAGGATTATTACTGTTGATCAGTTGTCATTCTTCACTTCTTCCAAGAACAACGTTTTGTATGTGGATCAAATTCCTACTCCCTACGAGAGCGTAGGGCCGGGTCTCTTCAAAGATCCTGCCCTCATGGGTATTTTTCCTCTTCCTCCGCCCAACACTGTTCATATTAATATGATCTCCAGGTCTGACGACCCGTGGATCATCCCTTCGCCTGAACATATTGATTCATTTGGAGATTCTATGTCATTAAGTATGATTGAGATCAACTATTGTGAATTTATTTCGGCTTCGAATCCTCCACCTCCTGATCATGCTCCTTTGGGCATGTCTCTTGACACTTATTCTCAATCCCCTTGGCTCGGAGATTCGGATTCGCCCGACCCCTTGAAAGAGATATTTCCCTCTGATGAGGCCATCATGGAAATAATTGTTGAAAATGCAGCAAGATGATGGAGCTTAGTGAAATGAAGTCGCCTTCACTAAGTGGGCCCGCAGGCAAATTCTGGCGCAAAGTCTATTTTTAGACATATGGAGCATGGTCCAGGGGTTGCAATATGTTATTCTTGGAGTATTGGTCATGTTGGTAAAAATAGATGGACCTCTATTTTTAGACATTTAGGTCGAAGTCTATTTTTAGACTGCCTATCCTAAAAATAAGGAAGTCAAATATTATTTACCCTTAATAATATTTGGACTCTAAACTTCAGTTTACTCTCTTGGAGCACTTCAGTTCGAGCCTTGGAAGTGGCTCATGCATCTGACAGAGGAATTACGCTATTCCTAGGGTTTGGTGAGCACATGCATGGTTGACTTCAGTTAGGACTTCAGTGGCAGAAGTATGGTGGAGTTAATGAGACAGCTAGTGGAGTTGTGTTGGGTTTAGCAACCATTACCTTGGGGCGACTATGAAAAAAAAAATATTCGGTAAAAATCACATCAAAAAATGAATTTGGTCGGCAACGTTTCGAACCAGCCGGTGGTACATCATCGGGACTTGATGAAAAATACGGTGAAACCCAATGATTGTGAAACGAAGCTCAACTAGCGGGTTGAAGATAATAAGTTTAGTAAAATCAAAATCATTAAATAAATAAATAAATATAAATATATATATATATATATATATATATATATATATATATATATATATAAAATAATAATAATAATAATAAAATAAAATAAAATTAATTAATTAATTAAAAATAAAAATAAATAAAATAAATAAATAAATAAAAATAAATAATAATACTAATACTAATAATAATAATATAAAAATGATTAAAGATTATAATAAGAAATAATATGAATATTATTTAATTTTAATTTTTCTATAAGATTAAAAATGAAATAAAATAAAATAAATTAATTAATTAAAAATAAATAAATAAATAAATAAAAATAAATAATAATACTAATACTAATAATAATAATATAAAAATGATTAAAGATTATAATAAGAAATAATATGAATATTATTTAATTTTAATTTTTCTATTATTATTTCTATTAATAGAATAATAGTTAAAATATTTATTTTATCTAATATTATTTAAAAACAAAAAGGATTAAAAGATACTATAATCTAAATAATAATAATAATAATAATAATAATTAAAATAATAATAATAATAATAATAATAATAATAATAATAATTTAATTTCTAACCATTTTTATTTTATTTGATTTTATTAATTGAAATAGATTTATTCATTTTATTAATATTTATTATTATTATTATTATTATTATTTATTTATTTATTTTATTTTTATTTTCATTAAAATATTAAAAATAAATAAATAAATAAAAATAAAAAAAAATAAAATAAAATTAAGAATGAAGAGCAGGAATCCAACACCTGCTAACCATCCAGCCATCGTCCCTGTTGAGGTTAAGAGGCCTCTTTTCGATTTCCAAGGCTTCTCGCAACTTGCGGTGGTGGAAATGGTCAATCTTCGCAATCACCTTAGCATCTTCAATGAAAATGTGATGATTAGTCCTCTGAACATGCTCTGCTAAGGCCGAGGAGCGCGATCTATTATGCTTAAGGTCAGCAACATGCTCCTGAATTCTTTGATTAATAGACCGACCCGTTTCACCAATATAAGGTGTCCCACAAGAGCATGGAATCAAGTACACCCCCTTACCATCCTTAGGGCAAATCGGGTCTTTAACAGACCTAAGGGAACTTCGAATGGTGCGGTAGGGTTTAAATGTTGAGGAAACATTAAACTTCTTTAGGATCCTAGCGATCTTATCCGTAGTACCTTGGATAAATGGCAGGTGAACCCCAGATAACCGATCGCAAGGATCTTTCTTAATTGGGTTTCCTGATCAGATTTTTCATCAAGTCCTGATGATGAACCACACTGGCTGGTTCGAAACGCGTCGACCAAATTCATTTGGATGTGATTTTTACCGAAAGATTTTTTTTTTTTTTTTCACAATTTATGGATCACAGAAGCAATATTCCTAAAATTAGTTGAACTAGTTGAGATTAGTTTAACTAGCTAATCAACTAGTAATGAGTGGAGTGAATTAAATATTATTTAATTCATTAATTGGTAACTCATTATGCAACTCAGGAACACATCAATTCACTACAGTGCATGGACAGTTCAGTGGAGACCAGTGGAAGAAGTAGATGAAAGGGTGAGTACAGCTATCAGTTGGGACATCAGTTGTGCATGAGATTTGCACCACACATGGAGGAAATTACCAATGATGATTGCGCTGTCAAGCCAAGGAGATTCAAACCTTGGATCTCTATTTAGACAGGCCATGATTGCGCAATAGAGGCAGGCAATTAGTGGATGTGTTTTGAACCTGTGACTTGTTCAAAACCAAGCTAGGTTGTGTGTAACTTCATGAGATAGTACTGAGTACTTGTGAGGAGTATTGTACTGATTTGTTACATGTTTTCTCCATTATAATATACACAATAGTTGTGGGGTTTTCAGCTATAAGATTTACCCATACATACTGTGTTAATGTGTATGATGATTTGATGTGCTATCGCTTGTTTTATTTCCGCATGTGTGATGATCTGAGTGGAAGAGATTATGTGTTGCATATGAATTCGAATTGATATGTGATTAGGATAGTCTCGGTGGATAATTGATCATTATTCAGCAAATTTCTACATGGTATCAGAGCTGTTGAAGCAGAGATTGATCATCATAGTGATTACAAACTTATTTCGGTAGACAGAGTCTGCATGCGGGCCAGGTAGCCTCTGGATCCATCCTTTCCTTTGAAAGGTGATATATCCAGTAAATTCCCCTGCAGTCGATCTCTGTGCTAGAAATAATTTGTTCTCATAGATCAAGGGTGGTTGAGTTTTGAGTTGGAATTCGAATTTTGCAGCAGTTTTGTTTTCTTGGTGCCGGTGTTGAAAATGTCTTTCAACGGTTTGCGACTCGAATATGCTCTTGAAGGCAGTTCGAATTATGTTGCATGGAAGGATCGCATGGAGGCAGTATTAGAAGATAATGGACTGAAGGAGTTCATGGATACGGATGTCCAAAGGCCCACTGACCCTGCTGAAGTCGAAGCATGGCAAAAGAAGATGGTGAAATGTCGAAGGATCCTGTTGGAGGGCGTCAAGGATCATATTGTATCCAGCCTGCATGGAAAGGCTTCTCCATATTTAATGTGGAAAGCTTTGACGGATCTATTCCAGAGTAAGAGCGACCAAAGGAAGCTGGCGCTCAAAGATAAGCTCGGGAACATCAAGATGGAGAAGGGCGACAGTATCGCCAAATACCTCACGAAGTTCACTCAGTGCAGAGATGAGCTGGGAAGTGTGGGGGTGACTATCGAAGATGAGGACATGGTCGACCTGGCTCTCCTTGGTCTTCCGAAGGCTTGGCACTCATATCAAGATAGTGTCAATGGTCGGGAGAAGCTGCCGGGATGGGAGCGCCTTTGGGCGAATCTCATGCGGGAGGAGATAAGGAGGACTACTCGAGATGGATCTTCATCAAAGGGAGCTGATGAAGAAAACTGCGCTTTGGTGTCCAAAGCTAAGAAAGGGAAGGGTAAGAAAACCTCTCATTCTGGAGCTAAGGGCAAGAAGCAGGATATGGCGAAAGTGAAGTGTTTTCACTTCCATGATCACGGACATTATGCTACCAATTGTCCAAAGAAGAAGAAGAACAAGCAAGCGGGAAGATCTGCAGATGGAGAAGCTTTGGCTTCACAGTTCGAGCTTGAATTTTCACTGATCGCATGCTTGGTTTCAAGTGTGATGGGATCGGTGTGGTTCTTGGACAACGGTGCGTCATTTCATATGACGGGAGATCGGGATTTGTTCTCAGATCTGGAGGACAAAGATCTGGGTGTGCACATCGAGATGGGCGATGATAGTAGATACAGTGTGACTGGTATCGGTACCATATCCTTTCAGAGGGATTCTGGTAAACCCTTTGTACTAAAGGATGTCATGCATGTACCTGGATTGAAGAAGAACTTGATCTCTGTGGCGATGTTGGAAGATAAGGGGTATGATGTGGTCTTCAGCGAAGGAAAAGCCTTCCTGCGCAGTAAGACTACTGGAGAGACCCGGAAGATAGGGGTTTGAACCAAGAACCTTTATCAGTTGCAGGTAGATGGCTACGCAGCTATGGCATGCAAGGCGGGAGAAGTGGTGAGCCAGGATGATGAGGGCGAACTGTGGCACAGGAGATTGGGCCACCTTCACCATGGAGCTTTGAAGATTCTGCAGCAGATTTCTACTGGGCTTCCTAAGGGTACTCTTGTGCAGTCAGATCAGTGCAAGGGGTGTACTTTGGGGAAGTATTTGAAAGCCACCTTTCACGAGAAGGATAATCGTGCCACGGCGATCCTTGAGAGAGTTCACACAAACGTGTGTGGTCCTTTCTCAATTGCTTCGACAGCAAAGCACAAGTATTATGTGATCTTTGTTGATGATTTCTCTCGAAAGTGCTGGATCTTCTTCATGCAGAAGAAGAGTGATACATTCGCGAAGTTCTGTGAGTTTAAAGCACTGGTTGAGAAGGATTCGGGGAAGAAGGTGATTGCTCTAAGGAGCGACAATGGTGGTGAATTCATCTTGGCTGAATTCAAGGAGTTATGTAGCGCAGAAGGGATTCGGAGAGAGCTCATCGCACCCCATAACCCACAGCAGAATGGGGTGGCTAAGCGGAAGAACAGAACGATCGTGGGTGTTGCACGGGCGATGTTGCATGATCAGGGCCTACCCCTTCACTTGTGGGATGAGGCATGCAATACAGCAGTGTATGTGCAGAACCATTGTCCTCACAAGGTTCTTGGCATGAGTACACCGGAGGAGGCTTATTCTGGCAAGAGGCCTGATATTTCCCATTTGCGGATTTTTGGTTCTCCTGTCTACATGCATGTGACGAAGGATGCGAGAAGGAAGCTGGATCCAACTGCTGAGGTTGGAATATTTGTGAGGTACACTGATACACCTCACAACTATCGGGTGTATGTGCCAGACAGTCGCAAGACTGTTGTGCGACGGGATATAAAATTCCAGGAGGAGAAAGCCATGCGGTGTTCGCTTGAGAGGGAGCTACACTTGCATGCAGATGAGGAGCTGTTAGTTCCTAAGGAGGAGCTTCCGGATGTGGATCAGCCACAAGAGGAGGTTCAGGAAGTGGAAGAAACCACCCAGGCAGCGCCAACCATCAGAGGGCGCATGCGCACTACAGAAGCTGAGCGACTGGCTCGGGATGCAGAGAAGGTTGTAGGACCACCTACAGCACAGCGCAGACGGGCGATCCTTGGGATCGGTACTGCCCCAGATGCCTATTCAATGCGGTGGTGATGTGTTGTGTGAGCCATCCTCTTTCGAGAGCGTAAGGTGGAGGAACCGCATGGGTAGATGCCATGATCGAAGAATATGATTCGATCGTCAAGAACAGTGCATGGGAGATTGTCCCAAGACCGGAGGGGAAATCAGTGGTGGGTTCGCGATGGATCTACAAAGTGAAGCAGGCGGTTGACGGGAGTGTGGAGAAGTACAAGGCGAGATTTGTCGCCCGTGGCTTCTCACGGATCGAGGGGATCGATTATGAGGAGACCTTTGCACCTGTCGCAAGGTACTCTTCCATACGGACGATCCTTGCTCTCTCAGCGCAGATGGGGTGGCACATTCATCAGATGGATGTGAAGACTGCGTTCCTCGATGGAGTTATTGAGGAAGAGGTGTACATAGAGCAGCCTGAAGGTTTCGAGATCTTCAGCAGTGAGTCGCATGTGTGCCGACTCAAGAGAGCACTGTACGGGCTGAAGCAAGCACCTCGTGCTTGGTACACTCGCATAGATAGCTACTTCACCGGGCTTGGATTCTCCAAGAGTGAGGCGGATCCTAACCTGTACCAGATTGTGGTGGAGGGGAAGCTGTTGATCATCGTACTGTATGTCGATGATCTGATTTTGACTGGCGATGAGCAGTTGATACTTTCATGCAAGGAGGATCTTGCACGAGAGTTTGAGATGAAGGACCTGGGCATCCTTCATTATTTCCTGGGATTGGAGATTTGGCAGCGCAGTGGAGGACTGTTTGTTTCTCAGGGCAAGTATGCTCGGGAGATTATGGAGAGGTTCAACATGCAAGGCTGCAAGCCTGTTGACACTCCTCTTCCTGGTGGTTGGAGGAAGGAGGATGCTACTTCAGCGGAAGTAGTGGATGCCACTGTCTATCGACAGTTGGTGGGGTCGCTTATGTATCTGGTCAATACACGACCCGATATATGCTATGCAGTTAACCAGCTTTCACAAGTTATGGTTAAGCCTACCAAGCTCTTTTGGAAGGCAGGCAAGCATGTATTGCGTTATATTAGAGGCACATTGGGATATGGTCTATAAACAGGAGGATGGAGCGAAGCTTTCTCGCTTCACTGATGCAGATTGGGCAGGGAGCCCAACGGACCGGAAGAGAACATATCGAGGATTTTTCAGCATTGGGTCGACAGCAGTTTCCTGGTATAGCAGGAAGCAGAGATCCGTGGCACTCAGTTCAGCAGAGGCCGAGTACATGGCAGCAAGCTTGGCTGCATGCGAGGCTATTTGGATGAGGAAGATCCTTGTTGGATTGTTCGGGTTGCATTTGGAGCCTACAATGATTTACTGTGATAACCAGAGTTGCATTAAACTCTCGGCTAATCCAGTATTTCATGATAGATCCAAACACATCGACATCAGGTACCATCATATCAGAGATTGTGTTCGGCGGAGAATCATGATGCTTTCATATGTTCCCACGGAGGATCAGGATGCCGACATCCTGACGAAGGCGCTCACCAGGAGCAAGTTTGAATTCCACAGAGGCAGGATAGGGGTTGCAGATAATCCATATCTTGCTGAGAGAGAGTGTTGAAAATGCAGCAAGATGATGGAGCTTAGTGAAATGAAGTCGCCTTCACTAAGTGGGCCCGCAGGCAAATTCTGGCGCAAAGTCTATTTTTAGACTATGTCTATTTTTAGACATATGGAACATGGTCCAGGGGTTGCAGTATGTTATTCTTGGAGTATTGGTCATGTTGGTAAAAATAGATGGGACTCTATTTTTGTGATCTATAGGTCGATAGGTCGATGTCTATTTTTAGACTGCCTATCCTAAAAATAGGGAAGTCAAATATTATTTACCCTTAATAATATTTGGACTCTAAACAGCAGTTTACTCTCTTGGAGCACTTCAATTCGAGCTACAGAAGTGGCTCATGCATCTGACAGAGGAATCACGTGATTCCCAAGGGTTTGATGGCATCATGCATGGTTGACTTCAGTTAGGACTTCAGTGGCAGAAGTTTGGTGGAGTTAATGAGACAGCTAGTGGAGTTGTGTTCTGTTTATTTTAGTTGAACTAGTTAAGATTAGTTTAACTAGCTAATCAATTAGTTATGAGTGGAGTGAATTAAATATTATTTAATTCATTAATTAGTAACTCATTATTCAACTCAAGAACACGTCAGTTCACTACAGTGCATGATCAGTTCAGTGGAGACCAGTGAAAGAGGTAGATGAAAGGGTGGAGTTAGCTATCAGTGGCGACATCAGTTGTGCATGAGATTTGCACCACACTTGGAGGATTTGTCCATGAAAATTGCGCAGTCAAGCCAAGGAGATTCGAATCTTGGATCTCTATATAGACAGGCCTGGATTGTGCAATAGAGGCAAGGCAATTAGTGGTGAGTTTTGAACCAGTAACCTGTTCAAAACTAAGCTAGATTGTGGGTATGCCGACATCCTCACGAAGGCGCTCACCAGGAGCAAGTTCGAATTCCACAGAGGCAGGATAGGGATTGCAGATAATCCATATCTTGCTGAGAGGGAGTGTTGAGAATGCAGCAAGATGATGGAGCTTAGTGAAATGAAGTCGCCTTCACTAAGTGGGCACGCAGGCAAATTCTGGCGCAAAATCTATTTTTAGACTATGTCTATTTTTAGACATATGGAGCATGGTTCGGGGATTCCAGTTTGAGATTCTTGAAGTATGTGTCATGTTGGTAAAAATATATGAGACTATATTTTTGAGGTCAAAGAGGTCAAAGTCTATTTTTAGACTGCCTCTCCTTAAAACAGGGAAGTCAAATATTATTTACCCTTAATAATATTTAGACTATAAACAGCAGTTTACTCTCTTGGAGCACTTCGGTTCGAGCTACAGAAGTGGCTCATGCATCTGACAGAGGAATCACGTGGTTCCCAAGGGTTTGATGGCATCATGCATGGTTGAATTCAGTTGGACTTCAGTGGCAGAAGTTTGGAGGAGTTAATGAGACAGATAGTGGAGTTGTGTTGTGTTTATTTTAGTTGAACTAGTTGAGATTAGTTTAACTAGCTAATCAATTAGTTATGAGTGGAGTGAATTAAATATTATTTAATTCATTATTTAGTAACTCATTATTCAACTCAAGAACACATCAGTTCACTACAGTGCATGATCAGTTCAGTGGAGACCAGTGAAAGAGGTAGATGAAAGGGTGGAGTTAGCTATCGGTTGTGACTATACTGTTGCTATTTGCAACACACAGATAGGTGGAGTAAGCCCATGAGGATTGCGCAGTTCAGGCTGGTGGTTTATCTATATAAAGAGGCCATCCCATAGCATTGAAACACGCAATAGAGGCAAGGAAATTGGCGGTGAGTTTTGAACCAGTAACCTGTTCAAAACTGAGCTAGATTGTGGGTAACTGTATGAGAAAGTACTGAGTACTTGTGAGGAGTATTGTACTGAGTTTTTTACTTGATTTCTCCATTATAATATACACAATAGTTGCGGGGTTTTCAGCTTTCTGTGAGGTTAAATCACTCATCTCCATTTGTCTTAGTCCAAAGAGTGCAATGCTTGTCAAAGTAGAGGATATTCCTGCTTCGGACCCCGGGAGAACCTGCACAACATCAAGGCACAGGTTGTAAAGGTTTTCTATCTTTAAAGTTAATACAAATATACTCATTTCTCTCATTAAACTGTCAATTTGTGGTTTATTTCATAAATTCCTTGATCATTATGATAAGTATGATTTATGATAATGTCTATACAGGTGCTGCTTAATCTTTTCGCTTGTTTGTGATTACAGGTAATACGAGGAACGTTCTTTCAGTGCACGGGAAGGACTTCAACAAAATCAAGCAAGCGTTGGACATAAGGTAGGCTTCACACCCGTATAGTGTTTTATGAATCTTATATACTTAGAGAGAGATTAGTATAATTGGCTGTTTGTTGCTAGTTACCTTTTGTACTAGAGAGATCGGTCTTGTCCGCAAGACGGATTAATCTACACAACACCATGCTTATGGTTTGTTGATCTCCACATTGGTAATATCTTGAGATATTCCCAATAGTGTAGCTGTTCTTAATTTGGGAACATTACAGTGGTATCAAAGCATGATCTCTGGCTCAGCCTGTGAGTCTTAGCCAAGAAGATCAAGATGATGAAGAAGATGAGTTTACTCTCATCTATTTTCAGATCCAGAGAGAACCTCTCCAAGGAGGTCAAGAAGAATGAGGAAGGAGAAATGGAAGGACCATGCACTTCCTATTCTCACAGAAAAGAAGGCATGAAGCATGAAGAACACTTGGAATTCGAAATTCTAAGTGAGTACCTAGCTGAATACCGAGCCAAACTTAGAGCTTTCCAAGAGACTCTAGTTTTTCCACAATTTATTTAGCAGAAAGAAGAAAGAAGACCCCACAGCTATGGGATGATGAGAGGCAATAGATTTCTATTGTCAACATTTGATGGATCACTCACATGTGCATCAGAGGTTTGGGTAGAGAAGCTAAAGGCTTTCTTCCTACTACATCTTGTAGTAGACAGAGAGGCTATAGAATTTACAGCGTTGCACCTTGAAGGTGAAGCAAAGAATTGGTGGATCAACCATCTAAACCATACAAGGGTTTCTACTCTTGTTGAGTTTTCTCAAAGATTGATGGGGAGGTTTAGAAAAATGAGGGAGGAGCCCTCACCACTAGATATTGAGGCATGTACTAGTGCTGTTGAGACCATGGAGGAGTAGCCTTCATCTTCAACAGTTTGGGAGGCCAACACTTATGAGGAGGGAACTCTTGCAGCCTTGCAAGGAGCTTCCACATTTCACCAAGGTATGATTGAAAATCCATCTCTTGTCATTTCAGAAAACACTTTGGATGGGCCTATATCATTGCATGCAATTGATCCAGAGTAGTATAATAGCACTGCGCTGAGAAATGATGGAGAAAGGAGGAATCATTCCTCATGTGAGCATTCAGAGAGCAGCTTCATTTAGGAAGCTATGAAGGAAGCAGTGAGAAGGAGTAGACATCTGGAGATAAGAAACTCTTTCTCCTCTCTAGATGACACTCTCTCAATGAGAATACCATAGCTCAAAGAGAGAATTATACTTGCAGCAAATCCAAGGCCTCTTTGGTTTTGGAAGGACACGCATGAGGAGGAGATCTCCTGGAGAGATTTCAGTAGAGGTGCACTCCCACACTTCATGGAGTGCAAGATTATTCATCAGTTTGAGGAGGTACTTCCCTTCTCACAGGAACAAATAGTAGATGGAGGACATCTTCGGATGGATAACATCTCTCATGACTGTGTTGGACATTCCTTGAGCCATCCACATCATGATGGGAGGTTTTTTCCTACCACCTATTTGGATCCTCATAGGGTCAAATTGATCCTCAGGAAGATTGCATTTCAAGTTCCCATGAAATGCAGTAATTTGATTTGGGATGATGGTAGCCCTCATGGGAGGAGTACCAAGATGAAGGATCGAATAAGGCATCCACAATTGCTTGAGTGGATGTGGATGGTGAGCAAGGAGTGGGTGAGATACTTGCAGATTTATGATACCGGGCAACACGAGGCTTGGCTGCGCTAGTTACTCATGAAGGATTTTGGCCATCACTTGGCATACACTCTTTCCAAGGGTATGAGGATGGAGAAGATGTGGTAGGATGCTGGCATCATGGAACAACAAAGAGTATGGGTGCATAGTGATGATGCAACATTCATGTCATTCACTATGTCTTCATCACATATCTTGCATGATGAGAGCATGAGGGAGCATCAAAAAAATTTGTTGCTGGGGTCATTCTTTGGAGAGCAAGGGAAAATTTTCTGTAATTTGTTGTATGATGTTGCAGGATTAGGTGATGGCACTATCATGGTGCAAAGGGGATACTCCTTGACCTTTGATGATCAAGAATTACTTCCATCTTGGGAGAGATTCCATATATGCAGCAACATTGTTGGAGGGTTGCCCATCTGTGTTGAAGGAGCTGAGGGCAACAATGGTGTACTACCTAGATATTATCTACTGCCTCATGTAGAGGAAGGAGGAGCTCTTGCTCCAGATAGAGGGATTCTTGCATCTTTGCAAGGAAGTCCCTAGGATCTCATGGATGGAGATCAAGGCAAAATTCATGTTCTATCTGTGCCATTATTGAGGAGGTGTAAAGCCAGGGGGACACAAGGAGGAAGTAGGGAGAAGACTCGACATCATGAGATGAGAAGTACACATCCCTATTCAGTTCTAGAAGTTGATACACCTAGGGAGGTGATTAGATTGCACAATAGAAGCATGGATAGATTTGTTCATTCATATATGCAGTCACCACTTGATGATGATGTCTCACTGCACGGAGACATTGTTCCGGGGAGACCACTGGATTAGCAAATGATGAGATATGCTTCACATGTTGAGGCACCATTCATTGATTTCAAAGGAGTGAAGACCTTGGGGGATAGCTTCACAGTGTTAAGAGTCTTGAGAAGACTCAAGGAGGAGAGAAAATTTCTCTCCACATCATTTGTACCCACTCTCATTTTAGATTCTGTGCTGTGGTAGAAGCAGCAGGGGAAGGATAACAGCCTTCCAAATTGCATCTTTGGCATGGGAGATGTCAAAGAAGGGGATGACCATATGACAGATGTCCTTCATGAGGATCCATTAGTGCTCTCACTATGGGAGATAGATCCATGTTGGAGCTCCAGGTTGTTGATGGAGTATTCCTAGGATCATCTTGCTTGCATGATATTGACAGATCATCATATGAAGAGATGCATAGATCATGTGCAGATGGAGGAGATACATAACTCTTTGGAGGAGTTAGAAAAACCACCTCTTTTCTCTTTGAGGATGAGAGGAGACTCATTTATGAGCCACTCCATTTGCATGAGAAAATCTTATGGTGAGGGTATATTTTATTTGCATGATGATTTGTACATTCATCCCTTAACCATATTTGTACAGGATGTTGCTCCAAGGAGGAGCATTCTTCTTTCTGGACCCCATGGTCTACTTGAGACCATGAGCACTATTGGTGACCACTCCCTAGGAGGACTTGGGGAGGAAATGTATTTTGGAGGACCTACTCACCTTGCACCATATATCATTCACTTCCTCCATACATTTGAGGAGAGTAGGACAACAAGCAAGTGGTTAAGAGGCCACACCTTTTGTCACACTCTTTGGCAGTTGAGGGTCAAACTGCATTGGTTACCATTGATGGACCATTGTCCTTCTCCCTTGCAACATATGAAAACAAGCATGGTTTTCATTATGGTTCATTATGATGTTGTTGTCCTTGTATTTGTTGAGAGCATGACTGGGGGAATGGCACATTGGTTGGATGTGTCCTTTGGGGGAGAAATCTCCCACATTATTTGCATTGCATGTTCTAATGGGAGCATGAGAGGACATGTGCCCACTAAAACAAAAAATTTGTTTCCATTTGAGGTGATCCATATGATTGATTGGATGCCATATGATGGTGACTTCTAACTCACCACATATGAGGTGATTTGGGACAACATGTTTCATAACGCTGGAGAAAGGATCCTTGGAGGTCTAGTCTTCATTTTTCCACTTGAGGGCAACATTGTTGCAGCCCAATATCAGCATATACTCTGCACTTATCCTAAGTGGAGAGGGGACAACGTGGGGTAGGCTATTTTGTCTACCAATATTAGATTTTTAGCCCACCTACATTGCTGGAGCCAAAGGTGGAAGATGATTGTCAGGAGTTGCCATGTTCGAGGGTAACTCATTTTGTATGGATGATTTCTTGGGGGATGGAGGGTCTACATGAGCAAGATGTTACTCAACATATGTCAGACTCCATGCCTTGGGTGGATATTTTTTAGTTCTATCCTTGCAGTTGCTTGAGGACAAGCAACATTTGGGAGGGGAGGACTATAATGTTCCCATTTTAGCACATGGCTAAATGGAACATTAAAATTTTGATTTTATCACATTGCAGCTAAATAAATGGGTAAAGGGACCCATTATCATTAAAGAAATGAATAAAATCCCTCATAATGTGAAAGGGATCATCATAGTAGCTTCATTTTTCACCCTCAAGTGTGAAAAGGGGCAAATGCATGAAGACAAGGTCATGTTTGACCAAGTCAACAACACTGCCATAGGAGGAGTGGATCACTTTATGAGATAGTGTAGTGTGAATGAGGAAGAGGATATTTGGTGGAGGAAACCCTAATGGATGGGGCCCATGGAGAGAGAGATTTCACTTGTTTAAAAGGAGGGCAAGGCAACCATTGTTTCTCATGCTTGTATTATTCATTTCATTGTCTATTCAGACAATTGTGCATTCTCTATTGTTTAGCAAGAATTTTCGGGAGGAATTCCCTCTTAGGATTCTTTCACCTTTTTGAGAGGCCTCTAGAGGGATTGCTCAGATTTTCCTCACATCCAGGCTTGAGGCCAAGAGTCTTCCATCAAGATAGCGTTATTTTTGCAGCAGAGTAATGTTGTGTTGCTGGGTGTTGCAGTGAGGGTTCACTACATCCCCTCCATAAGCTATTTTCAGAGGAGGAGCCTCTCTTTCCTTTGAGATATGAGATTGGAGATATTCCAGAGCTTATTGCAGACTTTGGCATCAAGGCCAAGCATTTCTCTTCATCAACAACGCAGTCCCTTCTCTAGATTGCGTTATTTCTGAGTGTGTTTGCAGTGGAGACTTGCTCCACATGTTTGGAGGGTTAGATCTCAGGTGAAAGGCCCAACCTTTCATTCTAGAGATTCATTGGAGGAGATATTGTCATTGATTACAACATCTTTAGTCTTCTCCATTTGTTTCTAGTTCTTGAGTTGCTGCAGCTACCCAGCAACTCCGATATTTCTGCAGATTTTCCATTTTGTGTATCATTCAGCCAATCCCTTTGAGGATTGTGTATTGTATGCTTCCAGGGGTTGAGATCTTGCTCCCCCTTATTATTTGAGCTATTCATTGTCATATCTATGAATTATTGACATTTTGCAGCAGTTCTGCCTCATGGATAGAGTAGTCATAGCCAGGGCCTCTTTTATATAGCAGTATTTCTCCATATTTTATGTATGTTTCATTGAGGTTGCATTGCCTACCTTGAGAGATCATTTCCTCAAGATCTTATATACATTTTTTTCTGCTATAATCTAATGAATGGTTATGTGGATCTTTCGACATTTTGGTTTTAATGCATTCACTGCTATTTTCCAGCCCATGCTTATGGTTTGCTGATCTCCACATTGGTAATATCTTGACATATTCCCAATAGTGTAGTTGTTCTTAATTTGGGAACATTACAAGAAACTATCATTGGCAGTTTATTTTGATAAAAATCACTTCCGAAACTACATCCTCCTGCATCAGACTACTGTCATTACCTTGGAGAATCCCATGAGACAAGTTTTGTCTCGTCAAGTCATTAGAGGAAAATATTACAAATGGATTGCGATCCTCCAACAATTTGACTTGGTTTTCCCTATTTCCAAGGCCAAGAAATCCTTAGTCTTCATTGAATTATTGTTGGACCTTCCTAGAGTCAACCCAGATGAAGTAGCTCACGATCCTCTACTAGATGAATCTGTTTATATGGTTGAATCTACTTATCCTTGCTAAGGACATATTCTTGACTACCTCCAAACACAACGTTTCCACCTAGCTCTATCGTCAGATGACCTTCATTGCATCCACCACTAGGCTAAGCACTACTTAGTGCTCATCGATACTTTATATCATCATGGCACTGACTCAATTCTTCGATGTTGTCTTACTCCTGTTGAGGCAGAACACGTTCTTAATGACTTCCATACTAGGGTGTGTGGTAGACATCTTTTGGACATGGCTACTACCCAGAAAATATTGTGCATATGATACTACTAGTCGACTCTATTCAAAGACTGTATTAATACAGTGCAAAAGCATCATCCTTTTGAAGTATATACTAGGAAAATGTGTGCACCCCCTGCCCCTCTTCACCTGGTTATCTCCATCGATCGCTTTTCTAAACGGGGCATAAAATTAATCACTTGTAATCCCACTTCATATGACATACATGGCTACATTGTTGTCATTGTAGACTATTTCACAAAATGGGCCGAAGCCATTCCAATTTTTTGGGCTGATGGAGAAACGGTTGCTTTATTCCTGTTTAATTAAATTATATTTCGCTTCAGTGTACCCCACATGATCATTACAGACCATGGCTCTCACTTTCAGAACCATATGATGTCTGATTTAACATCTATCCTTGTTTTTCACCATGATCATTCGTCTTCCTACTACCCACAAGCTAATGGCCAGGTTGAAGCTGTCAATGGCGTCATCAAGACCATGATACGTTGGCTAGTAGGTAATCATAAAACCCGATGGAATATAATGTTATATTCTACTCTTTTGGCATACCAAACATCAATGAAAACTACTATTGGCTTCACACCATTTTAGATTGATTACGGCTCGAAAGTAGTTCTTCCTATTGAGTGCCAGATTCCCTCCCTCAAATTTGATGTCGAACTCCTACCCAGTACCACAGCCGAAGAAGAAATCTTGCTCTCACTTATTAATTTGGATGAGACTCGTCAAGATGCCGCACTGGATCTTGAAGCACATAAGCAATGAGTCAAAGCCCAATATGACAAACATGTCAAGCCTCCTTCTTACCAAGAGGGCAATCTCGTCCTACTTTATGATCATAAACATGATCTCTTGGAGGAAGGAACACTTCAACCATCATGGGTCGATCCATATGTTGTTACTAAGGTTCTTTCTAAAGGAGCTTATGAACTTCAGGACTGCAATGGAATCCCACTCATAGAGCACAATATCGAGCTCTATTTGAAAAAGTGTTTTTCCTAGTGCTCTATTAGGCATATCCTTTATAATTTTATGTATATAAATTTTTCTTCTTTTGGCGTGTCTAGATTTTTTTGGATTTTAAAATGATTATTAGTATCATGCATTTCTCTTCTTCTACACATATTTCCACATTGCCCTTACATATGTCAGATACGCGGATGGTTTCAGTTGTCACACATGACACAATGCATTGGTTTCTTGGGTTATTTTCACACCTGAGTCAAAACTAAGTTCCGGGGGGGATTCCTTGGTTATGCCACCAAAATATTGCTGAGTATATGTCGGTCATCGAATTACTTACTGAAGTTGCATCTCTCGACATCTCCAATCTAGTGGTAAGGTTATACTCTCACCTTGTTATCATTTGACTAATCATTATCACATTTGTAGTACAAAATTGTTATGTTAATTTTTAAGGGTACGAATTTTGGAACATCAATTCAAATCTACTACTAATGATCACATTCCTAGATAATCTAATGCATTAGCTGATTCATTGGAAAATTATGTATTAGATTGGTATCTATCACATTACTTATAGTTACATGCATGAGTGTACAAATTTCATCATAAAATTTACACAAAACAGAAACACATACACCATCAAAATCGCAAAAAATTATTTGTTGTGTAGCGTTCGACTAATGACACTTGTTTTGGTTGGAAGAGCGATGCTTAGAAGTGCCAGTGGGGGTCTTGTGTAGTGTCGGATTAGCGATGCTTTTTTTCATCGGAAGAGTGACGCGTTTGTTCATCAGAAGAGCATTGCTTTTGTTCGTCAGAAGAGTGATGTTTGTGAACGTCAGTTATGGTGTTCATTGGCATCGGAATTGCGACGCTTATAAATGTCAGAAGAGAGAAGAAGCGTGAAACTTCGGAATTGCGACACCACCAAAAAAACGTCGGAATTAGCGTCGCTCTACCGAAAATCAATTCAAGAGTTGAAATTCTGACTTTATTAGAACCGATGTTTTTCCACACCTCAAAGTGTCGCTCTTGGGACGCCTATGTGTCGCAAAAGCGATATTTTGGCAGTCGGAAATTGGGCCAAATGCGCTAGTGTGTGTGTGTGTGTATATATATATATATATATGTATGTATATATATTGTTTCTCATAATTTTACATCAAATATTCCCAAAAATTGGGTGTTTTATACAAAAATGGCTTTGCTAAGCCTTGCTCTAACACCCGATGGTAATGCTCTACTCATGGTAATAGATCACTTCTCTAGCTAACCTCCTCAAAGGCACCAAAAAACACTTTGGTGCACCCACTCTTTGCCGCTACGGATGGATCGATATCTCTCTCATGGGAAGAGGTGACACACCCATGCTCAAACCTTCAAGGTTCCTATCAATCGCATGTAGACTCTGTGTGTCATCTCCCTCCTCGATGGCTGTCGAGTCCTCTGTTGATGCTCCAGCCCTAGGTAGCTAATCAACCTACCTAACATGGCAAGTAACACCCACAGGACGAACCGATGCCACATATGTATCGAGCCAAGCTTCATGTCATAAATTTTCACCCATAACAAAAATAATTGCATAAAATTTAAAAGAAAAAAAATAATTTTATCCCTAATCCATCCTCTTACTTAGTGGTCCCCACTGAGTGTTGGGTGGCTAGATTAGTTTTGAATCCCCCGTATAGCTCATGCCGGCATATGGGTAGTCCTCAATCATGGGGATCTTGCCTCTCAGCCACTCAAAGAAGTAATCCTCAAAGAAGTGTCTAATCGGTCTTCCTCCTATCTGAGGTTCTAAGGATGCCCACCGATTCTGTCTGGGCTCCCTGGGACTGACTATACCCAGAATCACTCAAGGCCTCATCACATGCACTCTCTTTAGTATGAAGGACACAAGTAGGGTAACATAACCAAACTCTCTTTATGCCTAATTCTTACATGTTGTCAACTCAACTTTCCCCTATTGGAGGTCTCCCTCACACCAGCTGAACACTTACAGCTGCAAGAAATCTAATTCCAGTAGAAACTAAGATTTTTTAGCCACATGCTAACTCTTAGCCCCTTCCAGGCACATGATCATCTATAGAATAGACCTCAAGGATGTTGATGCTATCCATATTAGCTGAATCCTGTTACTCACTGGCTTACTTCCTGTTAGGAAATATGTTCAGATCATATCCTCGTGGCCATGTGATATGCTCTCCCTCCTGTTAAGTTTACTCGTGTGCCTATGCATGACAAAGGAGTGAGGAAATATATCATCCCTATTGATAGAGATCTCATGTTCCCATATCCTGAATAATCAATGTTGTTCAACCCACCGTTGGATAATCCAATGCAAGAGATCCTCCTGAATTTTCATCAGGTCAAGTCTAGCATATTTCAACGACCCGCATCATCTCAGAGCTTCCAAACATGTCATATCATTTATCATTTGAAATTTTTCATGGTAATGAGATATTTCACTCCAAATACTCATCTTGTTAACTTGATCCCTGCATCACAAGATCCATTGATCAGTTTCTAACTAGAAAAATCTCCCTGGGAATCAAGAAAATTAAGTTTTTCTTGCTATTGGCCATCTAATGCAACCCTCCTTCCTCCACAGAGAGTGCTAACACAATCCTCCTTAAAGGGAAGAACATGTAACGTTCCCCATGGCCTGGGAGACTGTGTTACTCAGGAAAACCACCTAATGCTCGCTTAAAAACCTAAATAGTACTAGCAAAAAACATAAAATAAGGAATGAAATGCAAGCTAAGGATCAATTCTCTTACCTAGAATTGGCAGAAAGTAGAATGGTTGCCTTGTTTTCTCACAATCTCTCAAGAATTTTCTTCTCCTTTTTCTTTCCAAACAACTCTCACAAAATTCAAATGGTGAAAATAAGGGCCTACTTCCCTTCTTATATTCACCTTAGAGGTAAGACTCATCTTAGCTAGCCTTCAATTTTGGAGCAATTCATTCATGATTTGTTTAAAAATGCACCAACTCAATATCATATCATATTTTGCATATGCTTTGATGATATTTTAGTGTTTTTATGCAGAATTGACCATCTACGACTTCAGATGAGCACATTATTTTTAGGAATTTTTCTTGCTCTTAAACCGAAAAACCCCTGAGTTACCTTCTTCAGGCTCGTAAAACTCCTACGAAGAAGATTTGAGAAATGATTTTTATCTCTTTTTATCACTCACTAATCTAAAAATTACATCAAGTTTTATTCATCTAACTCATTAAAATTTCATTAAGAATATCGAGTTTACTTTGTCTCCTTATACTCGTAACAAAATGACGCAGTCATCCACTGACCATATGTTTCTCACTTTATCCAGACTCAGTGGACTAATTTAAGGAAAATGAATTGTGTCGGCTCCTTTTCCTCTTTTTTCATCTTCTCATTGAACCTTACCATTCTATGAGTTTAGACTTGATACCCTGATATTATTACATCCTTATATCCTAATACTCTTTGGTGTTCTTGAGTATAAGCTGCTTGGTAGACTTGATGTCATGCCTTCTATTGTTCAATGGATTTTCCTACTTTGTGCTTCCTGTAACAACCATACAATCATATGCCTATATTTCCCTTATTATGTTTGCCCCATTTCTCTAATATGTCTCCAAAAAATCATTCTTGTCCTGTTTCATGTCAACTGATGTGGGAAACCTCATTTCCTACCTTTAACATATCTCTTCCTATTGACTTCAACATCTTATCTAGGAAGCTGATTCAGAAACATTTCAGTACCCTAGAACTTGTAGTCCTCAATTGTAGGTTACTTTGCGTTTGATTGGGGATTAGATCCTGGTTGAACGATTCTATGATTGTTCAATGCCAACAAATTTGATTCACACTCGCTAGATTGTATCATACATCTTGGATACCATCATCCTTATCGATGGCCCTCCTCACATTTGTTAACAATTTTCATCATTGACTGGTAAGCAAGTGATTTATCACATTTTTGAATTCAAATCCTTTATTCACATGTGCATAAATATGTTGTTCATAGAAGGAATGACCAAGACCTTGGTTAGAGGCTTACATAACTCAGCCTTGTTTCTTCTCCCAAGATGTGTATATTGTTTCTGGAGAAAACTCATCATATTGATCATGTTATGACACAAATTTCACATTTTTCCTATCAGTGGACATGGCAATCATATCACTCTTGAGAATCAATCTGATTTAGATATTGAGCATGGGAATGCCGATCTCAGGACATGTTCTTATATTTTTGACATATGTTTTTTTTTCTTCAGGTCTCCCATAATTTTGAAACTCCAATCATATATCTCTTCAGCTACAATATATAAAGTATTTCAATCATCATATTCTTCTCTGACCTCACACTTTAGGGGGCATATGTTATACAAAAAATTACCTCCTCATCAACTCATAGGAGAAGGACACTTTGACTGGTAGAAAAACCTAAAGCTACAAACTCATTTGTTACGGTAGCACACCTAAGAAATAGACAGAGGGTGTTAACACTTCCTATGACTCAACAAGGAGAGTTAGTCCCTAGGTTAATGTTGTGTTTTTCATAAAGGGAAGTGTTATTGGATTTTGATGAGATTCCGGAGGTTAAAGCATGAGTTGACTGGCTAACACTCCAATTTACACTCAAATTTCAACTAAAAGAACCGAAAACATCTGCCTCAGTCATGTCTAAGGAAATTCCTAATCCTAACAAGAATATAGAAAGAAGGAAATAGAAATAAAGCGAATAAACATCTAAGTTTTTTCCTCAATGGAACTTGTGAATAAATTTTCAAGGATTGAGCCTCTCCTCATCTATAAATTAGAGGCCTGTCCATTGTAACAAGGGTCAGAATTTGAGCATTGTTATGTTGTCGATAAGTTGATCAAGAGAGAGAGAGAGAGAGAGAGAGAGAGAGAGAGAGAGAGAGAGAGAGAGAGAGAGAGATGAGCTAAGGAGGTAAGGGAAGACTTGATTCAACAAACATATTTGTAATCATTCTTCTCTCATATGATAATATAGATCTGCTCCTGTTTTTTCTACTTGATGATGTTGACACTTTGTTTATTTATATGTTATTCAATGGTGAGATTGATAATTATATTATATGCATGATAGCTTTATATATTGTGATATGTTAATGTTTTTAATCATTAAAGTTTCATATGATGTGAATTTTACTTCGTGTCTTGTCTATGTGCATGTCATGATATGAGAGCTTATGGAGGTTCTTTCCCTTATCACATTGAGAACTCTAGTGGATCTAAACCAAGGATTGGAAGGTAATCCTTCTCTTTTGCTTTATTGATCCTATATTAGCATGATGTTTTTAATATATCTCTAAACAGTTGCAGGTCATCTCATTTTGCCCACCTTTGGTCTTGGGAGGCTTGAGAGGGTTTTCTGTCCCCAACCACTGGTGAATTAATTTCTATAACAAGAAATAGGTGATATAGGGGAGCACATCTCAACCCATCCTATTTACTACATATCTTCCCAACAATGACCTTCAAGGGTCATGTGGTAGAGCACCTGTATCATGATCGTCTTGGGTTATACAATGCCAAGTACACTCTCAACCCATTGGCTATACAAGAAGCAGTAATCCCAAAAAGCCTAGATTGTGGGAATGAATCAAACTGGGGTATACTCTGCAAAGACAAAGTTATGGGAGCAACGTCTCCAACCCTATGGTTAACAGATAAGGGAGAAACATATGAGGCTCATCAATAGGTACATTTTAAGGGGTTAAAATTCCATACTCCAACTTATTAATTTATCTCTCTCACATTTATTTACATTTTTGTCATATTATTCTTAGTGGGAAGGGTGAAAGATGTTTTTCATGTCATGTTGACTAATCCAATTTAATTACAGGAAATGAAGCAATTTTTGATACATTTTACACCTAAGCCATCAAAGTAGATAACAAGGAGAGATTATAGGAGGGTTGTCCACCTCCTTAACTCTACTAATAAGCCCAATATGACACCAATATCTCTCCCAATAGATCGAAGGCAAAGGAAACCAAACAAGTGGCAGTTATGAGGGGCCAATCTCCACTCTTCTCGAGATCAAGGATACCATATTCCTACTTTTTAGGGAGTTGTTGGGAGCTACCCATTTTTATAAATAAGCATGTACAAGAGCTCATTAGGATTCAAACTTTTTATTCATCTAGGTAGCTGTTGAGCTCTGAATTAGTATTATTTTTTTACTGTTATGTGATGTATTAGACATTTTGATGCAATGATAATGAGAAGATATTTGATCCAATACTAATTTATTCTTAGAGGACTAATGATTTTGGGTTAGGGCCCAATCCATTGTCTAAGTCCCTATTGCGTATTTATATTCTCTTTTTATGTTCCAAAACTTTTTTTAGTTTTATTCCATTCTATTAGCAACAAAATATATTAAAATTGTGCTTGTAACCTCTCTTTCTCACCTCTCTCATGGGAGCATGAGGAGAAGGATATCCAACCACAATAAAAAAAATAGTTTGTTTGTGATTTCTTAGAAAGTTAAATAGTGTTATTATCATGTTAATCATATGCTAACTGTAAGTCAGAGGTTGGATTTGTTGCTTAGATCATATTATAGCATAGGTTAAGTAGAGTTTCTATTCAACTCATCTTTTCCACTCTTACACATGTTATTTTGTCAATAATCAATGCATGGATGTGTGTAGTTGTTACAGGTTTGTCTACAACTATAGGAAAATGATGCCTTTCATCACTCTTACCTTGGAATTCGTACTTCTTCCCTCCAACCTCAATTCTACCACCAAAACCATGTTTTGCAAAATCATCTCCATCACCACCACGGGCAGCCCTCCAAGCGAAAACAAGGTCCTCCAAGGGCTCTGGGCTTGGATGGAGGTTTTTTTCAGCCCTCACTCACCTCCTTCCACCTTTTCCCACGTTTCCACAGCTTCCTTCTATCCTTCTCGGCCTTATATCCTTCTCGGTCTGCTTCCTGTAGCACTTTAGGACTTCCTGTAGCACTTTAGGACTTCCTGTAGCAATAAAAAGATCCTATAGCATCGCTGTAGGTCACCATCTCCACTCCATTTTTTATCCTTGTTTGCATTTGAACTTAGGATAGGATTAATTTGACCCCAATCTACAAACGCATGACCAAAAGAGACTCCTAGGCCACTCCAAATCTCCTTCCTTGCTGCAAAAACAAAGTAGGCATTAGTGTTTTATTTCATCTCAGAATTTGCTCGAATATGAAAATAGTTTACATGAAGGTACAAGTTAAGTGAAGTATTATGTAGAGGTTTAATTTATGGTTTGATGAAGTGTTTGAAAATAGAATAGTTTATTTACTTCAAATGAATGGATAGTTAGATGAATGGTTGCACATACCATAGTTTCCTTTTTTGCAATTAGGTTAACTGTTTATGGTTTTCTTTAAATGTCAATTTCAAGTAAACATTGATAAGAACTCTCTTTTTCTTAGATTAAAATTATTTCTCTGCATTAGATTAGCTAATTTCACTTTAATCTAGTAGGAGTAATGGCCTAGAAGTACTACTGATCATAATACCTAGTTGAGGGTGGCATGAGTAGAATAATCTACTATGCATAGAACACTGTCACCTCTAAGATTTTATGAACCCAGGGTTGATAATTAGATTTGAGTAGCCCTTGGGAGTTGCAACACTCTTGGTGCAATACCACTTTTTGGTGTCATTTCCGGGGAGGTGTCTAAGTAGATGCTTGTTTTTTTTCTTAAGCATTTTTTTTCTATTTTTGTTTTGCATACAATTTGAAAAAGTGAAAAGAAACACAAAATTTTTCTTTCATGCCTTGAAGGAATAGGGAAAACCAAGGAAAAATTATACCAAAAACCCCCACATCCTCACACAGTAAACCTTCACTCGTATTTAGTGACTGTGAGTTAGAAGACTCTCTAGGTGAGCACCCTAAAATATTCGAAGAAGATACTAGGGCAGAAGAAGAACTTACTTCACCTATCCAAGCTATGGCTGAAAAAAGAAACCATAAGGTCTTTCCCACCAGAGAAGATAATGGAGAGACAAAGATGAAAAGCATCAGCCCTTCAGCCCTTCCACACTTCCATAGCTTAACTTTTGAGGACCCTAACACTTTCATGTTTGAGTTTTTTGTTGTTTGTAGGACTTATGAATATGCCTCATATGAACAAAAGTTTAAATCTTCCCCCCTATACCCTTAAGGATGCAGCCTTGCACTGGTTCATGGGTTTGCCTTGGGGCAACATCACTACCTGGGCTCAAATGTGAGATTCCTTCAATAAAAAGTACATAGATTCTTGTAGGTCCAAGGAAACCAAGGAATAAATATTTAAAATGACCATAGGGCCTGATGAATCTTTAGAAGAATATGAGGAAATGTTTCAACTTAACTACACTAGAGGGTTATGTACACCCTTGATCCTGGATCACTCAAGTTATTTCTTCTCCGAGGGATTAGGGAGGAAGTGCTGGAAACCATCAACATGCTATCTAGAGAGGATATCTAACAATTTTCCTGTGATGAAATCAAAACTTTGTTTAGAATCCATTCTAGGGCATCCAAAAAAGAGGGTAGAAATAACCAAGGCTTGGCCAACACCTCTTCCTCCATCGCATCCATCAAAAGTGAGATAGGGAACATGTTGGAGGATTTCAAGAGTGAAATGTTGCATACATTTTCCTTGCAAATGGATAGCATTCAGATAAGGAGGAAACAAGATGAGGCAGTGAGATCCTTAGCTACATTTTTCCCTAGATGAACTAGAATACAACCTAGGAATGAATTCCAAATGAATGTCATAGAAGTTTGCTCAGTCTGTGAACATGCAACAGAAAAATGCGCTTCCTGACCTGTCCTAGAAGTTGCATATCAAGGGGTGGAAAGTAGATAAGATAAAATCTAGTTCATAAATCAAAGGAAGCCTCAGGGACCTCTTCCATACCAAGAAGGTATGAAATTTTCACCTTATTATTACTACAATTCAAACAACAATACACCCTTGCAGCCTTGGTATTCCTCTACTCATTCCTAATGACCCAGAATTCCTTCTTGGTCTTATGATCCTCCATATCATCCTCAACCTGTTAATCAAAAATTTCAACCATATGCTCCCCAACCTCCTCAATGGAGCAACCCATCACAAGGGTGGAGGCCTCAACTCAAGTAACCTCCTGATTTACTGCCTCCACCCTGTGAGAATATTATATCTACTAAACTAGATATCTAACATATCAACATATAAACAAGAATAGAAAGAGAACAAGGAAAAAGAATACAATAGATATGCGTGGTTCACCCAATGGGCTACGTCCATAGGAAGGTTGTCTTCTATTATATCCAAAAATCTCTTGCAATATTACAAAGAGAGCAACTAAAAATAACCCAATACAAATGACAATATGAGCACAAGATGAGATTTGATAGTAATAAAAAAGGCTCCACTAACCCTATTATATACCTAGAGATGTGGAGGAATTAATCTCACATATTGAATGTGGGATAATATAATTCTCCAAAATAACACCTCTTTATATAATAAATGGGTACAAGAGTATACTATGCCATAATGAATATGGGATATAATGTGTTACTCTTTTACATAAGATTGTATTGAACTTCAGACATAATACAAAGGCATTATTACCTTCCAAGGAATATAATATATTCCAAATCTCCCCCTTAATAATGGCTAAGAGAAGGGCCCGTCCTAACACTACCTAACACTAAGGAAGGAAGGAATCATTACTACTCCCCCTTGATGACAACTTCCCTCATCCCAAGCAAAGAACGAAGATACACATACTTCGTTTTTGTCAAGGATTTGGTGAAGATATTGGTTGCCTGCTGCCCTATAGGACAACACTCTAGAGAAATAATACCATCGGCAACAAGACCTCGAATATAATGAGAATCAAGGTCAAGATGCTTCGTTTTGGAGTGATATACCAAATTGTAAGCAGGTTTAATTGCACCATGATTTTCACATTTCAACATGGTGGATGATTTTAGAACCAGACCAAACACAGTAAGAACATGCTATAACCAAACGACTTATTTAGATGCTTCTTTGGCTGCTCTATACTCTGCTTCACATGAAGATAGAAAAAAGAGTCTTCAACTTCTTGCTGGACCAAGAGATCGGACCTGAACCAAGTTGAAATATGTAACCAGCAGTTGACCGTTGATCAGAATTGTCACCTGGTCAATAAAAATATGTATAGCCAGAGAGTAAAATTGTAGTAGTGCTCGAATAAAATACACCATAATGCAATGTCTCCTGTAAATATCACAAAATTCTATTGGCTGCTTGCCAATGACTTTCACGATGTTGTTGCATGAACCGAGAAATCATATTGATGGAAAAAGAGAGATCTGGTCTACTATGAGTTAAATATATTAAACTTCCAATGAGCTGATGATAAAGAGTCGCATCAACTAGTGGAGTGGTACAGTCAATAGTTAACTTTACACCCAATTGAAATGGTGTAGGAGCAATATTAAAATTACTCATATGGAAACGAGCCAATATATATGTCGCATACTTAGACTGAGAGAGAAAAATACCATCAGCCATATTCAAGATCTAAATTCCTAAGAAATATTTCAATTTACCGAGATCTGTCATCTCAAACTACTTCTGAAAAGAAAATTTTCATATCCTGAATTAATACAAGCTGGCTGCCAATGATAATTATATCACCTACATATAAAAAAATAATGAGGACATTATCACCAAAGTTCTTAACATATAGATTTGGATTAGATATACAATGCTTAAAAATTGTTCAAGAAATATGCATCAATTTTTTCATACCAAGCCCTAGAGGCTTGTTTGAGACCATATAAGGATTTGTGTAATTTTGATACTAAACTTGAGGATTAAGTAGAAATAAAACCAGGAGGATGTTGCATATAAATTTCTTCAATACGATCTCCATTTAAAAATTCACTTTTAACATCCATTTGATGAATTTCCCACTTAAAACATGCAACAAGTGATAAAATGGTTCTTATTGCGTTCATTTTAGCAACATGAGAAAAAGTTTCTTTATAATAAATACCTTCTAGTTCATTAAAGCCTTTGGCAACTAATATAGCTTTATAATTTTTGATTTTCACTTCTGCAATGAACTTAGTTTTATAAACCCATTTACAACCAACTAAATTCTTTCCTAAAGGAAGAGGAACAAGAGACCAAGTCTTGTTTCTTAAAAGAGATTCATGTTCAGTATACATAGCTTGTTCCCAATGAGGATTATCCTTAGCTTGAGCATAAGTAGCAGGATCATCTATGGCCAAAATTTTCATAAAAGAAAAATTAGATCTAGTTCGATGAGTGTAGGAAGGATTTTCGACCTCACTACCTACAGATTCAAGGGTTTTCCGAGCCCAAACAGAAAAAATAGAAGGAACATGAGTCACTTCAGGAGCTTCTTGAGTTTCAGGTGGAATAATTGACGGAGAGGAAGAATCAAGATCAATAAGAGGTACATAAATTGAAGAAGGAGTAATAAGACTATGAGTAATAGGCAACATTGGTATATTCAAGGTAACATGAGTTTCTACAAACTTGGGCGGGGAAGAGACTTCATGAAATTGAACATCCCTTTTGATTATGACACTTTGATTATAAGGATCAAACAACCTGTAAGCCATGGAATTCTCATCATAACCAATGACGATACACTTGTGAGATTTGGGTTCTAAATTTTTCCATTTTTCATTAGGAATATGAGCCCAACATTCACAACCAAACACCTTAAAATTACTAATATTCGGTTTACGTCCATTCCATTTTCCCTCACGTGTAACATTCTTAACAAATTTAGTAGGAAATCTATTTAAAATAAAATTAGCACAATAGATGGCTTCAACCCAAAATTTCTTATGCAGTCCTTTAGAATAAAGCATACATCTAGCCATTTTGACTAAAGTTCTATTTTTATTTTCAACAATTCCATTCTGTTGAGGTGTGTAAGGAACAATCTTTTGATTTTGAATACCATGTTTAGATAAATATGCATAAAATTATTTCTTAACAAATTCCCCCTTATTATCAGATCGTAAAGTTTTAATACTCTTTACTAGATGCATTTTCAACCATGGATTTAAATTCTTGAAATTTTACAAATGTTTCACTTTTATTTTTCAAAAAATAAACCCAATATTTTCTACTAAAGTCATCAATAAAGGTAAGAAAATAAAATGCATGGGATATTGAAGGAACTTCAAGAGGACCAC